>JABTXL010001323.1:5169246-5304874 GCA_025134845.1 Neodon shergylaensis | reverse complement strand
TATATATATATATATATATATATATATATATATATATATATATATATTGTTGAATGTCCATCTCTACCATCTCATCAAAGAGGCTTCTGTTGGTTCCCATTTCAACTAATTTTGATGTTAAAAGTCCAGCCTCTGGAGTCTGTTTGAGGTCTAGTAAGTCTTTGGATTATGAAATGCAGCTTTTTGTCTCCACACCTGTCCTGCCTGATTTCCTCCTGTGCTTTCTCCTTGTGGCGTTTAAATTAAAGTTTTAGTCCCCAGAGTTGTCTCTTGCCTGAAGCTGTCATCCTGTACAGCGATAACAGCACTGTATTTACCATGACAAAAATGAGAAAATAACAGGAGAATGAAAGACGTGCTTGACCTATTAGTGATAGCGTCTTTTCATTATAAAATAATAAACTGTTTAACTGATAGATTGTGCCAGATATTTCTGTTTATATACCCATCTTCATCACTCGGCATTCTGTTCATTTCTGGTGTGTTTTTAGGAATAATAAGCTATTTTAATCATCGATGGACTCTTGGTCAAAATGAAAATTTCACACCAACCCCAAAATATCTGTGTACAGTTGGACCTGTATTTTAAGAAAAAGCTAACACACAAAATTAAAAGAAATGGATCAAAAAGGGATGACTTTCATATTTTAACTCTTTTTTTATAAATTCCTAATACACTTAATTAAAGGGCATATATTATGAACAGAGACAAACTATATAAACTGGGACAAACTATAGAAATGAACTATAATTGTAGGCTCGAAGGAATTAAAAGATTAAATGAATACCTATTTATAGGAAATAAATTCTACCAATTACTTTTCTTTTTTATAATTGGATACAGACGTGTGTTGAGTATATTTAGCAGTATTTTAATTGCAAACAGAGTGCCAGGAACATTTTTCCATGTGGCCATTTGATAACTGCTTGTTTTTTTTTTTTGTTTAATTTCACATGCTGAATCTTTCAGAATGTTCTGTGGCTACATTGTCAAATGGTCAACTATTGGCTACAGATACACTCTATTACACATTACAGTGATGTTGTCTAAGGATATATATATCGCACTTGTGATAATAGAAGCAATGAAAGACACTGGTAACAGGGTTGAGTACTATGTGAAAAGCTCACAAGCAAACTGAAGATTATTGTGCTGTCCTGCCTGAAAAGAGATATATTTGGAAATGAAAACTTTCAAATGTTTCAGAATCTTTCAGTCCAGTGTGTTTCTGAAATCTAATCAAGGTCGACAGTGGGTGATTCGATTTGAAAAAGTTCGAGGAATGTTTTTTTTAAGATAGAGATATAAACCAAGCCCTTTTTTGGCAGAGACACAAAAATGTATTATTAAGTATTATGCAGGACCAAACACAAAAATCTAGACTATCTTAGAAAAGGAGAGTAATCGCACTATCCTGTCCTGACAGCCTATAGAATAATAACAGAATATTTAGTGATAAATCAGCATTATTGGATCTATGGGGCTTTTTAATGTGACTCTGCTATAATTAATATAATTTCAGTTATTTTCTCTCTTGCATGTACTGTATTTGATTGACAACCAGATGTAACAACAAGAGCAAGAAACGTGTAACCAAAACTGTCTCTGAACATGGGCCACTGCCACTGTGAGTGTGTGTATTTTGAGGTATGTGTTTGATGAATGGGGTGTGCCTGTATTCTATGACAACTGTGTAAGAAAACAAAGAATGGACATTATTCAATGATTCTTATTTCGTACTAAAATAAGACAGAAACTCACAATTACACATCCATTTTTATTATGACTACAAGAATTAATCCAGCCTAGAAATCATAGGACTTCTTTTTTATTTCTTAAAGTGTGATGCCCAATTATTTAAATGACTATTTATAATTATGAAATTATATTATTTATAATTGTAAAAGTGAGGTAACGGGGTTACTGAGTACCAGCCTCAGCATTCCCTCAGGGTTCAGAACAGGACATCTATGATAAGCAAAAACTGGCAAGTGATATCTGAGGGTAAATAAAATATATCGACTTACGTAAGTCTTTTTATCATGTTTCATTTAATTTTTTTCTATACTCTCTTCAATGCTCTTGAAGTTCCCCTTTCGATGTTCCTTGCTGCTTCTTGCTATTCCTCTTTTAATGTTCCTCACTGTTCTATCCACCGCATTTCTAGCTTACATACCCACACAGAAGTTAAAAAGCATGCATTTCACAGAGTCACAATAACACATAAAGGAAGTACCTTAGGTCTCAGAAGGGGTGTGGCTGTGAAGTTCCCTAGCAGATACCCAGAGGACTGATTAAGAATCAATACAAAATTCCAAGAAGTTTCGGTGTACTGAATACGTTTTTGAAGTGTAACTAGTTAAGCTGGAAATTTGTGAATAATAATTGTAGAAAACACAACAGTGCTATTGCACTTTCTGAGCACTTCCACTTCCTTCCTGGTGGCTGGAAGCACAGCTTTGGTAACCATAGTAACCAGTTGGCCTGGGAGGAAGGCAAAAGTGCTTGATTTGCATAGCGTCTAGCTAGCTGAATTAAATGGAATTTCTTTGGAGACTTTGCTTCTAGCTCTAGCAGGGTGCCTGCCAGCACCCAGGTAAGAGGAAATTTCTTTCTCTGGGGCTGGTTTAATGACCCAAGACTTTTTCCTGTATTTCAAGGGGTAAAGGCATAAACAGTTATTCTCATGGGTTATGATCTTATGTTAATTGAAACCAAAGTGAAGAGTAAATACAGAATATTAATAGTTTCTTAGGAAAGGTCAGTAGGCTACACCTTCCAATCTGCTGCTAGAGAATTCAGAACCACCCAGACCTATTTCTCAGTAAGAGCATATATGCTGTCTCTCCACTGAGTGCTTCCTGGTTAAGGCTGATTTCTTATTACATTAAGTCCTGTCAGTAAAGTTAGTTGTGGGGGAGTAGCTTTATGGAGAATTAACTATGAGAAGAAAGGTTTGACTGAGTGAATGCTTTCACACCAGGACTCCATTGTGTGGCAAAATTCATCCAGTTGCCAGTACAGGAAAAGTCAGGTTTAAAGAATGATTTATACACTGCTGGGGTCTTTGGGAATGATTCCCATTAAGGAAAGGGAGAAGAGCTGATTTCTACAGAATTGACAGTGACAATCCAAAAGGCAAGTGTTCTTGATGCTCTGCAAATTGGGTTACTCATAAAGAGTGTACACTCCATTGAGTCTGTTTAGTGATCAGTCAGTTGTATTTTTTCTGTATTGCCTCGTGGGCTCACACCAACGAGGAAATCATAATGGTACTTCCGTGTAGGCAGACGATATACTTTGATCACACACATTAACTTCCTCCAGTACTTTCTTATTCTTGTTCTTCTCCTTCTTTTTCTCTAATTCTTCTTCCTCTCTCTCTCTCTCTCTCTCTCTCTCTCTCTCTCTCTCTCTCTCCTTCCTTCCCTCCTTCCCTCTCTTTCTGTATTTTTATCTACATTATAAAATAATGCTGGCTGTACATGACTGTACTGGCTAGGTTTAATATCAGTAACACAAGATAGTGGAGAGAACCTCAATTGAACAATTTTCTCTGTAAGAATTGGGTGTAAGTGAGTTGTATGGGCATTTTCTTAATTAGCATTTTTAATGTGGGAGGGCTCAGACCACTGTTGACAGTGTGTTCTCTGTGCTGTGCTGTTCAGCCTAGGTTCTTTAAGAAAGCAAGCTGAACAAGCCATCATAAGCAAACCACTATTGAGTACTCTTTCATGGCCTCTGTAGCAGGATTCTAATTTGCTTGAATCCCTTCCCTGACTTTTTTGATGATGATTTGTGATATGAACGTGTAAGTCAGATGAACCCCCTCAGTTGCATTTGATCATGGCATTCCATTACAACAGTATTAATCCTGACTAAGACAGTGACATATAACAGTAGGATATGCTGAAGAGGAAGAGGCAAGAGACTCACATGTTAGATGCCAGCCTGAGCTACGTCAGAAGAAAGAAAGAAAGAGAGAGAGAGAGAGAGAGAGAGAGAGAGAGAGAGAGAGAGAGAGAGAAAGAAAGAAAGAAGGGAGGGAGGGAGGGAAGGAAAACAGAAAGAAAAAGAAAAGAAGGAAGGAAAAAGAACAACCTTAAATTATACAAGTTCATGATATTTATTAAAACACTTTCACATATTTATGTCATTATATTCAGCTCTTATTCATCATTCTTACCCATTGCCCTCTCTATACGCACTTCTTATATGACCCTGTCCATTGTGAATCCCTTCTTTTCCTTCAAGTAATTCCTTTTTGTTGGCTTCATGACACATGTCCTCATTATACTCTCTCTCTTAATTTTAATTCCCTCCTCTTTTCTTAAGTCCTGCTTCTCTTCTCCAACAGTCTCTTTTCTACTTTCAAAGAATCAGACACTCTAAGCTGATTAATTAAAAAGTAATAATAGATAGTTACTACCTCCCTAAGTAGCTACTTGTACCACAATTCATATTTTGTATATTATATTGGAATTAGGATGAGACATTAATGTCATTATTGACATTTCAGTTCAGCCCATGGCATCCTACCACTTCATGTGATCATGTTGTAGGTAGAAAGTCAAATGAAACCATGAGATATAGTACCAAGATTAGTGCCTTAAACTTGGGTTTAGAAAGTACAGACATATTTTCAGTTTGAATTGTATTCCACATTATTTGTGTCAGCATGGGTATTCCACTTAACCTACTTTGAATATAATATTTATTAGAAAAATGAATATAACACTCATAATAAAATCACCTCCATAAAATAAGAATATAAAATGTATATCATAGAGTATCTATACCCTGGTTACATTTATTATTAGGGCATATATCCTAAACTTATACTTTATGCTCCCTGACACTGTGCTACTACTTGATATGATATAATGTTCACAACATGTAATGTGGCATCAGCATTCCAAGATATCAATCAACAAGTTAAACTCTTGAAATTAACAATCAGGAATCTTAATACTGGGTTTGTGTTGTGGTGAAGGTTGCATATTTGTCTCCATAATTCCTTTGTACTTGCACACACACAGTCAGCATCCTGTCAGAAGAAGGTGAAAGTAGTTCCCTGCTGTGGGACAAAGGTCTTCTATCCTGTAAAGTTGTGACAATTTTACTGGTTTAATAAAATGCTGTTTGGCCAGTAGCAAGGCAGGAAGTTTAGGTGGGGCAACCAGAACAGGAGAATTCTGGAAAGAGGAAAGTCTCGGTCTACAGTTGTCACCCAGAGCAGTATTACATTATCTATATATCTTTCTATCTCTATTTATAAGGAATATATATATGTATATATATATGTATATATATATATGTATATATATATGTGTGTGAAACATCCTATTTTGTCTATATAGCTTCTGAATGAATGTTAATGGTGTTAAACTGCAAGTCCAAGTTATAGTCTGGATTTGAGCAATAATGGTGAGAACGTGCTTGATTTCTTCCTTTTGACTTTCTCTGACATCAAATCATTTGGAAGGGCATCAATCACTTTCTGTCACCTTACCCCAAGTAAGTAATGAAATTGGTGTGATATTGTAGTGTTTTTTCTCTTTTTTTGGAAATAAAGGGAAAAAGAAATACATATGCATATTTGTCATTAAAACACACATGGTAGGTGTTACCTTGGATGTCTAATTTTGCAGACACAATTACCTAAAGTTTGTTCTAAGTGATCACCAGTTTACTACTTGATTTGTACCGCAGTTACTCCAGAGTATTACTTGGCCATCTTTTCTTAAATGCAAGGTTCTGTAAAGTATATAAATCTTTATCTGATTTCTAATGACGTATTTATACAACAACTATTTCTTCATTTCTTACTGTACACAATTTTTTAAAGATAGTTACTTGGTTCATTTAAAACCAACCATCAAATTTCTTATTATTCTCTTTTACCTAGAAGATGTAATGGTAACACAAATCCTAAACATCTGTCATACAGGATCACTAAGATTAATCATGAATATCTTTATTGGTACTATTTGAAATTCATTTGAAAAGATGAGTAGAAGAAAATTGAAATTCACTCTAGCTGCCTAGAATTTTTACTCTAGTAAATTTAGATGCGTTTTCCAACTCTTTGGACTTCATTCATATGACTAATAGAAGATGGAACATTCATCTTGTATTAACTTACAGAGATTTAAATGAAAAATATGTAGATTTCTTGGTGCTGTGGCTACCACTGGAACTGAATCACATCATAGCATTAACCTCTTATTTCCTTTTCCAACAAAATATGTTTTTGTATTAAGTCTTACCATTGATTATTACTAATCCCTAAAACATCCACTTTAAACTCTTAAATCATGTACAATCATATTTTCCCCAAGAAAAGGGAAAGCAATTTAGTTCTATATGTGAGGCTCTTTACCTCAGAATTAAGCAAGAATAATAGATGCAAGCCAAGTGTCTATTACATTTTCATTGCTGAGATTTGAAATATAACATGCTTGAAATTTTTTCAAAGATGTCAAATAGCCAACATTTTCAGAGACAAATTCTTTCTTTTTTTTCCCTTACATTCAATGAACATTATGACCTGGTACTTTCTTGAGATCATAATTTAGATGTCAATCTTTACTACTCTGAAATAGTGGCCCCGGAGTTTTAGCTCTACTTAAGACCACCTTCCAAATATAATAAAAAATAGCTATGAAATCAGAACCCTCTTAGTAATTCTACTGGCTCACGGCAGGACCACTTGAAAAGTCACTCAATATAAGAAAGAAATAAAATGTGCAAGGTTCAGAAGGCAGTACAAGAAAATGAAGTTGAAATGGCTAGAAATATTGTTCCGTACCACTCTATCCTTAACTGTTTCATGTCATTTCAGTGAAAAGTTTTATTTAAAACTCTAACTTGAATAATCTAAAACACTGACACAGAGTTTCAGGGTATTTCTCCTACAGATTGATTGATTTCCCATTGACTCATAGCCATGACAGAATGACAGAGAGGAGTTATCTGCCCCCATAAGTACAGTTAATTGCATGCTTTCTGAAATTTATGACTCATGTTCATAAAACAAGATATTTTTGTTCACTTAAATATAATTTTCCTTACATAGTTCTTAAAGTTTTTCTTTTTATTAGTACTAAAATATTAAAATATTATATATATGTACATATATATATATACTCTTTAAAAGAGGATAGGGTAATGTGTAATGTTTTGGGTAGAATAAATTATTATGTTTACCTACACAGGGGGCAGAGGTAAAAATAGATAGATTCTATTTTTAATTTTTGCTTTTATTTTTTGTTTGTTTTGTTCTTAATGGGCCTAAACAAATCCAACTCCTCAATAATTTTGTATGATAAATTAAATTGTATGGAGGGTATTTCCCCTTAGTAATGTTACCACAATAACAAAAGATGGGGTCCAAAGTTACTCAAGAGGGGAAAATAAATCTGCTCTCATTTTCCTCAAAACATATTAATTACTATAAGACTAGAATTAAAGATCTGTGCCACCTGTCCTTTCCAGTTTTCCTTTAGTATGCACAGAGCAGAAGATATATTTTCTAAAAAATATTTGTTATTGCTTAATAATATTTAAAAAACAACAACAACAACTTTATTTCATGCACATTGGTATAACGATGTCAGATTCTCTTGACCTGGAGCTACAGACAGCTGCAAGCTGCCATGTGGGTGGGTGCTGGGAATTGAACCTGGGTCCTCTGGAGGAGCAGTCAGTGCTCTTAACCACTGAGCCATCTCACGAGCCCCTATTGCTTAATAATATATACTACTTCTATAGGTATTTGTTTATGTTTCAATGATGCTTCATTATTATTTTAGGGATTATTAAACAATGACATAATAATGTAACAGCTTCTGAATATGCAGTCATAAAGACCATTATTTCAGATTGTAAATAATTATCAATATCACTTCTACCTGTGCTTTTTCATTCTTTGTCATACAGCATGGTTATTACTGTTTGGAAGCGCATAATTGCTTTCTTATTTGTTTCTTTCAGATAAGTTTTTTCTATTTCTTCCTTTATGGCAAGGTAGCCTGATTTTTTTTCATGCCACTTCAGTCAGGAAGGCATTGCGAATGCCTTAACTTTTTTCAGTTTCCTATATAACAGAATACAAGAAATGCTTTAACACATTGCTGAGCCAAGACTGCAAGCTTCAGAGTTAAATCCTAGAGTGG
Organism: Neodon shergylaensis; assembly: GCA_025134845.1. Classification (NCBI taxonomy): domain Eukaryota; kingdom Metazoa; phylum Chordata; class Mammalia; order Rodentia; family Cricetidae; genus Neodon; species Neodon shergylaensis. The sequence continues at coordinate 5,296,696 of JABTXL010001323.1, read as the reverse complement.
TTTCTTAGTCATAACTGATGAGTTTCACTGCATCTAGAGCTATTTGGGTGGACTGAAGATCTATATCCTAGGTTCATTTGTTCTTCCTTTAGACAGAATCAGCCAGCAGAATAAAAACTAGAGACAGAGATGACAGAAACACGGTTCTCATTTCACAAAGATTATAAATCAATTAGCAAATAAAAAACACAGTGCTGTATAGTGAGTAAAATATATAATACAGCAAGTGCTCAAAGTGCTGGGTGTTTGAAACAGGGTTGTTAGCACTTAAGGAGGTGACAGAGAATGACTGCAAGGGGGCCTCTTCTTAGGTGATATTAGATGAAAGGTGTGTGACATATTGAAATGAGGAGAAAAGGCCCCATAGGTAGAGAATACAAAACAGAAGAAGTAAAGACATTCCATATAGCAAGATATATAATGTCTAAGCAGGGCACAATATAAGGCTTGATGGTAGGGGTGAAAAATGGAGCTAACTAGGTTAGCAGAGTCTAAATCCCAGAGAATATAACAATATGAAGAAATATTTACCTAAGGATAATCTGCAAGGTATATTACCATCAGGTAAATGATAGCTTTTGTTTCTTGCATACCTATCTTCATTTTGGTCTGTGGTTATGGTTGAACAAATAGTACCTGTCCTTAAGAACTACTGAGAAACTGGGTATCATTGAAGTAATGTGTATGTGGAAATAATGAAACATAGTATTTGCAAAAAGACAAAAAGAATTGCTTTTCTTATCTTATTAGTGTTTTATCTGAGAGAGATTGTCAGTCAAGAAACTTGAAGGCCACTTAAAAATGTGATACACATTTCCCAAAAAGCCAGTACAAGCATAGGGATAAATCCTGGTGCCACTGCCAGTGGCCCCTCAGTCTGACCCAGTCATGGCACTGTCAACCACATTCAGAGGGACTAGTTTGGACCTATGCTTGTTACTTTCCTGACTGTCTGGAGTTGTTGAGCTCCCATTAGCTCGGGTAGACTGTTTCAGTGAGTGTACCCATGATGGTCTTGACCTTCTTGTTCATATTCTCACTCCTTCCACTCTTCAACTGGACTTTTGGAGCTCAGTCTAGTGCTCTGATGCAGGTCTCTGCCTCTGTTTCCATCAGTTGCTGGATGGAGGTTAATATATTACTGGTTATATGGTAATATTTAAGATAGTCATCATTCTGACTATAGGGCAAGGCCAGTTCCGGCACCCTCTCCTCTATTGCTTAGGGTCTTAGTTGGGGTTATTTTTGTAGATTCCTGGGAATTTCTCTAGAGTCAGGTTTCTTGCTAGCCCCCAAATGTCTCCCTCAATCAAGATATCTCTTTCCTTGCTCTCATCTCTGTTCTGCCTCCAACTTGACTATCCCATTCCCTTACGTTCTCCTCCTCCTCCCCTTCTCTCCTCCTATTCTCCTTCCTCTCTCCGTTGCCCTACCCCCATGCTCCCAATTTTTTCAAGTGAACTTTTCTATTTCTACTTTCCAGGTGGATGTATATATGATTTTCTTAGGGTTTACCTTGTTACTTAGCTTCTCTAGGATCATAAACTATAGGCTCAATATACTTTGTTTATAGATAGTAGCCACTTATAAATGAGTACATACCATATTCATATTTTTGAATCTGGGTTACTTCACTCAAAATGGTGTTTTCTAGTTCCTTCCATTTGCATGCAAATTTCAAGATGTCATTTTTTTCCACTGAGTAGTTCTCTAATGTGTAAATGTGCCATTTTCTTTATCCATTCTTTGCTTAAAAGGTATCTGGCTATTACAAATAATGCTGCTATGAACATAATTGAATACATGACTTTGTAGTATGATTGAACATCTTTTGGGTATATGCCAAAGAGTGGTATTGCTGGATCCTGAGGAAGGTTGATTCCCAATTTTCTGAGAAACTGCCATACTGATTTCCAAAGTGGTTGTATAAATTTGAATTCCCACCAGCAACAGATGAGTGCTCCCCTTACTCCACATCCTTTCCAACATAAGCCAGCACTGGTGTTTTAGAGCTTAAACATTCTGACTGCTATAGATCTCAAAGTTGTTTTGATTTGCATTTTCTTGATGGATAAGGATGTTGAACATTTCCTTAAGTGTCTTTCAGCCATTTGAGATTATTCTGTTGAGAATTCTCTATTTAGTTCTGTACCCCATTTTTAAATTGGGTTATTTGGAATTTTGATGTCTAATTTCTTTAGTTCTTTATGTATTTTGGATATCAGTCCTTTGTTTGATGTGGGGTTGGTGAATATCTTTTCCCATACAGTAGGCTGATTTTGGTCTTATTGGCTGTGTTCTTTGCTTTATAGAAGCTTCAGTGTCAGGAGGTCCCATTATGTATTGTTGCTCTCATTGTCTGTGTTACTGGTGTTATATTTATGAAATGGTCTCCTGTGCCCATACATTAAAGGCTACTTCTCACCTTCTCTTCAATCAGGTTCAGTGTGGTCAGATTTATATTGAGGCCATTAATCCATTTGGACTTGAGTTTGTGCTGGGAATAGATACGGATCTATTTGGATTCTTCTACATGTTGATATCCACTTATGAAAGAACCATTTGTTGAAGGTGCTTTTTTTCAGTTGTATAATTTTAGCTTCTTTGTCAAAAATAGGGGATTCATAGTTATGTGTATCAATATCTGGGTCTTTGATTTGATTCCATTGGTTAACCTCTCTTTTTATGATAATACCAAGCTCTTTTCATTACTGTAACTCTGTAATAGACCTCTTTTCATTACTGTAACTCTGTAATAGACCTTGATGTCAGGGATGGTGATACCTCTGAAAGTTCCTTTATTGAACAGAATTATTTTGTCTGTCCTGATTTTTTATGGACCTTCCCCTAAAGCAATGTGTCTTACATTTCTTTGGAGTGGATTGGGGTGGGCTTGGGGTTAGATAGAGGAAAGGGGTGGAGGAGAGGGAGTGGGAACATGGATTGTTATGTATAATGATAAAAAGTAGTTTGTTTTCTTTAAAAAATAAAAATAAATTAAATTAAAAGAAAAGAAAAAATGTAATACAGGTGTGTCTTGTCTTTTGAAATAAACATTTAGCAAGAGAATTAATGAATACTGACATGTTATATGTTTTCTGCATTATAATTGTTGAGCATGGCTACCAAAATTCATTTGTTGAAAACTGAATGAACTTGAAATGGTGAAGATGTAAATTCAATGCCAAGTGGTTTTTTTGTTTATATTAAGCAAAAATATAGTACTTCTTTTCATCTTATTAACTTATATAACTCACTAATTCAGATAATAGTTTATTAGAAAAGTTGTGATTGACACTTGTTGTTATCATTTATGCCAAACAAATAGTGACAATATAATGCAGATAGGATCATAAGATATTACAGTTTTAATAAGGATTCATTACATGCTGGAGGCATAACACTGAAATTGACAAAGAATTGTCTTTCTTTAAGTAAATTAATGCCAGCAAGACTAAAGCTAGCAAAGATGGAAATCAAATTTATAAACTATGAATAGTTTAAATCACTATTGGAAGGTTTTATGACAGTTTATTAAACATGTAATTTCATGTGTAATTTGTCATACTGTATGAAACATTATCAAATAAAAGCATGAAAAAATTTGAGCATTTTAACATGTACTTTGAGGATTTCACATTATGAATACATACATATATATATATATATATATATATATTCCCAAATATTTTCTTCAAAATAAGTGGCAAAACAGTGTGTTATGTTAAACTAACACTGTGGTAATATAAAGATACAAGCTTTATTTGATAGAATTAAAAAAAGTACATGATATATACAGAAATAGCTAACAGGAAGTTACTATATAAAGAGATGAAAGAAATTCTTTGTAAATATCCTCTGACATATGATATACAAATTAAATAGTCATAGGGTTCAACTTACTACAAATAAGTCCTCAGAGGTTTCCAGAGGATTTTTTATGTTCATTGTACTGGTCCCTTAATCTATTAATCTTGCTGCTGTATGTTACTCCTTTGCAGGGATTTTGTCTTAATGACACTTACTCTTGCCCATTCCTAACTCTGTATTTAGCATACAAAAAGCCTTTTACATACTGTATGATCAATTCCTGAGAAACTCTGCCTTGTGTAAGCAGTAAAGGGTACAGACAAAGCAATTTGTTGGAGGAGGGCTGCTTGTTGTTTTAGCTGCTTTCTGCTTGTTCATTTCAGCTGCCCAGGACCAAAATAATAACACAGAAACTGCATTAATTAAATCACTGGTTGGCCCATTAGCTCTAGTTTCTTATTGGATAACTCTTACATATTAATTTAATGCATTTCTATTAATCTATGTATCACCACATGGCTAAGGCTTACCGAGTAAAGTTCTAGCATCTGTCTCCGATGGGGCTACATGGCTTCTCCCTGACTCTACATCCTTTCTCCCAGCATTCAGCTTAGTTTTACCAGCCTATCTCTATTCCCTGTGCAGGCCCAAGACAGTTTCTTTTTAGTTTTTTTTAAAAAATACTTTTATGGTTTATTTAACTTTATTTTATGTACATTGGTGTGAATATGTCAGATCCCCTGCAACTGGATCTTCAGACAGTTTGAACTTTTATGTCTGAATCTGTCCTATTGTGTATTTGCAATTTTTTACTATCAAGGATTGTTTCTTAAAATGCTAGGTACTTCTTACAAACTTAAGCTGCACCATTACTAGGGTATATATGGCTCCTCCTGCTTGCTCCACACAGTCCAACATGGTGGGAGTCTGTTCACCGTCACTGCAAGCCGTGTACATTGCCCCAGTTTTAGGTACACTACTAATTGCTTTTGTCTAAGATAAGACAAGGTGAGATATTAAATAAGGAACAGTTCTGGGCAATATATTTTGAACATCTCTTGAAAAGGCAACAAGGAGTGAAGACCAACACTAAAAAGAAATCCCAGAGTAGCTCAGAGTTGAGTATAATAAAGAGTTATTTATTTAGGGGTAGACTCACAGATTACAGTCCTCTGCTCTAATGGAGAACAGAAACCAAATCCAGCAGCTGGAAGAGAGAGGGAGCACACACTTTACATAGGCATTTAGTGTATAAGGAGGCCACACCCAAATGGGTGAATAACTTAAAGGCTACTGGCTGAGGATTTAATACAACAGAGAAGAATAATCCAAATCAGTATAATAGCATGGGGAGGAACCCTATGATAAAGTGTAAGAGTTTTACTGCTTACTTAAGATATAATAGATATCACAATTACACTGACCATTCTTGATTAAATATGAAATCTTATAGAGCATTGGAAAGTCTCTGATTTTGTTTTAATAATAAAAAATGGAAATTATAATTGTATCAGTCTTTTATCCTCTTTACTCTCTCACCATGTGCCCATTGTTCTCTTCCCAATTCATTTCCTTTTCTCTTTAATTGTTGCTATAAAAATGTATGAATACATAAATACAAACCAAACAGCCTGTATAATGTTACATCTATATATACAATCTCAAAGCTGACTTCTGGTTGGATAACCAGTTAGTATGTTCTATCTTGGGGGAGACCATTTTTCTTGTTCGTAGTATTACATAGTTGTTTGCATTTCTTTGTTTAGAGTTGATTTCTTGTGAATGTCCCATTCCATGTTAGCATGTCCTTTAGTGTCATCTTTGTTCAGATCTTGATTAAGCAGCTATGGTGATGAAGCTTTATGGGCTCAGCATCTCACACATTTCTAGTAAACACAATCTCACAGCAAATTTTCTGACCTTCTGGCTCTTACATTCTTTCTGCTCTATCTTCTACAATTATGCCCAAGTTTTAAATGCAGGAACTGTGTTATAGATATATCAGTTGGGACTCAATACCACTCAGATTTTTTTCCTTAAACTCACCTGATATTGAAAGCTATGTCGGTGAGGGCCAGCTCTGGATTGTTTATACTACATATCATAGAGAATTCTGATCTCCTCCACAGATGTTGGGTAGCAATGATTCTACAGTAACATTTGGAAAGCAAACAGAGATGCAGATCTCCTTAATGGTACAGATAATCCTTGACTTGGGAAAAGTCAAAGTTGATGTTCACACCATTTCTAGAAGAGTCAAAGGGACCTACAATCTTTCAATCTAGCACAATTAAAGAATACTGGTGTAAGAGTGAGAATATATAATATATAGGCTTGATTCTGCATTTGGAATTCTGGGTGTCTCAGTTTTTATACTTGCCAAATGGAGTATGGTACGTTACATTATCCTTTTCAAATATACCATAAATGATTCTATGATTCCCATAAATAGGGTGACTCTTGCACGCACAAGAAAGCAATGAAATAGTTATTTGTGCTGTGGATTGGATTGACCCGTTTACTCTCTCCTAGAGGCAATTCCATGTCACAAAATTGTCCTTTGAAACTTTCAGAGAAAGAATAATAAACAGTTATTAGCATTGTGTCTGTAACAAAACCAGACTCTTTTCTGCATTCAAATAGTGTATCCACTCTTGGTAGCTATTAACCTTCTATAAAGTAAACATGAGAGACCTAGCTCTATAAGGAGTATGAATATTAAATGGGTTCATAATATAATAAGACACCTAAAATGCCCAGGAAACATTGGATTGTGCACTTAATACTGCATTCCTGCATCACCTTAATCCTCCCTAGACCAGTTCAATGTGGAAAATATTTAATTTTAATTCTTATAATGTGGAAGGAAAATATTAAAGAGCATGTGTGGTGGAAGCAAGTAAGAGTTTTTTATTACTTCTTCTTCCAACTGAAAATGTACTAGAGACTTGCCAAACATGGAACTGTTAAAATGAACAGATAAGAAAGAAAAGTGAATGACTCTTAGACGTTGGCAGAAAAAGCAAACACAGAATAAGGAAACCCACAAAGCTTGGTTATAATCATCTTTCTGTATGCCATTACTTGCAAGAGCAAAGCCACACTGCATGGTCTCTTTCTCCCACCTTTATTCAAAGTTTCTCTGAAGACGTACTTTACTTACCTCAAAGTTTCCCATTACAAATCAAGGCAAATCAAACTCTTCTTTGTCAATGAGGTATCTTCCGGCAACCTTTTTATTCCATCATCACCAGTTTCCCTACTATACCACATACACATCTCTGAAGTTGTTCTTGTGGCGTGTCTAGCCAAACCTTATCTCATGTGCTGTATACATTATTTGTATTTGGGTGATAAAATGCCTGGTAGAAACATTTACTCGCCTGTTACAGTTATTTTTCTGTTGCTTTGATAAACACTATGATCAAAATCAACTTGAGGAGAAAGGATTTATTTTGGCTTAAATTTCCAGTTAACAATCCACAACTGTGAGAAGGAAGGGTAGGAAGTTGAAGAGAAAGCTTAGAGACTAGAAGTAAATCAGAAATTTGAAAGAATGCTGTTTACTGGCTTATTCTCTCCCTCATGCTCAGATCATTCTTATACAGTGCAAGATTGCCCGCCTGAGGATGATGCTGTGCACAGTAGCCTTGAGCCTACTATCAATTATCGATAAAAACAGTTAATCATAGATTTGTCCACATGACAATCAGATCTTGGCGATCTCCCATTTGATATCTATCCCTCAGACAATTTTAGGTTGTGTTAAGTTGACCGCTGAAAGAACATGGAACTGCCCATCCCTTGTCTACTTGACACACAAACTTTATCATTGTCAAACCATAGCACTTCCTTTCTTAATTGTCCTAATATCTTACGTTACTACTACACTATAAAATATGGTACTTCGACAGTCTCAGACTCTTTAAAGTTTCTAATCCTTTAGAAGTTCAATGTCTCCTTTAAAACACACAGTCTCTTAACTGTGGGATCCTTTAAGGTCAGAAACAAGTTACACATAAGAGGAAGAATTTCGTTTGGCTCCTTGTTAAGAAAGTTCACTGTATCTTTGCCCCATATGCTTGGGCAAAACATCATGGTAGCTGGAGCCTGATGTGTAAGGGGGATGTTGCCTATTAATGGCCAATAAGGAAGCAGAGTGAGACTGACTAGAAGAGACCACAGAAAGGAAAAAAAATATCTTCTCCACTGGCCTACTTCCTCCAGCTAGGGACCTACTAAATACTCCAGAATACAACATCATCAGCTATGGACAAAACATTCAAAATACTGCTAGATGAGAGGCATTTTATAGCCAGTCTCTAAAAGATGCTTATGTTGGTGACTCCGTCTTATAAGCTTTTTCTCAGATTTTAGGATGTTAAGTGTTTGCTTGTCTTCAGTCTTTAGCTCCATATCCCCCCATCCCTAAGGTGTTTACCTAACATGGATATTTTCTCCAATCTGTGTTCCACATCAGCACCAGCTGTAGGTGACTCACATTTTTATACTTCATAGAGATTTGTAGACAAATTCATTCACCTCAAAAATTACTATAATTTTCTTCTTTCTAAAAGACAGTGGAATAACTGAATGTGGGAATTTTTTTTTAACTTGGTCTCTGTTGTTTTTGAGACTGTTAGGACAGAACACGACACAATATGCGTTGGACATACATTTGCTCTATGATTACTTGAGTGAATAGGTCTTCATATTAGTGACCTTCTGTCCTATCAGTCCAGCAGTCCATATAATTGTGTCAAAACACCAAAAACACAGACAGGATGAGGCCCAAGTGAGCTTCTTCACCTGACCGAAAAGTAGTGGATACATGGGCATCTTTGAACTACAGATGTTGATGGTGCATCAATTAAACTGGAATCTCCTGATGGTTTCTAATAACCTCATCCCACAAAAGAACTCTAATCTGCCTTTTAAATTGCACCAGGTGTTGTTTAGGATAAAAAAGTTTAAAAGGTTTTAATTTATATTGTGTGAAAACCCTCAACAAAAACCAGTCTAGGGAAGATGCAGTTTTTAACCAAATTAGAGGGGAAAGGAGCATGTGAAATCCATCCTCTATATTTGGTACATTATTCACTAAACCTTTGAGTCTTGGACCGTGTCTGTTGCCTGTGGTCCATGTAGTCTTCATTCTGCCTTTACCTCTCTCTTGTTAGGCTTTTCTTCACGAAGCATTGCTGCAACAGTCCAAGTGTCTTAGTTAAGAACAGTGACAGGCAAATGGCAAGAGTATAGCAAAAGATGCAGAAAAGGAAAGATGTAGTGCTGTTACCTCAATATCAGATTTCCCCTAAAAATTCCTGGGATGATTAATCTTAATTATCAACTGATGAGATCTAGCGTCACCTGGGAGAGAGGTATCTCAGAATACCTCTATGGAATTCTCTTTACTGGTTGAGATGGAAAGACACACCTACTGTGGGTGGCATCATTTCCTGTGCTGGGATCACAGGTCCATGTTAAAAGGAATAAATGAGTTAAGCATAAGGATTCTTTGCATTCTGATTCCTGATTGTGGGCACAATGTGATGAGCTGCTTTAAGTTCCTGCTGTCTTGCCTTCCCTGCCATGATGGACTTGAGTTTTGAATCGTGAGCTGAAATAAAGTCTTTTTTTCCTATGCTGCACTTATCAGGTTATCTTATTACAGCCACAGGAAAATTCTCAGTCACAGGAATCCTGATTTCTATGAATATATATCTACACATTGTTTTATATTGACTTTTGGAGGAGAATTAGTTTCATTTATATATTAATCAATCTAGTTGTGATGGGCCACCATAATTACCTCACATTTAGAATATAAATTTTGCTAATTAGAATTCTAAAGTGATGATTTATTTGAACTGCATAACAATTCCAAACGATCCCCTTAGGAGAATAGTCTCATTATCACATATATCTCATTATAGTTGCTCCAAAGAGCTCACCAAAGTAACATGGAAGGAGAAAATCAAAAACTGCATAAAGAGGCAGAAAAAGACATATTGACATAATTGTACTTAATGTGCTATATATCATGACCAAAGAATATTTTTTATATCTCTTGCTAAAAATGAAGTGAGCTAATTTAATTTATATGCCCATGAGCAAATTTGCAAAGCAGAAAGCTGCAAACAGATATTGTCAGGCGTGGGACCTTGTCTCTTTCATGACATGAACCTGTGCCCTTCCCTGACTTTTCCCCAATGGCTCTTTGGCCATGTTACTTAAAATTATAGCGATATGATTAATTGGTCTCGGCCATGCTCTGAACAAACACACTGCATAGGGGCTTTGATCTGATCACACAGGGAGACCTCCTTATGGTCTGGCCTTACTGTGTTGGAAGCAGAGCAAAGTCTTACATGATTATATGTGTCATCATTAATTGAGCACAAATGTCAGTATTCATTAAAAAACAGGGAAAATGTGCCATTGCAGCCATGCTTAACTTTCTCATTAACTACGTAAAATGGGTGTTATCCTGCAAACTCATTGTGTAGCTTCATGGAAAGTAACATACTCTATTTTTTCATGCATGGTCATATGCTTTAAAAGATGCACATTTGGGTATAGGATTGAAAAGACTACCAGAAAGCCACCTGGCACTATTAAGTAGCCATTTGGATATAATTAGTTTGGGAGTATGCCTTTTACAGGAAACACCTGCAATAAACATAATTTGAATCAAGTTGGTAATTTGTCCATTTTCCCCTCACTGGTGATTATGGGCTGGTTTTCCTGGCATTTTATACTCTCATGCACACAAGCCTTCCATCCCCCTATTTACCCTCAATGCTTTTGTGACAGGTATCAAAGCTTGTCTCTTCCAAAGATGCCTATATCTGCCACGTACCCTCATCTCTAATCACAATGGCAGAGCGGAGCTGTTTTGAAGCATTGCCCTGCAAACCTGCAATTTGGAAAATTTGAGGGACGCACTGTTTTTGATGACAGCAATGAGTGATAGCAACATCTAAGTATAGAGAATGCCAAAGCTATCGGGTAAAATCTGTCTTTGTCCTGAACAACTTAGGGAGGGATTGTGGTGAGCTGTGTGCAAACTTTTTTTTTTATGATGAATGCTCCTGTTTGGATTATAGAAGTGAAAGCAAACATTGCATATAGTTCTCAAACCAGCTTGAAGCCACAGTGAAAGGAAGGAAATCTGGGGTCAATGGAGTTGGTGAAGTGAAGTTTAAAGATCTGTTGCTTAGGAAGGAAAATGATTTGTTTATGAAAGAGCAGATATCTACATAATCACCAAATGTCTATGTATGGAAAATGGGAGAAGAAAAGCTATCCTGTAACCTACTCTGCTTGGTGAATAGAGACAACTTATGTGAGGGGACACATCACTCCCTGGATGCTCAGGGTGAGAGTTAAGGGTGAATAAAATGAACCATACATCATACAAGAATGGGAAACTTTCCTATATGTTGAGTTTCTTAGCTGGCAGAATTGTGTTTGGCAGCGTCTGTCTAATTTTGTCTTCAAAAAGGATAGAATTTAGATATAAGGAAAAAACACTGATGAAGTATTGATGTCTGATTTGTCAAAATTAACTTAAGAGACTGAATATCAAATACTCTTGCTAGAGAAGTAATGATGTGGAATGACAAAGACAGAAGAGAGGGCGGAGGAAGAATATAGTGGGAGAAGAAATGAAGCAAAGGAAGAGAAGAAGAAAAGCAAGGAAGAGAGGAGAGGGAGTCAAGACAAAATAAAAACCAAAGTCTCCAGTTTACCTAAAATAAAGATGAGTCTTCAGACCCACACATTTCTTTGAAGATATCTCACTGATTACCACAGAAACTGTACAATGTAAGGCAAGCCCGGGACCACAGGGTGAAACAGTGGTTGTAGTCTTGACTTAGCTTATATCGCTACTTGTGATCTTGTTGAGGGGAGACCTGGTTAAAGGCATCGTGGTATATGGATGCTGTTTTTCCTGTCAGTGAGCCTTAGACAGTGAAACTGACGTGAAAGCTCACATTGGGTTATGTGAAAGACTGACTTTTAAATGAGGAGTATGACAAGATGATCTAGAAAAGAGCTCCATATGTAGGCACTGAAATAGAAGCTGCATGATGGAGTCTAGAAATAGGCGTATGCCAAGGCCTGTGAATCAGAGTCCATTGCATCAGGTGCAAAAGAGAAATAGGATATATGGAGTACGCACAGATAACAACGTGATATTCCACATGATATTACTGTAACATTCCTTCTTAGACCCTTTTCTTTTGTAAAAAGAAAAGTTTTCTCTCAAGCACAATATTGTTATTTAAATGAAAAAATATATACCTCTACCGTAGTTAACATATTTATAATATAACAATCATTTGATTAATATTAAAGTGATTTTTTTTAAAAAAATGTGTCATTGAACCAAGATAATTAAATATCTGACTTGGGGTATTATATTAGCCATACAGTGATGTGTTAGCTATTCATTGAATTTTACATGAAATTTTTGCAAGGACTGTCATTCATTGAGAATGACGTAGATGCTGGAATTTGTTTAGGCTCAGAGAGAAAGGTTAGTAGTGAGGATTCCACAGACATGTGAACTCTGATGCTCACAAATACTAGGAATGTTCCCATGAGTTGTTCTTTAAAAAAAGACAAGAATAGAATTACGTAGAAAAACAAGTCAAAATAAAAAGAGAAAATTAATTATGTAGCTCCTGAGAGTTAAAAGAGATAACACTTGGTGTAATCTAAATATAGTTGGTTCTTTCACAGTAGGCGCTTAGTCCACACTTAGGTTAGATATCATCCAAATTTCTATTATAATCCAATTGTTGTAACCCTTTTATAATGTTCTTTCTATCCAAGTTCTATAAGAAAGTAAACAGAAAACAGAAATAAGAATGATTTGCATAAACAGTAAGCACAACTGATACGTGATCACGGCAGAATGAGAGGATCTGCCTAATTTTGAACTCTGCTTCTCCCAATGTACTGGACGATTCCATGCTGTGTCTGGAGATATGCATTGTATGGAAAAACTGATGATAATTCCCCAGGGGATTAGTGGCAAAATAGAGAAAAAAATCTCTTCTGTCACTAATACATTTCCATTTTCTTTGCTCTGTAAATTAGGTTAGTTATTGTTACTTTTTTTTTTTTTTTGGTTTTTCGAGACAGGGTTTCTCTGTGGCTTTGGAACCTGTCCTGGAACTAGCTCTGAAGACCAGCAGTTACTGTTACTTTTAATGTGTACAATTGTTCTAGCAGCAGGTATATCTGTGCCCCACTTGCAGGCCTGGTGCTTATGGAGGTGGGAAAGGGGGTGGTGGATCTTCCAGAACTGAACTTACTGTTCTTTCTGAGCTGTCAGAAAATGGTACTCCAGGATGCCCTTCGAAGAGAACAGTGAAATAGAAGGAATTCTATAAGGGAGAAGGAGCTTGTGAAAAACCAAGAAGAGACACACATTTTTCTGGAAACACTAGTAATTCTGGAAGAACAGTGCTGTGGGATACCTCTTCTGTAAGTTGTGAGTATATGTTGCTCTCATTGATTGATAATAAAAGCTGCTTCAGCCTATAGCAAAACAGAATATAGCTAGGTGGGAAAGCCAAACTGAATAGAGAGAAAGAAGGGCATAGTCATGAGAGATGTGAAGCAGTCACGTAAAAAGCAAGCAGACCAGCAGACTGGCAAAAGTCATGGCCATGTGGCAATACATAGATTAATAGAAATGGGTACTTTAAATGTAAGAGCTAGTTATTAATAAGCCTGAACTATAGGCCAAACATTCTGTAATTGATATTAAGTCTCTGAATGATTATTTAAAAGTGGCTGCAGGATGGGTCTGGACAGGGAACCCTCCATTTACAGAAAAGTGTGGTGTTGAGGCTGATATGTATGTTAAGACATAAAGTTTAAACATAGCTTGGCATCAATATTTGAAGATCCTTAAACCTCAGGATATGATACATATATTTTATTCTGAAAGCAAGCAGACAGCAACCACAGAATTTCAAACATGACCCAGTCATGTTTCGAGTGGTTTGTAAATGTACATCTGTCATTATGTGGAGGGGGAACCAAAATCAAAGGATGAGGAAGAATAAAAAAAATAGTCAAATACTCAAGTTCTCTTCTTGAGAACAAAGTACCTTACTTATCGGGTAAAATATTGATTTACCTCCCTAAGCCCTGTATTGTAGCTCTCAACACTACTTGTGTTAGTTAAATTGTGAACACTGGTTTGAAAATAAAAGGCTTTTAGCTAGCTTGTTATCTCTGTTAATGAGATAAAAATCTAATTCATAAGAATAAATAATCATTAGAATACTTGAAAATACAAGAGCATTGATGAACACCGTAGATAAATCTATAAGCAGAACACAGAAATTAAAATGGTTAATATCTCCAGAAAGGTTCATGAACAGACTGACTCACATTTTAGGTGTTTAGGGCTGATCTGTAGGGAGCTGTGGCACAAAGACATTTTAACAAAAGGAAACACTATGAATACATTAATCTTCTAGGAAATTTGCGGTCAAGGATACGCAAGAACACCAAAATCAGACCATATTCATGAATTTGAAGTTCTACTAACAAAAGCAGCAACTAAGTCTCTAAGATAGAATGACTGTGTCAGGTGCTGTGAGAAATTGTCTACAATAGGAGCATATTCTTATGCTTGACAAATGGTAAGGATTATTGTATTAACCACCATCCTTGGGCTGCTTGTTTTTGTGAATTCGCTGCCTTCTGACCCTTCAGCATTTGTAAAAGGGCTGGTTACCTTAGATAACTTAAATAACCTAATCCAGCAGATGCTCTCCTTCATTTAGCTGAGAGACAAAAGCCTTTATCTGCCCCCCCCAAACACCATCCAACTGGATATCAATATATTTCTTATACTGTTCATGTATGACATGGAATGTGACTTGTCTACTGTTAATCCTTTCCCTTTCTATCCACTTTAAGGCCTTGGTAACTCTGGATTGAATTTCCTAGAAAGTTTCAACCATGTTAATTCTCTCCAAGAACCAATGGCTTGAAGGAAGAGAGACAAGAGAAGGAAGGAAGGACACATGACTAGAAAGGAGAAAGGGGAATGAAAAGGAAGAAGTGATCACTTCACAATAACAATATGCCTGTAATTGTTCAATTTTTGTTTGCCATTCTTAAAAATGAAGACAAATCTTGACTTCATCACTCCAAATCTAATTCCACCCTAATCCCCTATTTGCTTTAAATCCACAGGTGTTCCTTACTAAAATGACAACTCCTGACCTATGACCATTGAACCTGCCCTGTTCCTTCTTAAGTATTATTTTCTTGCTTATATAAACCTTACATTTTAATATAAGATAAAATGAAGTTTCTTTGCCACTTGCTTCTGTCTGTTGTATATATTATGTGCCTGTGGAAACTCAAGGCCAATGCGGAAATCATTCTCAATTTCTTATCAATATTATTTTGAAGGCAGGTCCCTCAGTCAAATCAGAGCTTAGTGATATGGATAGTTTTCTTTAAAAATTTGCTTTGAATCTCCTGTGTTTCCTCCTCTTGATTCTGGAATAACAGGCAGCTTGTGAACAGCAACTGACATTTAATGTCCATTTTGCTTTGGTCCTCTTTCTTGAAAGACAAGTACTTTGACCATTCTCTAGGTCATTTGAAGTATTTATTTATGAAAGCTCTCAACAATTTCCTGATATTGTTCAAAATTTTGCTTTATAAGTTCTCCTAACCATGTGTGCCCCCGTTAGGTGATGGATGCTGCAATGCCTTTGTCTGCTTCCCGACTAGATTGCAACTGTTACATGGGCATCTGTTTTATTCTGGTGCTATTTGCTCCATGTTTGCACTTTAGATTTAACATTGTGTCTGATATTAATAAAATATTAATTAAATAACCTTTAAAACATTCAGAAAATGAATACATAAATTACTAGGTTTAAAATCGTAATCGTCTTTCGGCTTAATGATTTGCCAGCTCTGTGACTTGAACTAAGTAAGCCGTTTTCTCTAATTCTTCTTAACTTTATGCAGAGCAGGCACATGGTACATGTGTTTAGTGGGAAAAAAATCAGAGAATCAAAGAGAAGCCTAGAGAGCATCTGTGCATTGGGTTGAGGGGTGAGGGTTGAGGGCTATAAAAGCCCCAGCAACAGACTTATGTGTCCCGGACACATAACATAGGTTATCTTCTAGAGATCAGTGTAAGGAGGCAAGAGGAAGCAATAAATTAGGTGAGAAACTACAATGCTTGCTCCACAAGATCTCAGACACCCCCAAACTGTCCTTCAATATGTCCAAAATGGTCCCTCCTGGTATTGCACCTCACTCAGTTACTGGAGTCAGGCAGCAAGGAGCCAGGGAGGTAATAGCAGCCAGCTATGGTTGCAGCAATACAGCTGAAGTCAATCAGATTTCCTGTTGGGTAGAAAGTGAGGTCTGTCCAGCTCATCTCCATATCCACTGGGTCGTGCGTCCATGCAGCTGTTTCATCAGTCCATCATTCATTCTTATGAAATGTCCAGATGTCCTATATTTCACAAGTGTTCAAAATGAGCAATCAAAAGTACTGGCATTAAATCTTTTGTGATCAATGACACGAGTGCCCAGGGGACACGGAAGGAAATGATGGATACCGAAAAGAGGGAATTGAAGAGGAAAGTGTCAATTAATCTTATACCGAAGATTGTGCAGCCTAGCGGCAAGTGAATGGGTCTGTTCATCAGGGAACCTGATGTGAATCCCCCAGTCCAAGCAGTTATGAGCATTAAGTGTCTGCTCCTGAAATTTGTAGAGGACACAGAGGAAGGTGCTTAAAAGGAACAGATTATCAGGAAGCTTCACACATTTACAATAATTTTAATATAAATTTATGCAATAAACGTCAAATTAGTTAGAATGTTCTAATAAACAGTTATAATACCATATATAAGGTACAAACAATTTACAATTAATTCAGTTCACATTAAAAAGCAAGACTATTGGCAAGTGCTTAATGTTCCTGTTTGTGATGTGCATGCTGAGACACTGAACCTTTGACCCCTCAGTGGTCATTCTCACTATATTTACCAGTGGAATCAAATTCATGGTCATATATGTATGTATTTGGAATGCTACCAGTTTTTGTTACTACTATGCAGATCAAAAATGTGATCACTCTGTTCCTCCTTTGTCATCTCCCAGGTGGTGGAAGATGTCTCTTCATTCCTTCATAATAATCAAAATATCCCTATCTATTTCTGAATTTTATAAGCAAAAATGAAAATATTGTCTCTGACATTTTAAGAAAATAGTTTATTAACTGACAACTCAAATTTTCTACAATATATCAACATTAAATTTTCTCTTATTTTTAAAATGAAAATAGTTTTGAGTTAAATGGGTTACATTTTAGGTTTTTCTTCATCTGTCATACAAAGCTTCCTCTATAGATTTTTCTCTTCAATTTGTTACAAAATGATATTTTTCAGTTGGATATGTTACTATCAACAGAATAGGTCACATTTCCCCATTCCCTCTGTTATGTTTTGGTGTGAATTGTCTTCTTCCTCCTTCAGGATTTATGGACTAAAAGTTCACTCTCCAGTGGGCGGTGTTACTTGTCTCAATTATAAACACCCAAGAGGTGAGATCTAAGGGGAAGTATGAGGTCATAGAGGGTTATGTTATCTCTGGACCCTTCCTGTCACATCCTTTTTCTTTCCTGTATGTCATGAGATGAAGATATTCCTGTGTCACCTGTTCCTGCTGCCAGGATATTCTGCCCAAGCACATGGGGAAAAATAAATTGTGAACTGACCTCTGTGAGTGTGTGACTAAGAATACATCTTTCTCTCATAGGAGGATTTCGTCAGGAATTTTGTCACAGTGATGGCGAGAGCATGAGGCTACAGACTCCCATATACAGAAATAGCACACTCTTGTGAAGGACAGCTATCAAAGATATTAACAAAGAAGACGATGTGTAACTTTTTTTTCATTCTTCTACATTCTATGACCCATATCTTGAACTTGTTGACTGGAGAGCTGTCAACTGTTCTGAATTATGAGTACAAATAATTCACTTGAAGTGTTCAATAACAAAGTCATGACTCTCATGAGTTGTTATAATCACAAAGCTTTTATACAAACATTGTCTTTCATTCATAGTGAATATTTAAGAAAATATAAATTTATCTAACCTTGAAAATACTTCTGAAATCTCCATAGGACCTATATTTCTCATATAAAGTCATGTTATTGGTGTATTCAGCTATTATCATATATCTATCCTTAATATTCCTCAAAATGTGTTATTTTATTCACGTGAAAGAAAAAAAGTCCATCTTATAATGAGTTGAAAATCTAGATTTTATCATCTCATTGTTATACGACTTTGAGAAAATTGCTACTTCTTGAGTATTAGCCTTCTGATGTATAAAATGAAGATTTAAAAAGCTACAATGGTGATGTGAGGATTAAATCAATTTTGTATATAACACTGTACATAAACTAAATTAATAGGTGACTTGAAAATGATGCTATTGATTAGACTGATGAGATCATCAGAAAAACATACAACCTATCAGACTTCTTGATCATCCCAAATATGGACAAAATATGTAAGAAACAAGACTAAAAATTTGTTTGAAGAATTCTAAAAAAAAGCGGGATCCGGGAAACTCCACATATTTCAGGAATAAGTGGTGGAAGGCTTTATTGAGTTTTAATGCAAAACTATATTCTTCCTAATTGTACAAAAGAGGATGAAAATTCCTCTTTCAGACTATGATGTTCCCATACAATTCCCCAGAAAGCATGTGTGTTATGAATCCATCCAGTACATATGTTACTGATGGCCTCAAATGTCCTTAACAAACATGCAAGCCCCACTTACTGTACCTTCAGGAATTTAACATATGGTCATCAACATCTCTGAATTGTCCAGAGCACAATTCTCCATAAAAGTCTGTTAAATTGCAACCAATTAAACATTGTGCTGTTGCATCTCATGGATTTAGAATTTTATTTTACTTTATATTTGTTTCTGTTGCTCATCTCCATATGACAATCTTCTTTTGAATCATGTCATCTTCCAAAAAAGTCTTGTCAGTCATTCCTACTTGCATAATACATTTTGAAAACAAGATGGACAGACTTTATGAGCCTTCTGATAAACACCTGGAAGATAAAACTCATTGTGAAAATCATTTCACAATTTTGTCAGCAACTGAATACGATAGTAGATATTCATTCAGAAAATGTTCTTAGGATATACAGATCTGATTATATCAGTGACAAATTAACCATTTCTACAGTTACAAACATTTTAAATGACAGGTGAAGAGGACTATCAATTTTATATGACAGTGTGCCAGGTGCTGAGCTAGGTGCTTTTTTCTTCAAGTGCAATACTGTCCATTCTACAATTTAAAGTAGTTATGAGATACCCTCTTATGCCACTGTTGCAAGGATGTTTCTTCGAGATCCAGAGTTAATTATTGAGCAGGACCTCGCAACTAGTAAGCAATGCCAGTGGAGTCCAAAGACATGGCTGTTTGAATTCAGGGAGTTTATCTTGTGAAGAGCATGTTGCAGTATTCAACTGGCAGATAACAAGGCAGAGGAAACTGAAGCTTTGAACTAACCATGTGAAATATTGTCATTAACATAAGGGAAAAGTTGTTGGGTCTAATGGACCAGCCATGTTGTAAATAATGGTTCATTAAACATTTTCTCTGTCTTTTTCACAGTTGATTCCCCAAACAATCTCCCAGTGATGTTATTATTATCATCACTTTCCAGAGGAAGAAACTGAGAGGATAACATGCTAATAGCAGGCACATCTGTTTCCAAACCTGCCAACTTTGCAAAGGTCTCCAGACTAGGTGTTGACCACGATAAGAAATGGCCTCTTTGGATAATTTGTGACAGGTACTTGGGGTCTCTCATTTTCTTATATCTTTTCCATCATGTGGAAAAAAAATATCTTAGACCTTGGTCCCTATAAAAGGAATGAGACATGTAAACACTATAATCCAGCCAAACTGAATAGGTCACTAACAAGATTGCAGAAAGCTGAACAAAAGGAAAGGCTTGTATTATAAGACACAGATGTGTGCTTTCACGTGTGTGTGTGTGTGTGTGTGTGTATGTGCGTGTTTGTTCAACATTGAGCTTGAATTCTCAGAGTTAAAAGAATTGTCATGTTTTGGGAGAAAGGATACAACACCCAATATTGCCCTGTTCAAGAGGAAATGCCTTTCTTGGAATAAAAATGGATTTAGCCTTGGGAACAAATCACATTCTGAATCAGTTGTCAAAAGAAGCCAAGAGTAATCTCTCAGTGTTCCATTTACTAAAGGAGACTGCGTAGGCTACAGAATTCAAGCTCCAACAATCAGTTCCTTTAAAATAATGTAATCACCACTTTTTCTTGCAAAATATGTTTAATCCCATCGTGATTCAAGTAAAATTAAAAATTTCTATATTATTAAATTACCTAATTAACTGCCTTCTTTTTGTTCCTTGAAAGAAATAAAAAGGGCATGCTTACACACATACTACACTGTACAATCAATAATAGAAAATAATAAGCCTTATCTCCTGTAGTAATCAAAAAAGACTTGATGAAGCACAGCAGTATTTTAAAAGTCCCCCGTGAGTTTTGTTGTGTTTAAAGGCTACACACACACACACACACACACACACACACACACACACAAACACACACACACAATTGTATTATTAATTCTTTTCCTTCTATACAGAGTTTCAATGATTTAGACAGCTCTTAGGTGTCTTTTCTGGTCTGGTCCCTTCTCTTCACGCCTGCAAATATTGACACACAGTGGATATCTTTTAATTTTTCTTTGTTTTGTAGCTTTGTATAAAACTTGTCAGCAACAATAATGTGGTCTTGCATGTAACTACTTTGGGCCATCAGAGTTTCTGTTGTAGTACTTGTGGCAGACGTGCTCTGTGTGAGTACTCAGAGAAGACCAGTGAGTATCTTTCTTTAATAGTCCAAACACAGCATTTAGAAGCTATGTAATTTTCTGAAATTGGACTATTGATTGATTTCTTTTTATGCTTATTTTGTTTTGTGTTCCTAAAGTTGCTAACTGTGGTTGTTTGGAAGGTGTCTAGTTCAAAGCTCATTATGACGGTGTTGTGATTCACTATCATAGGAGTGATTAGTCCAAAAGAGTTCCTTTTCATGATTATGATGGGATTACTGCTCTTTTGAAGGACTGAAACTTGCTTCCACACCTTTGGAAAAGAATGCCTTCACCACAGCCAATACCTCCAACTTGAACTTCCTTGAAGACAAATCTGGGAGGAAATAAATCACTCTTCATTACAAATTAGTCTTTGTAATCTTTTATAAAAAGGATAGATGAACTATGAGTCCTGTGTATTCAGGGAGGTTATTAAGTTAGGTATATAATAGCTATGTAGGAGGTATATGGTAGGTATATCAGAATAGATCTATTCTGATACTTCAATGTGAGGTCAGATATGAGATTTTGGAGTGTAATGATATTCCCTTTAGTTCATCCACTCAATTCATTTTTGTAAAGTTAGGTTGAGGAAGCTAAGGTGAGCAGATTGTCTTACGGTTTTGACCGCCCTAGGTTCCACACCATTCTGGGCTAAGTGTAAGACTCGGACCTTGAGATTTCTCCTTTTTTTCTTTGAGACCTTTTCCTTTTTGCTTTTTTATTGTTTCTTCAATGGGAAATTTATAGATAAAAACATCATGCACCAGTGCCAAAAAGTTGGTCATACAGACAAGAGTATACTATAAAATCCCAACCTGACATATACATACAAATCTTATATTTAAGTACACAGTGAGATACAGCTAATATTGGAGTTTCTTTAAACTACAGAATACTTTTTATTTCATACTTAGAAGGGTTTATTGCATACTGTCCAAGTTTTTTTTTTTTTTGTCAACTTGAAGCATCTCAAATAACCCTTTAGTATATTCATTTTCACTTGCAAGCATTTACTGCTGTGAGTGATTGGTCTGGTTTGAGGACTATGGCTTACACAGTGCTATCTCTAAAGGATTCTTGCTGAGTTACTCTGGGAGATCTTTTTGTTGTCCTGTGTTTTAGAGATCCTGCTGTTTTTGTTCTGTAGGTTCATCCCTTTCTCATGCTCTAATAGTTCATAGATAAGGTGGATGTTGGGAAGGGCTAACTTATGGTCCTGGTTTTGGGTCTGCATAACAGGACTGTTCGGTCTGCCAGCTGTCATCCTTTGTCAACACCTGAATGAGCTCTCCAGCACATCCTTGGCCAGTCCAGCAATGCAGCCTGCAGCATGGAACTGGGCCACTTCTCCTGTTTTCAGGCCCTCTGGTCAGCTCACCCATGCTCACCCCACCAGAGCCAACTCGACTGTCTTGCCCAGGTGATGTGTAGGGCCTCCTCTCCTGATTGTCGTAGGGGTATACAACAGGATATGCATAGTCAGTTTTCTTCCTCTCATACCCTCAGGACTGGCTCACCTGTGCCTCCTCCTGTAGGGTCAGCTCTAATGTGCTTCCCAGATGAAGTGTATGTCCATATTGATGGGTGGAGCCATCTTATCCGAGTGCAGGGGGGCAGCTGTCCTGTTATAGTATCCAGTGAGGGGTAGGACCAGCTATCCCAGGGCAAGTGAAGGGCAGGTTCAGTGCAGCATGACACAGACCCCAGCTGTAGCAATACTACCAACCCAACATGCCCCTCAGCAGCAGCTTAAGGCTGTATGTCACCATGGCCTTGGTGGCAGCATTGAACACACAAATCATTATGGCCTAGGTGGCAGCCCTCAGATGCCAACAAGGTCTCAAGTGGCTGACAGACCCTGGGCATCTGCAGAGCTCTTGTTGTTAACAGGAGCCATGAACCACAACCCAGACTCCTATCTCTGCAATGATGCATACCCAGGAGGTAGCACAGGCCACCTGGACCACATAGCCCCATTGATAGCATGGCCCTAGAATACCAACATGTCCCCAGGGGGCAGCCCAGGTCCCTGGTATTAATATGGCCTTAGATGGTATTACAAGCTATGACCATCAACACTAATTATGATTATGATAGGTCCAAAAACTCAGATAGTTCTCTCAGCAGAGGCTCTGGTCAGGATAATATCATGACCCCAGGTAACAGTGTTGAACACTCAAATTAGCATGGCACAACCCTTAGACACTACCATGGTCACAGGTTGTTACCTAAACCCTGGGCATTCGCTTGGCCTTAGGTGGTAACATGGGCCACCACATTCCAACGTAGATCCCTGATGTGGTGGAACCATAGACCCAGGCATGATTCTCAGCAGCAGTCTTAGCCTGGATATCACCATGGTCCACGGTAGCAGCAGAGGCCACTCAGATTGGCATGATCCTCTATGGCGGCATGTCTCTCAGACACAATCATGGTACCAGATGGTGGCACAGAGTGCATGTCTCTGAATGGACGTCAGTGGCAACAGAGCCACAGACATCAATACAGGCCACCTCTCCTGCTTCAGGGGCTCAAACCAAATCTTGGCACTTGTCAATCACAAAGGCATAGATGTCACCTTGGAGTCTATGTGTAAGCAGGCCATTCATGTCTGTCTGTCTCTCACTATCCTTGCCTTCTCAAATCCACCTCTCTCTCCTACCCCATGAGCAACTCTGCCTCTCTCTCTCTTCCGCCTATCTACTCAGGACTCACTCACCATTATGGTTCTCACCTGCCTAGCATGTGGGCCCAGGGCAGGAGAGATCAAACAGTACTTAGTTGAGTACTGGTCCTCCCCTTTCCCCTCCAAAAGGCATGGCATGAAGCTGCTCTTTTTTTCTTATTATTTAAAAATACTTATTACATTTTTATTAAATAGTTTTGAGCTGCTATTGGCAAACATAACTAAATTATGCTTTAAAGATACCCATGTACCTATCCGTTGAAGTAATGAAATATCAAATCAACAATTTGTTTTAAAGAGTCTTCGCACTTTTACCTTATGACTTCATTGGGGAAAGGTAAAATATGGAGTTTCTAGGTGTTAGGATAACCTTTGCCATGACACCATAAGTAATCTATTTAAAATAAAATGTTCATTGAAGTTCATACACTCACTAGGACCCACGGAAGTTACCATCACAGTGACACCGCACAACAGCATGTGATTTCGAATGGGAGGCAGCAAGAGACATACTAAATATAGGACAAACCAAAATCCACATACCACACGGGCTCAAAGGTCTCCAGCATTTAGACTGTGATGCTGTCACTCCACACAAAAGCTGTTGAAACCTTTCTAATTGAAAAATCTATAGCCTTCGAAAATGATTGCCAATTTTGCTAGCAACCATGGCAGTTATTACTCATGGGGACTTGATCGTGTATGACAAAAGTTATTAGAAAGAACTTCTGTGGCAGGTAAGCATGGTTTTTCTTTCCGCAGAATTCTCCATTTCCATCCGTGGAATGGCTTAATTAAATTCACAGATCTGTTTTATTATATTGAGATTTTAACCTTACAGTCTTGCCTAAAAGGGCAAAATAAATAATCCATGAAAGATTAAGTAGGCATCATAGTTTTCAATAATGAAATCTGTTTGGAAGGTTTTGTCCTTGAAAATTAGTATAACCTCCAGAACCTAGTGTAACAGAAATTGGGGGGGCGGACATTGTCTGGGTCACTGGTAGGCCGATAATCATTCGTAAGTGGCCTATTAACTATGCACCTTTTTTTCTGCATGGGTAACTTCAGCCTCCCAGATGGCCATAGTGTACTACCATCTCCTTTATTCTTAGTCTTGCAGGATGTCTTCATTTCTTTTCTCCTTTGGGCTTTCTTTGTAGTAAGGCAGAGACTCCCTTTCGCTGCCCTAAAAGACACAGGTGATGCTACACCTTCTTTGTGTTTAACTACCACCCTTTCAATCATACAGGCAGATCTTCTTATTTATGGTACCCTCCCCATGCGCTCTTGAAGGATTCAGACTCAGTTTGTGTAGTCAGCAGTCCACTCTGTGCCACCAGTCACAGACAAGTATGGAAATTACAATAACTCTCTGCATTTCATTTCTCAAACTACATTTCCTTCCACACTTACCCTATCATCGTGTCTATATGATTGAGGCTTTTCAATTTAGATTTGAGTTTTGAACTTTATGCTGCTCATGATTGCTTTTAATATCTATTTATGGTAGTTAATTTCAAGAACTCAATCTGCTCATTCCCTCATTACGACTGTACCATAATGTTCTCATAGTTTAGCTCATTCGCTTTGACACCAGACAAAGACCTATTTTATTTATTTGTTTGTTTGTTTATTTAATTTCCTTTTTTGGCAAAATGAAAGAATTAAATAAGCATATACTGTCTGTACTGTAGGTTCTATATCTATAGAGTCAACCAACCACATATCAGAAATCCCAGATAAACCTCTCTTTACTGTACACAAACAGATGTCTTTTTCCTTCTTATTATTCTCTAATTAACATAACAACATTTATTTATGTAGTATTAGGTATTTAAAATATCTTGACCTTGTTAGACGCATCTGAAGATATGTGGACAGGTTATAAACAATATAGAATAATTCCGTGCCAACTGATAGAAGGGACTTGTGTATTCTCTGATGCTGGAATCCGTGGGTAGAGAGCAGGAATCCTGGAACCAATGTTCCAGAATTCTTTTTCTTTAACATAATCCTAACACCATGTGTACATTCCATCTTAATGTATGACTTATGATTTTACTTCATTACTTTTTAATATTTATTTTTACTCCTTTAATCTATGACTCTCTTTATTGTTTCTTCTTTCTCTATTAAACCCATGTACATTTATCCAAAACTGACCCATTCAGAGGACTTTTGTCTAAATCTTTCTTATTTTGCACCTGTAAATCTGTAATCATTTTCTAGCCAGGAGAGTTTTTTCATAACTTTGTAATATTTTAATTACAAAATATATGAACATTAAAGGATACAGTAATAGGAATATTTTTAACATCATAATATTAACCTATTACCTTCCAAATATTTCTTTTCTATGAGTGGCAAGTGCCGAATACTTGATATTTTGAAGCCCATTTTCATTTAACATCGTGTCCTACCCATTTTTCCCTATTACACAGGTTTGTATTCATTTTCTGGCCATTTTTTGTTTTTGTTGATCTGTATTTTTTTTTTCAGCTCCCCTCACTTCCTTTCCCTTCTCCTTCTATCCTCTCTCACAATCCCCACACTCTCAATTTACTCAGGAAATCTTGTCTTTTTTTTAACTTCCTATGCTGATTTGATCCATGTAGGCCTCTCCTAGGGTATTCTTTGTTGTCTAGGTTCTCTCGGATTGTGAATTGTAGTTGGTTTCTTTGTTTTATTTCTAAAGGCCACTTATGAGTGAAGAGATATTATACTTGTTTTTCTGGGTCTGGGTAACCTCACTCAATGTGATGTTTTCTAGACCCATACATTTGCCCAAAAATTTTAAGATGCCATTATTCCACTGTGTAGTACTCCATTGTGTAAATATACCACATCTTCTTTATCCCTTCTTCAGTTGAAGAATGCCCCAGAATTCTGAAGGGTCACTATATTTAGAACAAGCATTCTGTTGAGCATTCGTATTCTAATAATTGTATGTTTTCTTTTCTAATGTTTAAAGGTAAGTTCTCCATTCACATTATATATCCTGCCGTCCAGCTTAGATTAAGACTTTGTCAAATCATGCTTTTTTATTTATGTGCTTTAACCATTAATAGAATAAATCTGTCAACAAGAATGAAGGTTACCAAGAGGTGTTGGCATATTCCCCACTGGTCTAAACATGACATTAAAACCTAGAAATATCTTTCTTGTGATACCAGTTGATTTTGACATAAGGCTTATGACATGTTCAATGCAGTTATAGCTTTACAAATTGAGGGGGCTTATGAAAGATCAATTTACACAAACTGACACTACACAGTAGAAAACCTTTCTTACTATATAGGCTATTTTAAATGCATATGCATGTACAGACTTGTGAAGTTTTGTGCTTTTTTTTTAAAAATTTTTTCCCACCCCACTTTTCAGGGCACTCAACCGTTACTCTCCAAGACAGCTAAACTCCTGGCTTCTTGGGTCTATTCAGGTATCATATTTGTAACCATTAATATGCAGACAGAAGATGATTAAATGCAGGCATGATAAAATGTGACACCCTATAATAAATGAGAATGAAAAAATGGATTTGTAACCATAAATCATGTATTAAAATTTATGTCATAGGCTTACATAGATAAAGACAATGTAAAAATAAGGAAATATGAGATAGGCCTATTTTTAAAATTATAATAAAAGACATTTAAATTTTACGATTTTCCCACACTTTATCTTAGGTTAAACATTTGACTTTTTGTCCCTGAAGCTAGGATACTTGAACTTTGTGATTTAGAATAAGACATAGGACAGTTACCAGTTTCATTATAATGCAAATTTTAACTTTAACGTTTTAAAATATGAGAGCTCTTATACATCCAAGACAATGAGATACTACCATCTTTACAGAAAGAAAGAAATAAAATGTCTATTTTAAAAAACACAAAACTATTAAAATATATTCTTGCCTCATTCCTTAAATAAAAAGTATATTTTGAAGATTCTTACGTGTAATCTGTTACAACTATAATTTTTTTTTAATTAAAAAAGGGTGCAGCCTCACAAATTCAATTGTATGATATTACTAATAACAGAGATTTAGCAAAAAAATCAGGTAATCCAGTGTATCATTGTCAAATAACAGGTCTTGAATTTCAATAATACTTAAATAATTTGGATTTCAGATGGGTGTTGTTCCATTGAATGTACACAAGTACAGATTTCATATGTGTGAATGAATTTACACTTATATATTTGTGCTCTATTTATTATGCAGCAAAACACTGTGATACAACTCCTGACTGGACTAAGTGATGACAGTCCTAAGCATTGATATGTTTACTGTCATTTAACTACAGGCCTCATTGACTTTTCTTGCTGACAGACAGAGGCTTAAATAAAATGTTTGTAGGTGCTACCTGTTCCGTCTAATATTGTCTAATACACTGTGCCTGGGAACTAGCATATACCGAGCATATAACCAAATACCTACTATGTACAATGACATAACTTTCGAAAGTCAAACACATGCTATTAAACCTGCACTACAAACTCCAATATACTCTTGCTCATTATAAAACGTTAAGAGATTAAGCAAAAGGTACAGGATAGAGACTCAATTGTAACTTTAGCTTTACCCCTGAGCTGATTCTAATAAATTTGTGTATAGCTGGCTATGTGTCTCCATAGGTATGTAATTGTCTTTTGGCATTGACAACAACCTAATTCTTTTCCATAAAAATATATCTACTGGTCACAAGATAAAGTGAATATGAGGTCTCCAGGTGATAGGGAGTGTAGTTTACGATAACATGAAGTTGAGAGCTACAAACTAAATATTGGAGATCCCCAATTTTAGTGGACTTTTGTACATCTGGATCAATGGAATTTTTATGATTTCCTTCACTGCTTTTAGAAAAATACACTCAGGCTTCCAAAATCTTTTTTGCCTCCTAATTTCTCAACAATGGTAGGTCTTGATCTTAATTTCTCATTAGTATATAAGTATTAGTTAATTTTATCGTGCTCTTGTAAAATATCTGATAAAAGATATTTAAAGAAGTATGGTTTTATTTGGGATTAGAGTTTGATTGGATAGTAATATGATCCTGGGACGGCATAGCAGCAGATGTGAGATGGAGTTGGTATCAACAATCGGGAAAAGGGGAATGCTGGTATTTAGCATGACGTGCATGTGTGTGTGTGTGTGTGTGTGTGTGTGTGTGTGTGTGTAAAGTCTGTCCATATTCTTGGTTTGCATGTGCTTATGGGAAGATGAGTAGCCATGTATATGTGTGCATGTGGAGGCCACAGGTTTAAACCAGGTGCCCTCAATTCTTTAATTGCTCCAAACCTTAATTTTTGGGACAGGCTAGGATGTCTTCCAGTGAGCCCAGATACCTGACTGTACCCATTTTCTCTTGATATCTGAGTTTCCAGATGCTCTTCACTGCACTGGGCTAAGTATATGGATGCTGGGATCTAAACTTAGGTCTGCATTCTTGTGAAAGCATTTACTAACACAGTCATTTCTCCAGTCTTATTGTTTTCCTCTTTATATTTAGTCTGGGGACCGTTACTCATGAATTGGTGCCACCCAAACTTGAGGTGACTCTTCCCAGCTTAATTAACCTCCTGAACAAGCTCCTGTAGAGAATGCACAGAGGTTTGTCACTTATGTGGGTCTATGTCCTGTCAAATGTGTGCAAATATTTTATGTGGTGTGAGTCCCTTATGGTGGGATTAGTGCCATTATTAAATAAATCTCTCTGTAAGTCTTTCTCTCCCTTTCTCTTCCTCCTCCTTCTCCAGCTCCTCCCCCCCATGCATACTTCTCTGAATACATATTAGGGAAAAGCGCTGTGCACAGAGTGAGATAAGGACTATGTACAGATCTGAAAGGATGCCCTCCCCAGAAGTCAATCATGTCAGCACCACTGCTTCAGGCTTACCATCTCACAACTTGGAAAAAACAACTCTATCTTGCCACCCAATTTTATAGATTTTATTGGGGGTTCTTACAGTTATTAAGATATTGTTTATTGAAAATTTATATTGACATTGTAAATAAATATGGCTACTGACCAATCATACCTCTCTATGCTAATTTAGAAAGGCAAGAGCTTTACCAAGTAATGCCACTGTATTTGGGATTGTACTTCTCTAGTTCTATATGAACACTCAAAGTTCTGCAGGCAATTCCAGGTCACTTTAAGAAAGGTAACTTGAGGACAATATTAGGGGTTAGGAATTTTATATCACTCTATTTAGAAGTCAGGAGTAGAGTTAATTTATGTTTTATGTAAAATGTCTTGTGTTTTTATACATAAACAGCTGAATTGATATATCTAGAAATAATAATGTTAAAATGAAATGTGGAAATTGGAATCAAACCAATCCGAATTCAAATTCCAATCATGCTTATTTACCACCTGTGTGCCCTTCATGATAATTCCTATCACCTTTACTTTCAAAAAATAAACTAAAATGTTCTCTTTCAGAGAAATTTTAGGAAGTAAATGTGATGTTGCAGGTGACCTTGTTGCCTGACTGGTTATAGGTGCTCCAAATGAAATGAATGAGATGTGTGTTTACTTCTTTCTTGAGATATGTGTTAACTTCCTTTTGCCTTCCTATTCTTATGCAGTCTTCATTTTAACACTGTTTTAATATGTTCATGTATATGCACATATCAATTCTTATATTAGCTGTGCCATTTGTTTGTGTGCAAGAGCGCCTGCATTAACATAAAGTGTAGGACAACCCAAAATAATCAGAGCCATAAACTCATGTCCCAGAATTGAATTCAAACCTGGACAAGCCCACACAAAATTAAATGAATGAAGCAAAATAAAGAATACAACCATCTTGTCCTACTCTGTTCATACTTATATTTCCAAACAATATGTGAATGGTGGTATTATTTGAGTAAAACAATGTTTTTCAGCCACTCCAAAAGCTGGTTGACAATAAGTAGTCCCTCGAAGGTAAGTGTCTCTCCAGTAGCCTTGTTCACTATAATATTTGTTCAAAACTCAGGAGTGATTTGTAAGATTGGTCCCTGCAGGGAAAAAAGGTGACATTGATGCCATGTAGCTAATGTAGAAAAGGAAAAAATGCTCTCAAACCAGTGAAATGAAATGATGAACATATCACCATTTTTCATTTTCCCTCTGAGTGAAAGATACTTTGTAGCACAGGGAGTTATCCCTGATATGATCTAGCAGACATATAAGAGAAGAAAAAAAAACATAGGTTTTCATAGAAAGAGTTTACTAGTTTTTATAAGAATTTATTCATATTTTCTAAACATTTTCAGTCTGGTTGAGTTTAGTAAAACTGAACACTTGATTAAAAAAAGACAGCTGTGCCAAGTCCCTTCTTAAGAAAATTAGTGAGCTAAGGCCAGCAGAATTTCCTGTCCATCTTCAACATGCCATTCAGACAATGATGTTTTTATTCCTAGGTTAATAAAGAGAAGCAAAAAGTCAAGTGAATTAGATAGTTTCTCATGCTAATGCTTCATGTCAACAGCACAAGTTGGCCCAAAATCTCATTAAAGTGTTGTTCATTTTAGTTTGCAAGGGTAGCAGAATGCTAGCAGGATTTATTTTAAGGATACAAGGGCCAAACAAACAGGAGCAACAACAAACATGTCTTCCTTCAAGGTCCCCACATCTCTGGCTGAGAGGCAGGGGTGTTGCCATGTAATAACAGAAAGTCTGGATTCTACTGCTTGTGTTTAAACTCTTCCACACATACACTCTTTAAATGTTTTTTTTTTTCTTTTTAGTTAAATTTGTCCTTTAGCATTCTCACACAGGTGTCCAAATTTTTCCACCTAAACATTCTTAAATGGAGATCAGACCTCTGTCTGATGTGGGGTTAGTAAAGATCTTTTCTCCATCCTGTAGGCTGTTGTTTTGTCTTGTTGACCATGTCCTTTGCTATACAGAAGCTTTTCAGTTTCAGGAGGTCCCACATATTAATTATTTTTTCAGTGTCTGTGCTACTGGGGTTATATTTAGGAAGTGGTCTCCTGTGCCAATGTGTTCAAGTGTACTTCCCACTTTCTCTTCTATAAGCTTCAGTGTGGCTGGCTTTATGTTGAGGTCATTAATCCATTAGGATTTGAGTTTTGTGCATGGTGATAGATATGGGTCTAATTTTATTCTTCTACATGGGATTTTTACAGCTTCTTTATGTACGCATTTAGTGCTATGAACTTTGCTTTTAACACAACTTTCATTGTATCCCATAAATTTGCATATGTTGTATGACCATTTTCATTGAATTTTAGGATGTCTTTAATTTCTCCCTTTGTTTCTTCCTTGATCCATTGATGATTCAGGTGAGCATTGTTTAATTTCCAGGTGTTTGTGGGCTTTCTGGAATTAGTATTGCTGTTGACTTCTAGTTTAAAACCATGGTGATCTAATAAGATACATGGGGTTTTTCCAATTTTTTTGTATTTGATAAAGTTTGTTTTGTTACCAAGTATGTGGTCAATGTTTGAAAAGGTTCCATGAAGTGCTGAAAAGAAAGTATATTCTTTCCTTTTTGGATGAAATATTCTACAGATATCTGTTAAGTCCATTTGTGTCATGACATGTGTAGTTCCCGTATTTTTCTTTTAAATTTCTGTCTGGCAAAGCTGTCCAGTGGTGAGAGTGGGGTTTGAAGTCTCCCACTATTAATGTGTGGAGTTTCATCTGTGATTTAAATTTTAGTAGTGTTTCTTTTACATATGAGGGTGCCCTTGTATTTGTGGCATAGATGTTCCATATTGAGATTTCTTATTGATGAATTTTTCCTGTGACTAATATGAAATATCCTTCTTTGTCTCTTTTAATTGATTTTAGTTTGAAGTCTAGTTTGGTAGATATTAGGAAAACTATATATGCTTATTTCCTAGGTTGAATTTTTTTTCTGAACCCTTTACTCTGAGATAATGTCTTGTTTGAAGTTGAGGTATGTTTCTTCTATGCAGAAGGATGGATTCTGCTTTTGTATCCAATTTGTGTGTTTTTCCCTTCTTTGGGGCTTGTTGCTATGAGACCATCAATTGTCTCTGTTTTTGTTGATGTAGCCAATTTCCTTTTGTTGGAGTTTTTCTTCTAGTATTTTGTGTATGGCTAGGTTTTTGGCTAAATATTGGTTAAAATGGTTTTGTAATGGAATATCATGTTTTTTCCTTCTATGGGGATTGAAAATTTTGTTGGGTATAATAGTCCTGGCTGGAATCCATAGTCTCTTAATGGCTACATAACTCTTGACCATGACCTTCTGGCTTTCATTGTCTCCAATGAAAAATCAAGTGTAATTCTGATAGGTCTGCTTTTATATGTTACTTGGCCTTTTTCCTTTGCAGCCCTTAATATTTTTTTCTTTACTCTGTATGTTTAGTGTTTTGATTATTATGTGGTGAGGGGACTTTATTTTGATCTGGTCTGTTTGGTATTCTGTAATTTTCTTGTATCTTCATAGGCAGTTTTCTTCTATGATTTTGTTAAATATATTTTCTGTGCTTTTGAGTTGAACTTCTCCTTCTTCTATACCTATTATTCTTATGTTTGGTCTTTCATGGCTCAGGCCTACTCCTTCTCAGGTCCCAGACTCATGACTGGCCACAAAGAGATCTCTGGTTCCTGCCTACTCCCTCAATGGTCCCAGATTCACACCCAGACCTGCAGAGATCCTGGCTCAGGCTTAGTTTCTCAGAGGTCTTTGGCTTAGGCCCAGACCCACAGAAGTCCTGCCTTAGGTCTACTCGCTTTAAGGTCCAAGATTCATTTCCTGACCCTCAGCAGTCTCTGTCCCTGCCATTCCTTAAATTTTAAGAAAATGTTTAACTGCCTATAACAAATGCAAACATGGAAGGAGGAGATAATATGTGACAGTCATAGATCTGTTATTCATATTATCTAATAGTATATGTATTCAAGAGAATATCTGTCAAATGTGTTGGAAAATTCTCTTGTTATATCATTATTTTTAAGTAGGTCTATTTACTCATATTTTTAATTCTTCCTATCCTTGTTATTACATGGTTGTGCCCTACTCATTGGTATACACATCAGTATAGCTACTGATTCCATTCAGCCTGTGTATTTCTCATTCCACAGACACACCACACTTCTGTTAAGCTCACATTCTAGTTACTTAACAATGTAGTACATTGGAACTAGTTAGTCACTACCTCGTACTGTATTTCCTTAGAGTGGATCTGTAAAACCACTTTAGGCATTCATGTCTAAGGGAGAAGATAATTGGTTTCCTCTCAGACTGTTTTATGATATAAAACATGACAACTTTTAGGGAAGTATGGTGAGAAGTTTCTGTCTTTAGCAAGTAGAATGAACTCCCATGTATCTCCAATATATTCTGCTTTCCTCGGTCTGAGTTCAACTGAGTGCATAGAATTGAATAGTCTTCCCTAATGAACATCAGGGAGGATCCAAATACCTCTGCCATATTTCGTGCCAGAATGAAATGGAAAATTATTATAAAGTGGAAATTACATTAAAGGGAATATGTGCTATATATCCTATGTCAACTTGAAGAGTATGCGTTTTCAGATCAGTGATTAGATTTATCAGACTCCCCACTACACACACACACACACACACACACACACACACACACACGATCTAGAACAAAGACAGAAATAGAATGATGGTATGATGCAGTCAGCTTTATAGTACTGTACAGATGGCTGTGATGACAAGGTAACTCTAGCTTAATTCTCCTTTATAAACATGAAAGCATTTCTCAAGTTTCTCCAAACATCAGGATAGTTTATTGCCAGTTCAGCCCATAAATTAAGTACGACCCCCAGGCAATTTTGGCTGCCTACTTCTTCACAGATGCTGTGAGCACGCAGTTCTCTCATGCTTCATTATCCTTAGTATCCTAAGTCATTTTCAAGGTCCTGAGGCATATAATGGTGCCTCTTTTATAACACCTATCCGTGTCCTTTCCCACTCCTATAGCTCTTATATTCCTTTTCTTTATTTTTCATCAATTAACACTTGAGGAATTGATGGATGAAATTATTTAAATTCTGAGCAATGTGATAGCATTGTTAACTTTAACAAAGAGTTAAGATTCTCCACTTCAGCATTCACAGGACTAGAATGGATTTCTCTTATGTG
The DNA here is from genome assembly GCA_025134845.1 of Neodon shergylaensis. Lineage (NCBI taxonomy): Eukaryota > Metazoa > Chordata > Mammalia > Rodentia > Cricetidae > Neodon > Neodon shergylaensis. Next base: position 5,262,125 of record JABTXL010001323.1, on the reverse strand, counting down.
TGGTTAAACAAATAATGATTTAATTTTCTTAACTCAAAAATAAGTCCATTGCTCTTTGGTGACTATTGGCAGCTTGAGTATTTTATTGATACATGTGCTGGAAATTTTTACTTTTTTGGTCTTTCCTCACATTTGGAATTCATAATCAAAGTATAACTGTTAAAGTTTATGTTCAAAGCTAAAACAACTTACAGAATGTAGTGACATCACCCATAATTTTCCTAGCATTAAGAAATTTGGATGATTTTCCAGATAACCCCAAGAGATTTCTCCTTGTGTGTCATTGATAAACTCTTTGTCCTGTAGTCTCTCTGTTACCTCTAGGGAAAACTAAAAAGTTCAAATCTCTACAAAATCATTTTCCTGAACCCTATACATTTGTGTTTTCGAAGAAGACAATAATCGCTGGTGAATACATCAGCAGTGATGTCTGTTTTTTGTTGTTGCAGTTGCTGTTTTTTTTAATCAGATTAGGCAAAGACTTGATACATAAAACATGGTCAAATCTGCATTACAACAAAAAAGGTAGGAATTTACAGAAAGAGTCTATTGTGCTTTCTGAAATGAGTGATATTACATTTTTTTTTTTAAAAAAAGGTATGCTGTCTATCCTCTGGTCTCCACATACATGTACCCACTCCCCTACACATACACATACAGAGATATGAACATAACACAATGGTGCTCACACACGCTAACAGGCTTTCATATATCTATACATGTGCTTACATATATAAAGAAGTTATATTTTAATGATTATGACCTATTTTAAAAATAGGTGTCAGGGTTCATTATTGGTGATAATCATTGGTAGTAGCATAATGAAGGACAAGTATGTGTACTTTGTCTATACAAATACAAGCATTTCTGATATAATTTTAGTTTTATTGACAGGACACCAACTTAACATTCATGGAAATTTGGCCAGTGTCTCACTGCAGAGAGGACAATGCATTACAGCATAGTATAACATAGGGCAAAGGAATGATGCTCGTGGTCCTAATTAATTTCTCTAAGTTGAAAAATGCCAATCATCTTTTCTAAGGTAAATGGTACAAGAAATGTATTTCCTCTTTGATTATGGAATGAACAGCAAAGAGCTGGGGAAGTATGTAGGATACCTAGCACATTAAACTTCCGTTATGCAGCCCTGGAAGCGAATTGTTGCCTATAAATGCCTTAGCACTGAAAAAGAGAATTACAGACTAATCTCAATCAAGAACAATGTTACAAAAATAATCAATAAAATACTGACAAACCTAATCCAAGAGCACATCAGAAAATCACCCACCATGATCAAGTAAGTTTCATTCCAGAAATGCATGGATGGGTCAACATATAAAAATCAACCAATGCAATCCACCATATAAACAAACTAAAAAAAAAATGATCATCTCATTAGATGCAGAAAAGGCTTTTGAGAAAACCCAACACCTCTTCTTGATAAATGTCTTGGAGAGATCAGGGATACAAAGAACATATTTAAACAATAAAGGCAGCATACAGCAAGCCAACAGCCAATATCAAACTAAATGGAGAGAAACTCAAAGTGATTCCACTAAAAACAGGAAAAAGAAAAGGCAGTCCACTTTCTATATCTATTCTAGCTAGAGTAATAAGACAACAAAAGGAAACAAATGAGATACAAATTAGAAATGAAGAATTCAAACTTTAATTTTTTGCAGATGAAAGAATAGTTTAAATAAGTGACCAAAAAAATTCTACCAGAGAACTCCTACAATTGATAAACAATTTCAGTAATGCAACAGAATACAATATTACCTCAAAAAAATCAGTAGTCCTCTTATTATATATGATAAACAGGCTGAGAAAGAAATCAGAGAATTATCACCCTTCACAATAGCCACAAACAACATAAAATATCTTTAGGTAACTCTAACCAAACAAGTGAAAGACCTGTATGACAAAAACATTAAGTCTTTAAGAAAGAAATTGAATTACATACTAGAAAATGGAAAGATCTCCCATGCTCTTGGATAGGTAGGATTAGCAAAGCAAAAATGATAATCTTACCAAAATATTGAAACCCCCATCAAAATCCCAGCACAATTCTTCACAGACATTGAAATAACAATATTCAACTTTATATGGATAGCCCAAACAGTCCTGTATAAGAAAGGTACTTCTGGAGGCATCCCTATCCCTGACTTCATGCTCCATTACAGAGTTATAGTAATGAAAACAGCTTGGTATTGATATGAAAAATAAACAGGTGGACCAATGGAATCAAACTGAAGATCCTGATAGTAATCCACACACCTATGCACACCTGATTTTTGACAAAGGAGCTAAAATTATCTAATAGAAAAAAGAAAATCATATTCAACAAATGGTGGTGATATAACTGGATGTCTACATATAGAAGAATGCGTATAGATCCATATCTATCTCCACACACAAAACTCAAGTCCAAATGGATTAAAAGACCTCATCATAAATCCAGTCACACTGACCCTCATAGTTGAGAAAGTTGGAAGTAGCTTTGAACACATTGGCACAGGAGACCACTTTTTAACTATAACACCAATAGCACAGACACTGATATCGATAGTTCATAAATGGGGCCTCCTGAAACTGAAAAACGTCTGTAAGGCAAAGAACACAGTCAATATGACAAACCAGCAACCTATGGAATGAAAAAGAAATCTTCACTGACCCCACTTCGGACAGAGGGCTGATCTTCAAAATATACAAATAACTCAAGAAACTAGATATCCTAATACCAAATCATCTAATTAAAAATTGGGTACATGTCTAAATAGAGAAATATAAGTAGAGGATTCTTTAATGTCTGAAAGGCACTTAAGGAACTGCTCAACATCCTTAGCCATCAGAGAAATGCAAATGAAATTGACTCTGAGATACCAAATTATGCCAGTCAGAACGGCTATGATCAAAAATGCTAATGATAGCTTATGCTGGAGAGTATGAGGAGTAAGGGGAACATTCCTTATTGCTAATGGGAGTGCATTCTTGTAATTCCCTTTGGAAATCAGTATAGCAGTTTCTCATCAAATTGAATCAATCTACCTCAAGACCCAGCAATAGCACTCTAGGGAATATACCCAAAGGTTGCAGACCCCTACCACAAGGACATTTGCTCAACTATGTTTATAGCAGCATAATTCATAATAGCCAGAACCTGGAAACAACCTAGTTGTCCCGCAAACAAAGAATCGATAAAGAAATTGTGGTACATTTACACAATAGAGTACTTCTCACTGGAAAAAAAATTGACATTTGAAATTTGCAGAAAAATGGATACATCTAGACAAAAAACATTCTGAGGGAGAATAAAGAAAAACATGGTATGTACTTATAATCAGCCTACAGTTCAGAATCCCAGAGAAGACAGGAAACAAGGAGAACCCTAAGAGAGACTTAAATGGATCCCCAAGAAAGATAAGTAGACAAGATTTCTTTAGCAAATTGACAATCCTGGGGTGGAGGAACTTGGTAAGGGAGTGGGGAGGGGAGAAGAGGAGTTGAGAAGAGACCACGAGGTATCGAAAGTATCCAGTTGGGTAAAGGACAGAGAGGGAGAGCTAGGAAAGAGATACCTTGAAAGAGGGAGCTTTTGTAGGGTTAACGAGAAACCAAGCACTAGGGATGCTCCAGGAAACCACAAGGATGACCCTAGCTAAGAATCTAAGCAATAAAGGAGAGGATACCTAAATTGCCCTTCCACTGTAATCAAATTGATGACTACCTTAATTGTCATTATAGAACCTTCATGTAGTAACGGATGGAAGCAGATGCAGAGATCCACAGCCAAGCACTGGGCGAACTCCTGGAGTCCAGTCATAGAGAGGGAGGAGCGACACTAAAAGTATAGGGGACAATACCATGATGGGGAAACACATAGGAACAGCTGACTTGAGCAAATGGAAGCTCCTGATTCTGACTGACAGCAGAAGAATCAGCAAAAGACTGAACTAGGCCCTCTGAATGAGGGTGACAGTTTCGTGGCACAGGCAGTTTGTGGGACTACTAGCAGTGGAACTAGTATTTATCCCTAATGCATGAGCTGGCTCTTTGGAGACCATTCCCTAAGCAGGAACACCTTGTTCAACTTAGATACAGGCAGGAGGGCCTTGGTCCTCCCTCAAGTGATATAAATGTTGTAACTACCATTCTTATTTGATACCTGATATGTAATTTTATATAATTTTACTGTGTTAAAGTTAAAGTCTTCCTTTTTGTTTAAACAGAAAAGGGAATATGGTGTAGGAGGTCCTACTGTCTATGTGTTGCTTTCATTGGTTCATAAAGGAACTACTTTAGACCTATAGCAGGGCTATAAGACAACAGAGTTAGGCAGGGAAATCTAAACAGAATGCTGGAGAAAAGGGGCAGAGAGAGAGAAGCCATGGATCCTCCACCTGAGATAGACACCAGTTAGAAACTTGTTGGTAAGCCACAGCCACTGATGATATACAGATTAATAGAAACTGGTTAATTTAACATGTAAGAGTTAGCCAGTAAGTAGTTAGAGCTAATGCCCCAAGCAGTGTTTTTTTAAATAATACAGGTTCTATGTGATTATTTTGGGGGCCAGGGTGGCTGGGAAAAACAAGCAGGCCCTCCTCCTACAGTCAGTCACAATAAGGAAACATGGTTTCAGGTTATTCATAGAATTTGTGTGTTGTCTGTGTATGCTCACATATGTGTGATATAAGAGAAAGAAAGAATTTATGTACTTTAATATAAGCAGCCTCGAAAACAGATTCAACAGAAGAAAAACTTGTCTCACTGATGAGTGGATTTCTGCCCCTCTCTTCTCAAAGTACTGAACCACTGTTTCTCATGGGCACCACTGTTTCTCAGGGGCACCACTGAATTAAGATTATTTTCTTCCCAGTTGGCCCACAAATGGATTGTGTCACCAAATGGTTTCTGGACTAGCCATTTCTACATGTTGCTTTATGCTAGTGGGAAATTAATTCTCATCATACTCTCTTAGAATACTATGGGGGCTCCATAAACTTACCTACCAATTTGAGCTCTGTGCATCATGGGTTTGTGTTGCTAGAAAAGGATGCTCCTTCAGCAGGCAGACTGTTATGCAATATACTAAAATGGAGCTTTGGGGCAGAGAAATTTCCATAACAGTTGAAGTGCTCACAGGGGACACCATAAACTGAGCTGTTTAGACTGGATGATGTGGCTGTATTGAATAATCTATTCCCTATTCTCTCACCATGCCTGCCCCATTAGCCATGCCCATGAAAGTACAGAGAGTCCTCAAGAGATTTTTGCTTTTGCTTTTATTACAGAAAATCATTATGAATTGTATTTTACTTGTTAAAAATTAAAATGAAAGGATCTGCATACATGCTAAACGTAAACAAGGATCATAGTGATCACTTTCAGGTGGTAATATTACAAGTGTCCTCACATGTATATTTTCTCTACTTTACAAAACTTCTATGATGGGAACACATGCCATTGACAGTCAAGAGTAAAGGAAAAAGTAAAAATAAGACTGAGAATTTCAAGAAGGCTCCATAAATATCATTGATATTGGAGAGTAAAATTTGTCATTATCCCCTCATTCCTCATTCCCAAACTAAAATTTTAGTAGAGATAATGATTTTATTTACCTGACTTCCATTATTAACAGAGACTACTGTTATTTTGTGCTTTGTTCTTAACTAAGATTTATTATTTTTATTATTATTGTTATTATTATTTTATCTTTAGAGATGTGACTTGACTTCCCTACGATGTGTGAAACTGAAAAATACACGGGCACTAAGGACACTAAGATGAAGTCAGTGTGCTGAAGAGATGGATCACCTGATAAAACTGATAGTGCAAGAGTAAAACCTAGGATCTAATACTCAGAATCTATGTAAAATTTTGACATTGGTTCTATACTCCAGCATTAGAATCAGAGAGGAGACAGTTGTGTCCCAAAAGCTTATTATCCTGTCAGTCTATCAAAATCAATGACTTTCATACTCGTGCATACACACACACACACACACACACACACACACACACACACACAATGTAAGGGAGGAGAGGATTTGAAAAGTCAAAAGATTAGATTGACCAGTAGCTGCTGCCAAAGGACTTCACGATGGGCTTGGGTAACTTCCCCAACAGATACTGAAATTCTGTTAACTCTACCAACGTAACTGATTTTTAGAAAGGTATAAAAGTATTTGTAACATATACATCATGAGACTAATATGCACATAAACACATGTACGTGTGTGCAAATATCACTAATAATATAATAGTAGAGAGTATGAAAAATAGGAATATGCAATGAAAATAAAACAGAAGGCTCAAGATCAACATGAAAGGAAGTTAACTTTTCTGGCTCAGGGTGCACACTAAGCAGTCCCTCTGATTTGCTGGGATGATGGGTAGCTCATAAGTGTTTGCAGTTATATATTCATTGGTGAGAATAGACAGAAAATTACTGACTGTGTCAACATAGTTTGATAAATGATTCGTACTGTTTAGAGGCCTTTTTGACAAGGAGCTATCTATACACCAAGGGACTGCAGTTTTATACCTGAAAATAGAGAGATTTAGATTTCTGTCAGGGACAGTAGGAAAGGGGAATGTACCACGTTCTAGTTTTCAGGACATGATCCCGTGATTCTTGGTTGAAAGTGGTACTCTAAAACCAGGACAGAAATTCAATTTATACAACAATTAATGGAATAGAAGTTTATTTCCCAGCACCACTCTAAAAAACTTTCGCCTTTTGTTCACTACCTTTCTCTTATTTCCCTTGCCCCTCCTCTCTCTCATTAACATCAATATATTCTCATCTTAATTACCATTAATTGAGTACCTTATTCTTATACTGCATTAGGCACTTCACATCTATCAGCTGGTCTTCATAACAATCTTGTATGGAATATAATAATATAATTGAGAGTAGATAATGAAATCACAGTCCAGAGTGGTTAATCAGCCTTCTTGAGTTCACTCAGAACAAAAAAAAATGGTGAAAGCTATGATTAAATGCTTATTTTTTCTAATATCAAAGCAAATCATTTTAGGTTGGAAAGAAAAAAGTAAGTCATCCCAGGAAATCCAAATTCTTGTAATATGCCTGTGTGGCCCTTTGTGGATCTCATATATGTGAATGTAGGTTTTCTTTTTGTGCGGTAATCTCATTTGCAGAGTGCTCAGGTGCAGCCCTATGCTGGGAGACACATGACAAGAACTCTCTGGTGCAGTGGGAATTGCAACTTGACAAGCTGAAGCCATACTGATCTTCTAGGGAAAGGGGGGCTTTACGTTGTTCTCTTTAAGGAGTGTTATGGCTCCTGGTGTTCTTTTTTGGGCAGAAGTAAACTGATTCTTCCCACTGGTGAGTGTGCGAGGTAAATATTGTCAGACTAGCAAGCAAAAAAGCAAAGAGAGAAGGAAAATGTCAATCCCTTACATATGAAAAATAAATTTTAAAACCATCTTTTAAGACATGCTAAAATGTTGCAGTATTAACAGCTCTTGGGGTACTCTGTGGAGTCACAGAAAACTGTAATGGCAGAATGTTCAAAGAAGTTTTTGCCGTGCCTCCCTGCTGTTCAGAGACTGGCAAAAAGTAAAGGAAACATTTCATAGCTTTCCAGTGAAGATGAATTTTGACTCAAAATAAGAATGTTATGAATGTAAGCCTGTTTATTTGATTATTATGTGTGAATCTCTGCCCCCCTCAATTCCAGCCACAAACTATTCCTTACCTTTCCCCAAGTGCATCAAATGCCTGGGAGCTTTGGGTTTTGTACATGCTGGTCTTGTACATGAGAATATTTTTAAAATTAGTTTTAATTGTTCCAATACTAAGATACAGCTAAAGTTCACTTTCTTTGGGAACTCTTGCTAAATTGTTTCTGGCCTTTGAAGTACAATGGTTACCTGTGTCTATCTTAGTTACAGCACATACCTGCTCATTTTAAATTGTATACTTTTAAGAAAAGATTAATTCATAAGCTCAAGTTCTCAGAAAGACAAATATGTACTTCTTCAGTATCTATATTAAGGGATTTATGCTTTACTGTGAATTAAACATAAAAATAATATGCATGCATACAAATTTTTTGTGTGAAAATATATATCTACTTGCACATATTTGAATATGTATATAGTTATCTACACATACACACATGTATATCTGTATATATATATATATATATGATTCAAAGGAATTTCAAGTTTTCTACTGGATCTCCCTATACATTTCTCTTCTGAGGAGTCATGTTTTATATGGTGAATCTTGGTAAGCAACCCTATAAATATAAGAGAATCCCTCAATAATATTCAAAATAATAAAAATTCCACTGTATTTGACAGCTAAAAATGAGTAGACAATTCATTGTGTGATTCCATATACTTCATTCAAATAAAATGATTCCATGTTGTTTTCCACTTCATTTTTATTACTAGAAGCTATGAATTCCAGTTGTACACATCTGTAATTGCATGATTGACTATACATTGCTCTGAGAGCTAATATCCTATGTATATATTGAGAACTACAATTTTTACATTTGAGAGGTTTGAGAAGACTGATAATTCCTTGATAGAAGGCAGGAGCAGGAGACACTGTAATTGGCACACTTGCTAGTACATGCAGTGATTGGCTTCACCAATAAGTGTTAGTTTTCAGCAATAGATGATAAAGAAGTGTGAAATTTTGACTTACCCATCCAGTTGAATAAAGTTGGAAGATGGAGAACACTGGTTCAAGGTACAAAAGATAGTTAATTGTACTATCTAACATGGGTTGCACCAGGCAAGCTGTGTTAAAGAATTTTGCAAATAACTTTATAAGATAAGCTGCTGGATTCTAGTCTTGTCTTATCCCAAATGGTATTTTGTGATTTTGTAAAAATGCCACTTGCAAATGGAATTAAATATGCTTAATTTTCTATAGACTGGATCCTAAATATCACTCAAGACCCATGTGTTCAAAACTTGGTGTACAGCCTTTGGGACTATTTGGATATGGTGGAACTTAACAGAAAATGAGATCTAGTAGAAGGGAGTGAAGTTGTAGCAGTTATGCCCTTGAAATGGATATTTGGTCCATTGACTCTCCTCTTTCGCTTATCATCTACTATAAAGTTACTGGGTTTCTATTGCCACATGCTCCCGGTGTCCTACTTCATTTCATGCCCAAAGTAACAGGGACAAAGGGACTATGAACTTAAATGAGAAACCAAGACAGACCTTTCTTCTTTCTGTAGTTTTGATTTCTGATAATTTGACACATGATGGAAGGTAAATTGTCACAGACTTTTAGCAATTTGGTGGCCATTCAGGGAGATTTCAGTAGTGCTGCTCACTGAGTCGTACCTGCAGCAGGCATGAATTAAGCCTTATGAACCAATCTTCCCTATACCACAACAATTTTATGAGTCTGACGGAGGACACAATGTGTATGTACATAGAAATAACTCAAATGGAATGCTAGTAAGCTGTCCCTCAAGACTCAACGCTTCTGCTCTGAAACAGCTTCTTCAGTTGTGGCATTTGAGTTGAACTGCTTCGATTTGAACTTAGTGAGTTAACAAATACTCATACAGGGATTCATAAATAAAACATCTGGTCACAGGTGGGAAAGAAAGTCTCTGTTTATATGACAGTTACAGCCTAATGCAAAAAGTAATAAAACTGAACAAATAGTTTAGTTTCAGAAAGCAATAACAAGTTCTATATAAACTGCATAGGACCATATGGCTTGAGCAGGAAGAAGCAATTGTTTTACGTACAATTTTTAGTCCTAAAAGGACCTTTTGCCCTTGTATACTTTGGCTGTGAGATCCATATTGCAGTGTGTGTGCTCTGGTGTGTGTGTGTGTTTGGTGTGTGTTTAACACCAAAACCTTCACTACATAAGAAAAGTATAAAAATTACAGCTATTTCCAGGAATTGTGACTTTTATTTGGGTAGGGTGAGACCTGGATATCTCATGCATTAAATACTCCTTAGGTGATTGACATCATCAACCCCAAATAAGAATCACTCACTGAAAGAAAGGGAGTTTTGCATTTCTTTGAGTCTTAGTTTTTTCATAGGAAAAACAAAGGTGCCTAGGGGAAGCTGTCTGCATAACAAGCTTAACCCCTGTCACTCAAATATGCAGTCCTGGCATGAGGAATAACCAACATCACCACTTTCACTCAAACTGGTGAGTGCTCACCACGCTTACTGAATTTCTGAAGTTTTCTGACATCATTTGGTTGACTTTTCAGGATCATTTGAGACTCGCTGGAATAGACAATGCCATGGATTCAAGCTGTCCAGTAACCAGTAAGACCCACCGTGTCAAATCCTCAGCAATAAGTCCCACACAAGCAAACACTTCCTATGGTAAGAGCAGAATTTTCCATCTCCGTGCTGGGATTGTTTTGGTATGTTATACCTAGGGCCAAATTAGCTGTTTTCTGTTTTCAGAATTCACTCACAAACGTCTGAGACAAGCAAGGGTTTTTGGACTTTTGTTTGCACCTCTTCACAATTCTGATTTGAACTTTAGCCAAAACTTTTCCAACTTAAAGGATAAATTATAAGTAAGGTCATAAATCTCATTAAAATCTAATATTCAGTAAAGCTGCCTGGTGTGTATACTATGGAAAATTGGATTTTACTGTAAATGGAACCCATGTATAATATTGGAAGTTAATTACAGAGGGCAGTTTTTCACCACATAATGATAGCTTATATCAGCTCAGTCTCTATGCTACCATCAGAAAGTAACTGCTGGTAAGAGACCAGATTTAATAACCATTCCCCTCTTCAGGTTCATAAGACTAAACACTTCCTGAGTAAATAATAATTTACACATATTCTGTACAGATTAAAAATAACTTGTGGATAACATCTTTACATATATGTGTGTGTGTGTGTGTGTGTGTATGTATATACAAACTCACAAACTGCACATATGAGGAAATAGTTCCTACAAAATTTGTGAAGTATCTGTTGATTCTAAAATTCTCTGATATCTGCTTTAACTGTTGATGAAAAAGTTTGGAAACATCACAGTTTCTGGAGGTCTCAGGTGTCCCGTGGTAATTGCTTGTTTTCCGAATGGTTACTCAACCTGTTCATTTTTGTTTGATAGCATAATCACAATTATTTTATTGATTATGTAGAGTGCAATCAAAATGAAAAGTGGCCACTTGCACCATTCACTGGTTGTGAAACTAAATAGTGCTTTTTCTCTTATAAACCAATACATGTGATACCATGAAGACGTAGAGAAAAAAGGACAAATGATTCCTAGGATTTCTTAAATGTGCCCATTTTTCCTGCAGAAAAGAAGTCCCTGTAATGACAGAATATTATATCTGTATTTTGTTTTCTTAGGAAAATAGGTTTCTGGATCCTCTTAAGTCAATATACATAAGGATAATTTGTTGGAAAGAAGACACAAATTATGTTCTTTTGTTTTTCTCAAATGAATTAATTAACCTAGTGCTTTATCTCGTTTAAAAGTTGTCTGAACCCAGATGTCACTGAATAATCATTAAAGTGAAAAAAAAATAAACTCCAAACAGTGCAGGTATACATTTAAATAGCATTGATAAATCACATTTGCACATCAATACTTGTTAACATTCCTTTAAATGCACTGTCATCTAACTAATGAAAGGCTAGGAGAGATTCAGAATGCCCTGTTACTATTGATTATGAAGGTTTTAATTTCATTCTTGAGACTGCATTTGAGCCAAAACTTTCACGTTCATATTTTCTAACTAAAGAAAGTAATAATTATAAATTAATAATATCAATTCTTTCAAAATGCAGTTGTTGCAACCTCCCTGACGGTAGGAAAAATAAGTCAGTTCTAGCAAAGTTTCAGTCAACCCCTCAGTTCCATAAAGCTGTGTGTATGCATGCTGAGAATGGATTTGGAGCTACATACAGAGCTGTGCATTTATCTTTGCTTACTCATCTTTAGTTTTGCTCACTGGTTGTAGATTCATGACATTTCTGAGGTCATTATTAGACAGTTATCAGTTTACATAGTCAATAAAGATTATGACCAATCTTTGTTGATCAAAATCACAATCAACATCATAATCCCTCAAATTAACATTTCACACCCTTAAATTATTATGCAAAGATGAGCCAATAACATGATGTGTGTGTATGCGCCTGTAATTTGTTAGAGACAAGAGTCACACCACTTTGGCACAAATGTCCAAGCAGACCAAGCAGATCATTCCTGTTTAGAGTTTTGGCTCCTAATAGTCATCCTAAGCCTCCATTCCAAAAGGAAACAGCAGGCAATTCCCCCAAGTTTCTAGATCTCTTCATGTACATTCTAAATGGGAGATATGAAAAGTCAAAACTATTATTTTCAAAGCCAAATATTCATCTGCTATGCTCTTCAGGTACAATCAAAGTTGCTTCAAGCATTTTCAATCTACAAAGAAAGTCAGCTTTATTTAGCCTCAAATCCAATTTTTCAGAATCCTCTAAAGTCGATATGAATATGTTAATTTAGTTTTTATCATCATAACCATGTAAGTGCTTATAAATATCTGCAGAATCCACGTGTAGCCATACATATTTTAACATTATTGAAAGTCTTATGAAATTGTTAAGTTGGTAGGCTTGATTATAGTTTCCAGAGAACTCTTAATTCTTCATAAGAAATATATTAACAATGAAACTCTTAATTCTTCATAAGAAATATATTAACAATGAAACTCAACATTATCTAAACTATGTTTAATATGATATTAGTTGAACTATATACATTTAATATGAGACCAATATTTCCATTAAAATAGCATAGCATATTATTATTGTACTGTAAGTAATTGCTTTATTATAAATTATTTTATGCTGAATATCAAAATTATTTACACGAATTTTAAAATAATGTAGTCTTCCCTATTTATCCATCATTCAATCTTCAAATATTTTTTCTTATTAAAATAACTGATGACTTTGAAAGAAAAAATAAAATTTGAAAAATCTTTCCAGATAAACTCATTTTTGGCAAATCTTATCAAATTTTCAGTAAAAAAACCCTTTACCTCATTAACTGATAGTTTACACTTTAAAACATTTTAGTTTTCATAACAAATGTTTACACTTAAAAACCCATAACCTGTCAATTAACAATTATGCATAGAAAATGTCCATCTAAATGAAAATTCTTACAACAGAGAAAGGTTGAAAAATCCCAAGATGCTGACAACCTGATATGCCAGCTGCAGACAGAGAAACTGATGAAAATGCAGTAATTCTGAATTTTAATATAATATAAACCATGTCAGCAACATTTTTTGAAGAGCAGCTGCCAACATTTCAATCCAACTGAATGGATAATGTTATTTTTATATTCTATTCTCTTCCAGCAAATTAGACTTTCTCCCTTTTTCCTATGATAAGCTTCGCCTTGTAAACAACAACAAAACTTCTGACCGAATGCAATTTGATGAATTATCCCTGCTTTTAGAATGAAAGACTAATTATATCGATGAAAATATACAGACCATAACATTGCCAAGGAGAGAAACTATAACAGATTTTGTTATTTGAATATATATATATATATGACTTATAATATCTGTTTTTTCCTCCAAATTCACATCATAATACTGGAATTGTTGCCTCCTAATTCAATTTCTTGCAAATTTCAGTAAAAAATTAAATTTGACAATATGTTTTGTGTTGAGTCAGATATCTCCCATGTTAAATCAATATCCTAGGGATGTCTATATAATGCAAGATAAATGATTTATGGCACCATAGATATGACTAATATTATTGCACCTGAGTAGTAATTGCAGACATACTGAAGAGCAGGGACCATATAAGCGGATCTTGACATCAGACAATGAGCAACTCCCTAGCTCCAACCCCTGCGTCACAGCTGAGAAACTCTCCTGGGTGGTAATGATTAATGTTGGTTATTTCCATCCTTGTCCTTCCACTCTCCCTTCCATAAAATTTCTGGACGGATCTCCTTGAAACACCATCAGCGGTAACTCATCTGGATAAAGCTAGTCAACACACTTTGGAGTGAAACGGAAGTTTTGTAGATCTTTATAACCTGGAGCCTCTCTTTCATCTTGTTTCTTGATACACCGCCATGAGTTTACTACTTATACTTATGTATAAATAGGATAATCATGTCTAAAGGTCACTTTTAATTTTGGTTATATGTGGCATTCTTGGGCATCTGCTCATCCCTGCACAAAGTTGTCTCATGTTTTACTACATTGATTCATATGTGGAAATTCTATTGGTAGGATCCAAAACTAATGTGGAGATATATTTTCCCAATTTGGTGACCCTTGAATAAACTACTTAATTCTCTAGGCCAAAATTTTCTCCAACACAGAAGTTTACACTAATATCATTTTAGATAGAATTTTAGGAGTCATGTGAGACAACTTCTATCATGTACCAAAGAACATAATTTCTTTTTTTCTTTTTTTTTTATTAAAAATTTCCACCTCCCCCTCCCCCTCCCCCTCTTCCTCCAACCCAAAGAGCAGTCAGGATTCCCTACCCTGTGGGAAGTCCAAGTCCCCCCCATCCATCCAGGTCTAGGAAGGTGAGCATCCAAACAGACTAGACTCCCACAAAGCCAGTACATTCTGACTTTGTTATTTTCCAAATTTGAAGCTGAAATAATGAATCCAATAGTATTTTATTATACCATATCTAATATGCTAGCATGAAAAGCTGCACTATTTTATTTAATTCACAATCATTTGTAAAGTGTCCAAATAACTGCCTCTGGGCTTTTTCAGTCATCAAATATTTTTCAACAGAAGAGAAAGCAGGCTTACCATCCATTGAGGGACTTCTACTATATGCTTGAATGTTAAAGCCCAATTACTTTTCAAATGGGAAATGGTAGCTCTAAGCAACCTGAGATTATGTGTTTTCAGCTTCTATTCTTGGTGTTAAATCAAACTAGTCCAGCTTTTTAGACCCCCCTCATTCCCCATACGTACATATATTTATGTATATGTATAAATATGTATACATATGTATGTTTGTGTTTAGTTAAAGTTGGTGAACATACTATTATGAATTTTAAAGAGAATTTAAAATGTCTGTAGCATAGAATATCCAAAACTATTCACAAAAAATCTTGCGTGATAGTCTACATACCAGTGACCCTAAAGAGTCCTTTCTTTCTTGTGTGCTGAATGTCTTGAGAATTTAACCATTCCAAATTAAATCTTCAAATGCACCCAAACTTCTACAGGTGAAGCATTTCTTGTAGAATCCATATTCTCTAATCCCACTCTTTACTGTTTACTCATGCAAAGATAACTGTAATGAACAATTTCAACATCAAGCGAAGTTGCCTTTGTGTCTATTTTAAGGCCAAATCTAGCTTTTCAGTGAATGAATCAGACATTTAAGATCTTTAATTGAGACATTTTCACAAAACTTAAAAGATTATCCCATGACATCTATCTAGCTTTGAAGATTCAAGATATACATTGCACATAATTCAAAACAGAGATGTAGCATGAGTATGGTATACTACTTTGGTATAATATTTATATAGTAAGTGTTAATAAAAATACAGGTAAGATTTTGACATATATGGTAACAGCTCTTTATTTTCTTACAGACATGTATGGTAACAAAGTGCATTTTCTTTAGTGAAGATGCTTACAGAAGGAGGGCTGGCTACTCATCCCTACTTCTGGACTTGAGCTTCCTGTTGCTTTTACACTGTACATTTAGAGTTTCCTTAAATTACAAATAATCAATGTCATAAAATCTTTCTGTATATTTCTCCTTCTAATGCAATATTATATCTATGCTTAACAAAACTCGACACATAAAATTTATTTAAAAGCAAGGTCTGCTTCCTCTACTTGTGAGGTCAAGGGTCACAACTGATTTTTTTTTTTTTTTTTGGATTCTAATGTCAGCTTATTGCTTAGGAGAAAATCTTCATGTAATGATAATATTTTCAATGAATAAATAGCTGAGAGAGTGAACGAGTGATAAGATGGATGAATGACATTGAAAACAGGGAGAAGAACAGTCAGTGGGGGGAACTGGAGAGTGGGAGGAATAGCACAAGAATAGACTAATTTCATGTCCAAATATGGATGAAAGTTTCCCATGATTAGAAAACTTATGGTGCAGGATGATGATTTTTGCATGGAATTTGCATTTTTTTGGGAATGATATAGGATCAGTGTATTAGGTCACAGACAAAAGAGTTTAGATCAGATGATAATAAACACTCATGACATTGTTTTAGAGAATTTATTTTTCTTCTTTAACAAAGCCCCTAATATTTTCAAAGAAAACCTAACTTCTTTAATAAAACCTGAAATAGAACCATAAAAAATGGTGGTGTTGGTGTTACATGTTGGTGTTACATGACACTCACTGCAGTCCTGTTGCTTAGTGACCGGTGACTCCCGCTTTGAAGTGGTAATTTGTCGTGCCAGTTTTGCAAACTGCCAAAGCAAATGTATTTTGCAGGGTATGGAGGCTGCATACTGAAACTCACTGTGGCAAATGACAGAACAAGAAAAGAGGTGTAATGACATTTGACTGACTAAGGTTAAAATTCACAAGCCCAGTGCCTCCTTGTGATTGTCACCACCATTTACATTTCATATATTTCATTTTTCCCACCATGCTTTAATAATCATCTTAGCTATTTACCTTCACACATGCAAAATTCACGATTTGCATCTGTAAATACCTCTTCCTCACTACATCTGGCCACCTGCAGCATAATTAACTAGCTGAGATTCTTTGACATTCTACGGTGTAAACAGTTTCCTAGTCCTGATATTGGCGAGTCTGCAAATATTAAAAGTTGATCCATGATCTCCCCCCCTCCCATTTTATTAAAAATACAGTATACCTCAATCAAAGGGTCCTTTCTTTATAGTGGTCCAAATCCAGAAGTGTTTTGTAAATGCTCTGACTTTCCCCTCATCACAGAAGCACTAAGCATAGCTGCTGAAATGGGGCTGCCGACTGATGCTTTATGGTAGAGTATTTTTTGAAGATTACTCTGAGCTGAGCAAAGCCTGTTCACACAAGTATGTGACCATCTTCCCAATCCAGACCCCATCGTGGAAATCATCACCTTCATTGACTCCCAGGCGTAGTGGACGGTCCTGTGCCTTTGGCTCAGTTTAGGATAGTTCTACAGACATGCCTTAGTTGGAGATTTCCCACAGGATACATTTGACCTTTTTCTAATTTAGCATGTAAGCCGCATCTTCTTTGGAATCCTAGTTAAATTTTTGGAGAAGTGAGAAAACAAACTCCAAAATGCTCTGCATACTAATTTTGCTTCAGAGTTTGTCGATAGGAGAGTTGACCTTCTACAACAAACAGGGAAGATGCAATGTCCATCTAAGACAGTTTAAGTTTGAAAGATCCTGAACGCTAATGTAATCCATTAAAATCTCACAGAAAATCTGACCATACCTTCACAGAATCAATCAAATGATGTTACAGAGCCAGAACAATCAGCATTAAAAACTCCAAGGATAGATATGGCAATGTTGCGTTGGGGTTCCGTTCCCAGCACTCACATAGAGTGACTCACAACTCTGTAACTCTAGCTCCAGGGAACCTGAAATTGTCTTTTATCCTCCTTGGGCAGTGTACTCATGCACAAATGACACTCTGCCACACACAAATAAATGCGATAAAAATTTAAATCTTAAACAAACATACAAAAACTTTGGGTTGGCTAAGAAGATGGCACAGCAGAGAGAGAGCTTGCTGAGAAAGAATGACATCTCGAATTCAAATCTCCAGAAGTTTTAGTAAAAAATGAAGACAGCCACATGCTGTAAATGCAACTGCCACAGCAGTTATGGTAAGAGGAGAAAAAGGATTACTGGAACTTACTGGATCCTAACCTAGCTCCAGATTCCTTGAGGGATTCTGACCCAAGAGAATGGGCAGGGAATGACACCACAGGACACCCCGTGAATCCTCTGGCAACTGTGCTCATGTATGTGCACATATTCTTGCATGTATATGTGCACATAGTCTACCCATGCTCCCCCACCACACAGTGACAACCAAATGCCTCTGAGAGATGCCTTAAAGCACAGTCATCACAGCTTTATCTACTGCTGTACTCCCCATTCTTAAGCATTCTTTTCATGTATTTCATGATGCAATAAAGAAAGTGACAGATACTTTCATGTCAAGTTCAAATCCTTACAGACTTCAATGTAATCAAACTTTTAGAATTTACCAAAATATCTATAAAGAAACCTTGACAGATCTTTTGACAGGTGAGACAACTGTATTGTATTTTTCCCATGTACACCATATTCAACCTTTCTCATGTGATATCTAAATTGATTCATGACTACAAAATAGAGGAAGCAGTAGTATTCTCCTGCACTTTACAGATGAACAGAAATGTCTAGCTGAGAGGATCTCCCTAGAATTGTGATTTGGGTGCTAAGTGACACCCACATGGTGTGTACTTGTGTGCTAAAGGCTTAAGGTGCCTGCTGTCAGGCTTTGGAAGATGTGTACTCATAAGGACTGTGACTTCATAATAGACCAACGCTACTCGTAACATTCTGGTGGCATTATTGGTAGAAACTTCAGGGCATGACACTGGCTTTACTGATACAGGTTACTAGAGGTACATCCTAGAAGGTAATATCTCTTCCTCTTTCCCTCTTTTCTCTTACTCCTTACTTCCTACCATAATGTGAACAGCTTTTGCTCCACTACCTCTTTACATTAGGAAATTCCTGTCTTAGATAGCTTTGGACCGAAACCTCCCACTCAGGGAACGACTAAAGTGCAGATTCAAAAACTGAGCTAAGCAGCTCCATAAGTGAATAAGTAATGAAGAAAGAAATATAAAGGCTCCCAGATGAAGGAATTTGGCTTCTACTCAGGTAATTACTCATTTGTACCCTCTAATATAAATAACATTCACTTTGGGGTTTGGAGTGGTACTGTGGCTGCTAAAATCCTTGTTTAAGAAAAGAGACATTTCCAATCCCACAGCCAGTAGGGAGTGCTTCAAAACCAAGATTTTGTTTCTGTAATTGCTGTTATTTTATTTAAGTGTCTCAATGAAGTAAACAAATTAACAGTAAAATTATTTCAATAAAGAATTTATGTCATTCCAGACCTGTCTATTTTAGTGGTTTCCAAACCTATTTAGTTGACATTATCAACAGCAGATAAATATTTCTGGGTCAAATTTCTGGGTTGTAGGAGCAGTCAGAATCAAAACCTAAACAAAATATCAACACATATGTATAGTTTTTTTTTGTTTCATAGCTGATCGAAGATCTCAAAAAGCCTAGATTAATCTCCAACACTCTTGCAGTGAGGCTAGTTCTTCTATTGTCACCTGTCAAGTGCTGGGGTTAAAGTGTATACCGCAACCACAGATTTTCACACAGTTATTCTGTGGACTGCTCAGTGGCAGACATCTAGGTTTCTGGTTCTCACCATTCCGCCCTCAGCATGTGAAAGCTAACTCTGGAGTCTGCTGAAAGAACTCTTGCCGGTATTAGCCTATTTTCTTTTTATTTCCAAGTCTTACTTGTGATTCCCACATATTTATGGCTTCTGAGTAGAAGGGCCCATATTGATTCTTATATTTAATTCTTTTAATTTCTTTCTCTTTGATAATATGCCTTATCTTTATTCTACTTTTTTAGTTTGCTGTATACTTTATATTCAAACTCACTAACAAGGATAATCTTACTAGTTTATCATTTTCTTCCCTATGAGGAAAAAACAACTGTTAATTCACTGAGGCTAACTTATTTTGGATAGCATGGCTATTTCTTCTCAAATCAATTGCAGCCTTGAAATTATGTCATATGAATAGAGTTATGAAGCCTCACCAAGCCTCATGGGCAACTTAACTTTTTTTTTTTTTTAAATCAAGGTTTAGCTGTGTCAGCTCTTTGAGAACAGGGTTCTCAAACAGGTTGCTAACATTATGCTGAGATTTCTCATCAAGGAACAGTTGAAGTAAAAAGCTCTTAACTGAGATTTACATGGAGTCATTCAGGGTATAGAAGGAATAAGTACATATTGAGTAGAGGAGGAGCGGAATATGTCTCCCTAAAATGCCCTTTCCTGATCAATTATGAATTACTTCAATCTGTCATTTTTTCTCCTGAACATGTCTATACATATAATAGCGTCATTACAAACCATCTACATCTGAACAGCTTCAAAGAAAGAAAGGTTTGAACTTCAAAAGACCCGAGGTATGTCAAGAAAATATTATCAATGGAAAATCTGGAATCCTAAAATTGTGGCTTTCTCCAAACCATAGCCATTGCTTCAGTGCTTGATTTTTTTTCTAATTATTCTTCTTGGTCTTGTAATTCTGCTCCTCATGCCTAAATCAACCTCTCTCTACGACTGCATCATAATTATTTCTTAGCTGCTTTCAAGTTTTTCTTATCTACCCCTGAAGTAACAGTTGGGCTTCCAAATCTATGTGGTAGAATTGAAGATAAACACTGTAAATTAGACTCAACATAAACAAAATTGTGCCTTCAAGCAATAAAAAATGTATAGCATATTCCCTTTAGCTGAAAATCCACAGCTAACTTGTTTGTAAAAAGTGGGTTGTAAGAAAAAGTGGGAGGTGTAAACATAATTTTTACCATAGCAATATTCTGCTGATGTATAACAAAATGCTATGTATATTTTTACTAATTTGTTTATACTTGGAGTTAGCATATGCCATAAGAAACACTATCATAACTAAACATATGGTTATCTTCTATTGATTACTTATCATTTCCATTAGTGTGTCACACTTCAGTTTACTAAGTAACAGAGTTGGGCACACATGAATGTTTAATAATTGTTTTAGGTTTTCAAATGTTTTAGTAAATCAAAATGTGAATGCTTGAATTTGATTGAAATAAAACATTTGAATACACAAGGGCTGGAATGAATGGCAGAAAGTCCTCGGAAGCCTGGATGCACACTAAGTTTGAATCTTTATAACTGATAGAGGACATACTTAGATGATTTTGAGCATTCAAGCACCACCTTCATCCTTTTCTTCTTCTTCTTTCCTGAATGATAAGAAAACCATTATGTCTTCTGTGCTGCTCAGCATGGAGAATTTGCAAACAACCTGCATCTACATAGAGGGCCTGAGCTGAGTGACAGCTAAGGGACCAGAAACACCAGGGCTGGCAAGGGAAGCTTGGCTTTATGACATTTGTTTCCAGACTAGGCTGCTGATAGACAGCCACTAAGGGAGATGAAAGAGTTAATGCCATGAACATAACTATCTTTTGTGTTAAAGATGTTTCACAATATCCATTGCTTGAGGGGCATAGCTTAGACTATTAATTATATTTGTGATATTGCAAAGCATCTGTTTGTCTGGCAAAAAAGAAATCAAAGTGCATGCAAATTATTTGGCCTGGAGACACATACACACAACACACACACAACACACACACAGCCCACCATACCACACCACACCACATAAAATTTACCTGTCAATGTATCTATATCTATCTGTCTGTATTTTAGAGGAAAAATAATAATGATTAATATTTTCTAACCATATCCACGATGTATTCGTTACCCAACGGGTTTACTGACACGCTAAGGTCTATAAATAATTCTTAAATGTCTAAAGAAACCTTATCAGAAGCACGGAAACAGTTCTCTAAGTTGTATAAAAACTTCAAATTCCTGCCATGGGTAAGGACATAGCTTCCCTTCTTCACCTTGCATGTGACTCATTGAGATTTTGAATATAGGCAGGATTTTATATTTCTGCATTAAAGAACCATTTAAGTACCTCAAGCTGTTTGATTGATGTTAAGGATATGGTCACCAGCACAGTAGCATAGATTAAGCATATTTATAAAATCTGGTCAGGAAAAACGTTGGGGTGGGGCTCAAACTGCTCATTCTGCCGGCTCTGAGCTGCAAGCATTCCTCACATGTAGCCGTTAATATGCTGCTGCACTTCATGGCATTCTGTTGGAATGAGATCAGTCGGGGAGGAACCCCCCTCGGCTGTGACATATCCTGGCAGATGTTTACCTGAGTGTTCTCCAGGTGAGAACCGTAACCACCTGCAGCAGGAGGAGGCACGGCCTCGGCCGAGAATCACAACCACTCCTGCTCTCTGAGACCGCTGGCTGCTGTTTTTATTAAAACAGAAGTTAAACAAAGCAGAGCCTACGTCTGATGGGCAACTGTCCAAATGAAGGAGCCAGTTTTAGATGCAGAATTCTCAGAATGAAGAGGCACATCCGCAACATGGCACCAGGACCCAGATGTTATGCCTCAGCTGCTGTGTTCTTTAACATCTTTAAAGTGAAATAAATAAAAACTGAGGATCATAACTGTGCTCTAGAACTACAGATAAATAGCAGGAAAAGCACGGAATTTAAAGTCATCAATGTGGATTGATAGCTGAGTTATTTCTCCCAATTGTAGTCCTGTGGTGTTAGTCCCAATCCGTTATTATTGAGAACATCTCTAAACTAAGAACAAATTAACATTATTTATGGGCATTCCACTTCAAATGTGTTCTTATTCTTACTCAGCTGTTATCTAATTGTATCTTGTCAAAGGATTAACACTGTATATAAGAGGGGAGAGGGTGCTGGATACACATGTATATATATATATAACATAAGTTGAAGAAGTATTATAGCAAGGTGAACTCAGAGGTATAGAGGTATGCCTCCTCTGAAGTTCTCATGTTCTCCCTGTCAAAAGCACACATGCACACACACACATGCATGCACACACACACAAGTACAAACACACCCTTGTCTAACTAGAAAGAGTTCAGAAGAGGAGTAATTTCTGAGAGCAACACTGCCATGAGAAAGAGATAAAAACACCTTCTTATACCGTGGCACAAGTGATGAGGCATTTATTGGACAAACTATCGTGATAAAAAGAGCATCAAGACTCAGTTTCTATCAAGTTGCTTCCAGACCTGAAAGATGTAAAAAGATGTGAGCAACGCTGACAGAAGAGATAAGGCATTCAAATGTAGAAATCATGTCATTTCAAGAATCAATTTCATTACAATACCAGAATAAAGGAGTTCCATTGCCTTGCCAATTATAACTGTCCTTTTGTAGTTAGTCGGTACTCAATAGATTCTAATTTACTTGCAAATTAGTCAGCTTGATCATATCTGCCAGAGTAAGAAATAGAGGAAATGAGAGAATTTTGCTGCTCGTGCAGCTTGGAACTGACTGAGCCAAACTCCAAACCTCACACCTATAACCACTAGACACACTCTCATAGGTCCATCTGAATTAGCGTATTGCACAGAATATATCTGTCATTACTCTGTTAAAATTGGTTCTTAAGTACTTAAAGCGACATGTGGGGGTTGGGCACCCCAAAGAGAAAGAAACAGCTATATCTTCTCCAATTTTTTTTCACATACACTGCTATTTTTACCTGGTCTGTTGCTTTTACCAAAAGACTCCAATCAAAGCAATTAAGTATGCATCCCAACATGCATGGCTCATCACTCTGGTGTCTATCATGTTTCTCCCAGTGTGCTAATAATACAATCAGAATCACTTAACTATACTCCCAACATGCTTGGACATTTTTAAATAGTGAAAAGTAATTAGGCCAACCTTCCTCACAGCCTGACAAGACAAAAAAAAAAAATTGAAAATCTAGATTATATTGTCTTCAGGATGTACTTTTTTTTTTTCTAATTTACCAACTGGTAATCGTCAAATAAAAGAAAAATGACAATCTTAATGATCCCAACAAACACTGGACTTTTATAGTGCTGCATATTGGAACATATCAAGTAGGACACTGAAATAATTGCTTTGAATATGTATGACTTTTCAGTAAGAGGATAAAAGCTCTGTTAGAACCACAGACCTTGTAAATATGTCTGTGAGTTTTAATGAATCAAATAGCTTAAGGAATGCATTCTGTTATGGTGATGAAACTGTTAGAAGTAAATGAATTAGAAAGTTTGAATAATTTTAACTGAGTTCACCTGGTTCTGTGGATTATGTAGTGAACTACAAGCCTTTAAAATGAGATGAGTAGAGGCTGGAGAGATGGCTTAGTGGTTAAGAGTGTTTTTTTGCTCTTGCAGAAGGCCTGAGTTCTTTTGCCAGTATCCACATGACAGCACTCTTCTGGCCTCTGAAAGCACAACATACATGTGGGACCCAGAAATGCATGCAGTCAAACACCCATACACATAAAATAAAAATAAATCTTTATTTTTTTTCCTAAAGTAAAATACGACTTCCAGATTAAAACTAAAGCTTTGCCTTTTGGACCTAAAATGGTAATAAAATAAATTTCAAATAAATTATCTCAAATCTAGGAAGAATGTGGTTGACAGAGTATTTTAAGCAAATAAATGATCAACTTGATAACTAACTTGAAATATCCTCTGGAGATTTACTTCAAATATGGGTACCACAGCTCTATTCTCAATAAATCAATTTTACCATATTTTATACATTTTTAAAATGAGAATAAATTTTTGTGTACTTTGATAATGGTTCCCCCCCCAATTCCCATTCCTTTAAAAAATACTGTAAAATTTTAATAATAATATACAAATCCTAATAATTCCTGTATTTATGGGGCACTTGTTACTCATCAGCAAAGTACTTACGTTTATGTTCATATAAAATATTATAGAACATAAGTTCTGATATTATTACATGATGTTGAAAGATTACATTTTCTAAAGCTTTAGTACAAGTCAAGGCTTAAATTAAATGAAATATCAGTGTAACTTTTGATCAACTCCAAAACCTATACTAACATTGCCAAGCAACTCTTAAATTTATTTTTAGATTGATTTGTTTTACCTTATGTGTATGAATATTTTGCCTCCATATATGTATGTGTATGTACCAGAAGGAGACCTTTTGGATTCCCTTGGACTGGGATTATGAATAGTTCTAAGTCACTGCATGAGTAACAGGAAACCAACCAGGATCCTTGGCAAGATCAACATATGCTATTAACCTCTGAGCCATCTCTCTAGTCCCAAGGTAAGCCTTGAATTATTTTATCCCCAGAGTTGAGGACTACACCCAGGACCTTGCGCTTGTTGGTCAGGAACACTACTGTAAATGAGAACTATGCTTTCATTTTCCAGCCAATTCAGACCCAAATAATCACACAAAAAAACTATATTAAATACAACAGAGTTTGGCCAAAAACTCTGGGTTATTTCTAGCTAGCTCTCACATCCTAAATTCACCCATTTCACCTAATCTGTGTATCGCAGTGAG
This sequence comes from Neodon shergylaensis, assembly GCA_025134845.1. Lineage (NCBI taxonomy): Eukaryota > Metazoa > Chordata > Mammalia > Rodentia > Cricetidae > Neodon > Neodon shergylaensis. Next base: position 5,236,857 of record JABTXL010001323.1, on the reverse strand, counting down.
ACTGAGGCTAACCAGTAAAGTTCTGTCATCTTTGTCCTTTGGTAGCTACATTATATCTGCCTGACTCTGCCTTCTTTCCTCCTCTATCTCTATTTGGATGTCCTGCCTTGCTATATTTTGCCCTGCCAAAGGCCAAAGCAGCTTCTTTATCAACCAATGGTAATAAAACATATTTATAACATACAGAGGGGAATTCCACATCACTCTACCATTGAGCTAAACCCCAGCCTTTCTAGCCACCCTTATTGATAACTTATGTTTTGATTTTTAAGATTGAAAGCATTGATTCCCTACTGATAGCCTCTATCAAAGAAAAGAATAAATGAATTATCTTATATATGAAGAACTTAGTGGGATAAACAAATGGCATCCACAGACCATAGCTAAACCCCTAAGCTTGAAGATATCTTTCTATATCCACTTTGTACCTACTCTAATATTACCACATTTTCATATATAGGACAAAGTGAGTGATGGTGCTGAAAACGCAAATCTTTTTTGGCCAAGGCCTATAAATTTAGGTCAACTTGGTTCTAATTTCAGGCTATCTGGAGCAAAATCTTGAATAGATCAGTTATTTCTCAAGCTTCACCACTGTTGTGGATATGTTCCTGTGGGTTCCTTCCTGCTGACTTTTTGTATTTCTTCTGAATTCTGCTCCCAGTAATGTTGTTATACCAGTAGAATTGGATTGGCCACAGGGCAAAATCTGTTGAAACTTCCAAGAGGTACACAACAGAGCCCACCCCTCCCAACCAATAGATCTCAGCCTAATTTCCTTATTTATAAAGGGGCTTTTGCTTAGATTAGGAACAATAATTCATTCACAAACCAGCAGCAATCACCAGTTTCACAGGCAGTGGCTTAAAGTACCAATAAAAAATTAATATCAATTAACTTCTAAAATCTTATTGCACTGAAGTTGTCCCATATGCCTCCTTTTATCTTATAGTCATGAACAGACATCAAAAATATAGTGTTAGAACCAAAGTTCTGTGGCAAAATCCACTTCTTCCTGAATGTGGTAGCACTGCAGCCACAAAATGTGTATCAATTTCCTGCTGATACTGACCCAAATTCAAGTTCTTATTCTGCCTATTCACCATGATAAAAGAGATTAGCTTGAACTAATGTTCCAAAATTTCTGTATTTGCTGTGTACCCCAGTAGTCTAATCTTGGTTGAGCTTGTTAACATAGAGGAAGCTTACCATATTTTTCAGAAAATGAAGATAATAATAACTCCCCATGTTTTTGTTTATATTAAATTGAGAAATATCTAAAAATCCTCATAATTTTTTGTTGCATAAAATTTGTTGTTTATTATTTGCATTGGTATTAATCATTCATTTTACAATATAGACAATGTGTTGAAAAAAGCTGAGAAAGTTTAAAATATTCTTATCTGATATTGCAGTATCAAGATTTTGCCTAGTTTTTAATTTTGCTTTTAATCACCATTATAAAAACAAGCCCTTAATAGGGTTCTTTCACATACATTATTTTCTATTAATGCTACTTTTATGGGAGGAAAGTAGATGAGAAAAGGGGGGAGTTGGAGGGGGAAGGGGAAAATGGTTGGTATGTAAAATAAATGAAAAAAGTGTTATTCAAATAAAAAATAAAATGGAAAAAGTAAAGGAAGAAAATTACATCTCTGTCTCCCTTCCATTCTCCTTTTCTTTTTTTCTCCCTCCCTCCTTCTGTGTGTGTGTGTCTGTGTGTGTGTGTGTCTGTGTTTGTGTGTGTATGTGTGTATGGAGAATAGTAACCAGAAGTAGTTAAGCCAATCACTAATTGTGGGAATATGAGGGGGGAAATCCATATTGAGAGATCCTCAGAAATACAGATTAACTTCTTACAATAAATGCCAAGGCTTTAAGAACCGTTAAAGATTACATATTAAAGCAAATGATGATTCTCAGAAGTTGAAGTATTTGAGGTCATTCATGTATGGTCTCATTCTTGCTTCAAATGCTCTCCACACATACATATTAGAATCCTACAGTCAACACAGCTGAGACCCTCTCTTCCTTGACTAATGCAGCACAAAATGTGTTTTTTTCTGATCTTAGTTTTTAATCGTGGGAAGTAAAGAGCAAAATTGAAGCAAACAAAGACTGACTCATAATATTGTCCAGAGTTCAACCTGTTTCTTTTCATAATGATGTTTGACCATTTGTTATTTTCTTCCCAGGATGAAAATGGGCAACAGTTCTTGATTATTTATTTTTCTGAGAAATGGCAAAAGGACATCATGCCCTGGATGACCACAGTGTGGCTGGGTGGGAGGTTGGGTGCTTTCTGATAAGGCTGAGATAATTATAGAAGCTTAATGAGTTGCTCAGGTTGTAAATGTGGGGGTGCACTCTGCTGACCTTGCTATTTTATTTTGGATTTGTGAATAATGAATAATTTGTTTTAGGGCATTCAAAGGGTTTAAATGTCACAGCAAAGAAGATGACCTTGTCATTTTAAGTGCCTGGTTAGATAGAATAATCATTGTGAAGGCCAATGGGTGCTTTCATTAAATTAAAAGGTTTTCAGAATATGTTTGAACTTAATAATATTTCCATAATTGTTTTATAAAATATATTAAAGAATTATTACTTTAATAAATGTTAAAGATAAAATTAAGATACATATCACTGTATAAAATGAACACTGTAGTACACTTATCTAAATGTGACTTTTAAGGAGTCTTCTCCATTAAAAAGTTCAGTTTTATGATTAAATAAATACTTTAGTTTCAAAGGCATGGCTTTTATTATATTTGGCTCTTGTCATTAGACAAGTGTATGTATTATTTTAAAATGTTGTACAATCTACTCAGCCTCCTTATTCCAAGTATTTCAAGTCACTTTAATGAAGCAAAATTTAAAGCTTGTGAAACAGTCACAGTGGGCAAGAAAAAATTATATTACTAGAGAATTGGAAAACTGGGAAAAATAATGGCACCAGAAAAATTTTTAAACACAAGACATTAATAAAAATCTATAAGAGTTTAGGAAAAGAGAGCAATATTAATAGTGATAACATTATTAATACTTAAACTTCTATAGATGGTACTTTAAGCTTTAATTACACTGATTTTGTTACACTCTGTTATAATAACATCCTCCCACAGTTCAGTTACTAGGCCAGTGTCTCCAAGTAAGTTGGCTTTCATCTATTCCCTTCTCTGTAGGTTGTATTCAACTGATATGAAGCACTTAGAGATGGTAGAGGCTGATGCAAACTTCTGCCTGTGGTGGCCCATAAACAATGACAGGTGAATAAAATAAGTAACAGCATAACCCATGCACTTATGGGGCAACTCTGTAGAATATTTCATAGCTAGAGTCCCCTGTGAGAGCAGCCAAGTACTGAACTTCTGCTGACAGGACATTTTCACCTAGTTTTTTTTTCCTTAACTCAACATAATTCGTTTTCTTTTTTCCTGAATTTTTCTTGAGAATGCAAACTTAAAAAATTATTTGCTCAATAGTCGATGTAAGACGAGGCAAAATACACTTTTTAAAATGCAGTAATTTTCAAAATAATGTTTTTGTAAAACTTAGATGTCATTTTCTTTAGACACCTGACTTATGATTTAAGAAATAAAATAAATTTGATTCATACTTTTGAAATCTTGAAACCATATACTCTACTGTTTCTATTTATTCTTTATGATTACTTTGATTGTTTTATTTTTCAAATTAACATATAAGAAGTGAAACACTTTCATTGCACTTTGAAAAAAAGGTGTTTCAATAGATTCTTCTTACTCCTCATCCCCCTGCTACTAGTGATTCCCTTTTTGTTTGTTTGTTTGTTTTTTGTTTTTTTCGAGACAGGGTTTCTCTGTGGCCTTGGAGCCTGTCCTGGAACTAGCTCTGTAGACCAGGCTGGTCTCGAACTCACAGAGATCCACCTGCCTCTGCCTCCCGAGTGCTGGGATTAAAGGCGTGCGCCACCACCGCCCGGCTTAGTGATTCCCTTTTTACCTTCAGCTTCTCCACCTCATTTCCTCTTTCATAATTTTTGTGTCATATTTCTGCACCTTCTCCAATTTTACTCTATTTCACTATTTTACTCTCTCTCAGTCTACTGTTAGTTGTTTAGGATTTGTCCACATTTACACACATACATATACATATATACTCACAAGCAAATATGAATACACACATATGGTACACATATATACATATGTACCTATCTATATATACACTCTATAAGTGTGTACACACATAAACAGATATTATAGGGTCTGCATTCAACAGAGAACATGATGTTTTGCCTTTTTAAGTTGGTAACACCTTGTTTAATATTCTAGTTTATACATCCATCCATCTTACTATGAATTTCATAATTTTTCTTTTGTTTATGGTTGAATAAGTTTTCATTATGCGTGTATACTACATTTTCATTACTCAATTATCTGATGATGGACATCTAATCTAGTTTGATTACTTGTTAATGTGACTATAGTAACAATAAACTTGAATGTGCACATATCTCTGTGATAGAGCATACGTTTTAAGTAAACTTTAGGTTTTAAGTTAAATCTTTGTTCCTCTTTGTGTTGATTTTTGTTTGGGGTTAAAAATATGGGCCTTAATTTCATTGTTCTGGATATCAAGTTTTGCTAGCACCATGTATTGATTATGCTTTCTTTTTCTCCCTCTTCATGTTTTTGACAGCTTTGTCAAAAATTGGGTGAATTCATGTTTGTTTGAATCATTTATACAATTATTCTTTTAAAAATTAAAACAGAATTTTTTTTAAAAAATTTCAACTATTTATATTTTTCCTCTTGTGTAATAGGCTTTGAAAGTTTTTTTTTGTGGTTTATGGTTAGGAGCTGTGTGTTATTTTTTGTTTTTCTGTGTAGCTTTTTAGTGCATTTGTCAGAATGAACTTGATAGCGAGGCTGTGACTGCAGAGACCGGAGCATCCTTAGAAGGTTGTGATGCTCAGTTAGAGAAGGGATCATGACGAAAGGCAAAGTTGATTCCTAATAACCAATGATTCACTTGACTGTAGTTACGCAATTGAAACTTTCAAATAAATGTTTTGAAAAAGATAATTACAAGGCTATGCTTGTCTTGTTGCTTGGTGAAGAAAACAGCCTGGGCTGGGAGCATGGTAAACCCTAACTCCTCCAGGGTTAAACTGCCTTGGAGAGCCCTTCTATACCTGAATCTATGTGTCTGTTCATCTGATTGACTTTATCTGTTATATTACTTAAAGTATATTGTACAATAAATGGTAAGTATATGTATCTCCTAGAGTACTGTGCAATATTTCCATTAATTAGTTGGAGTCCAAGAGTAAGCTGTGGGAATCCTAGTTTACAGCCAGTTTAGTACATTTGGAGTTGATGTTGGGGATCGTGGAGGTGGGTTTTATGGTTTGAGCTCTCCAACAGTTGGATCCGAGGGGGTTTCCATGTAGATAACAGAAGAAGTGAACTGAACCAGAGAACACACAGCTGGCATCCATAACAGAATTAACCACTAGCTTGGTGTTCAGGAAAATGTGTACACAGACATAAACATGTATTTAGTCATGAATTCATTTTGCGTTCTTATATGGAAAAAAGTAGAATAGAAGGAAAGTCAGAAAAAGAATCTGAGCGCTTGAAAACGGCTTTAAGTTCAAGCCACAGCAGTTCTTGGAACAAAGGCTGTGCACAGCTTCCCCCATGACTTACAGAGAGCTCCGTAAGAATAATGAACCCATCACTTCCTAAAGCACGTCTCTTGATGTGCTTTGCGCGGTGAAAAGAGGAGCGGTAGCGGTAGCACCAATTGTCCTGATCTTACCCTGACTCCATTGTGTCTCTCCAAGGGAACTGTTTCAAACTCCAACCCCTTGAAGAGTCACATCTATTTTGACAACACATCAGCACTTCCCATGACTCTGGCCATGACCCAAATATACAACCACAATGTTTGCTGAATGTATAACTCAAGCAAATTTTACCGGGTTCCCCTGACCTACACTTGAAAATGATGTCATTGTGAGGTTTTGTGTGTTTTATGTTTTCAAATGCTTTACTCCTGAACTTCAGTTCAGAGAGTTATTATTTGGTGCTGGATGTGTGGTTACCTGTGACTATTACAGAATGCCATGAAGGAATATTTAGACCAAAGATCAGACTTTATATTTCAATAAAAGCAAGCAAGTAAATGTGTTTGAAGAATTAGAAAAATGTCCACAAGAAAGAAAAATTGAAGGTTTATTTTTCACACTTACAATTTAATTTTAAAATCACATATAATCAGCAGCATTTAGAATAATAAAGGAGATTGGACGCCATTCTCCATTGTGTCAGAGATTTTTGAGAGCTGACACATTCTTTCCAAGGAGGAGAATTTAGCCTGCTTGTTTTCCTTCTATATAAAGTATAGGGATGATCTTGGAAAGTCAAACCTACAGAAAAGAAAATGAGGACATCTTGAAACCCTTGACAGCTATAGGAAGCTGAGACAGTCTTCCCTTAGGCAGTCTGATAGTTTCCTTCCCTAAGGCTAGAGACTTGTCAGTTAACTCCACAAGTTATTGCTCCTCCTTCCCTCACTATTTCAAAGGGTCCATTTGCTTATCTAGCATGATGATACAGAAGGTTTTGTGATAATGTCGTGACGCTTTGTCATAGGAATGTAGTGCTGCATGTTAAAATCTTCACTCCAGAACAGAGGGCCAGAAATCCGCATACACTGCAAACCTCTGAAGAACCAGACGGGGTTCTCAGTCAAGTGACAAGAGCTAGACTCTAAAATGAAGGTCTGAGCCATCTGTGGGCTTCTTCCTGGAGGTGGGTACTAAATGCTTAAGACACAGCAGAGGGCAGCCCTCTCTGCGGAAGGGAAAGTTGGAAGAGATGTTATGAAGTTAGGTGTGTAGGGAGGAGGGGAGGATCTAGAGAAGGTGAGGAAGGAAAAGAATGTAATAAAATATACCGTCTTTTTGTAAGAAAACATGGTTTGTGGAACTCTAAAGGGAATAGATTTTTACATTCAGTAATTTGAATTAACACCTAAAACTACCGATGAAGCAACTAGGCACTCCTGAGAACACTGCTCAGTCTTCAAACTCAGACAATTCACAGAATCAAGAGGACATCTATCCACTCACATATTATTTTTTGCTCTATACTGACCAAATTCTCCAACATTAGAGTCAACATTTAAGTCCACTGACAATGATCTTTAAAAATTAGTTTAAAAATTGAAATATTAATTTTTGGTAAAGGAAATAAAGACTTTTTCCTCATTTTTAAAAATAACATGCAACATTTTATTTGCACAAACTGGAAAACAAGAACTCTGTTTCAAGGTTATTTTCTGTCCTTGCTCATCTGTGAAGTCTTGCCAATTCCTCTAGCTGGGGAAGATACAAAGCAATTCAGTCTAGCATATCTTTTTTTAGGGCCCCCCACATTCGAGTTTAATTATATTCAAACTAGAGTCTTCCAAACTTATGTAGACCCTTTTAATATCCCCTCAAACTAGGGTTCTGTACAGAACAATCTTTTAAATGTTTGTCTACAAGGTGTGCTATTTGGTGTTTTGCAGCTTATGAAACTATGTAAAACAGAAAAATTGAGAGTGGATAATCAAAATTTCCATGCCTCATTTCCCTCATCTCCAAATGTGAATTAATAAAACCTGTCACATTTCTTTCTGTCTTATGACCTTGAGGAGTCTTAAATAGAAATAATCTGTAAGTGGTTTTTATTTTTTTTTATCTAGTTTCTGTCCCAGACTATCAAGTTATGTTGCTTTTGGAGACCTTCTGTGGTTCTTACTATAATCTGAAGAGTTATTTAGTCAACTTTCTATTACCATGAATTTCCAGGGAAACTCTGAGGCAAAGGGTATATAGGCTCAGTTCACGGTCATGGTAATTAAGAAACTGATTGATTTAAAAGTTTTCTTATCTTCTAAGCTTAGTACATTTCTAAAATCAGTACAATTTAATCATATCTGAAAATAAAATTGGTATGTGGGCCTTTGTGTAAATTGTGGTGTTGATGAGGTGGGGAGTATGGTTCAGTTGATAGAGGGCTTTTCTACCATGTACAATGCTCTGGGTTTGATCCCCGGTACTGCATAATCCAGGCACAGTAGCATAACACAGTAATCCCAGCATTTATGAGATGGAGGAGAAAGGATCAAAAATTCAATGTCATCTCTGAATATATGGTGAGTTCAAGGCTTTTGTGCCACATGAGACTTTGTCGCAGAACTATAAAAGTTGTTTAATGCTTGTCAAGTAACTAAATCAGAACAGAAAATAAAATATCCCCGGTGTTGTCATACATATGTGTACAGCATTTGACAGATCTTATTTTTAAAATTTGAAGAGTCGTTTACATTTGCTGATGCCTTAAGGCACCATTCATCCACTAGAGGCACTGATATCATGTGGGGAGTAGATCCACGTGATTTCCTGAGGGCTACTTAGAGTAATCACAAGTTTTTCCCTATCATCTTTTAGAAAGAAATATGAGAATAAAACTTTCTGGCAGAAACAGCACAAAATAGAACTACTCTTGCTACTCAAGTGTGCGACGGGATGGTGTGGAACTCAATTTTATCCAAGAACTTGACAAGCAACTCTTAGCTTACATTTTGGCAAACTGAATTTGCAGCTCTTGCTTCTAAGGGTAGAGCAGGAGATTTAAAGGGAATGTTTGTTTAATCAGTTTTTTTTTAAATTTTTATTATTTAATTTTCATTCCTTAAGGAGAATAACAATGAAGAGAAATGACTTCTGAAAAAGAGGGTATCATGACTTAGATTAAAGCTCAACAGAACACAGAAGTTGCTTACTTTAGATCCTAGAACTATCCTAATCTTTGTGTTCAGCTTTATGACAACTGCCATCTTCTGGGTTCAGTTTGCAAACTGAAGACTCATCTGACTTCTAAACATAAAGGCAAATCATATTTACAGGAGTCTCTCTAGACAGAGGCAACATGCACATCCTCACAACTGCAGAACCAGAGTTTGACTTTGCAGCCCAGTGGAGCCTTTCATCATTTCTGAGCTACATAACATTTCTAAATAACAATCTCTTTAATTTCAGTCTCTTCTATTATGTGTAAGAAACAATAAGATCCAAATGCTATAGATATCAGTCTCATCAAAGCAATGCTCTCTAGGACACAATATTAAGGAGTGAGTATCTCACAAAATTCAGATTTTTAAGAGTCCACACTCTCCATGAAGCTTCACCCTGATCTCTGCTTTGTCCTAAATTACAAAATTTTAGGGTCTGATTTTTCTGTCCTTGTTTGCTTTTAAACTTGCCATGCTGCTCATGAGTTACTTTAACCAGCTGTCATTGTTAGGGTTTCTGTTGCTCAGGTAAAAAGCCATGACCAAAAACAGCTTGGGGAGGATAGGATTAATTCGGCTTACACTTTCACATTGCAGTCTGTCAGAGATAGAAACATGATAGTAACTCAAACAGGACAGAGGCCATGGAAGGGTGCTGCTTACTGGCTTCCTCCTCGTGTCTTGTTCAGCCTGCTTTCTTATAGAACAACCAGCCAAGAGGTGGCGCCACCTTACAGTGGATGAAGACATGTGTCGTCAATCTCTAATTAAGAAAATGCCCTGCACCTGCATCTTATGGAGGTGTTTCCTGGCTAGAAGTTCTGTCTTTTCAGATGACTCTAGCTTCTGTCAATCTGACATATAATTAGCCAGGATAACAGCCCTCATGCTTTGGGTTCATGACAACAGTTTGTTATAAGAAACCCATATTTCTTTTACTATATTAACAAGTATCCTCCAGGATCTCTTAAGTTTAGTTTCTCATTCCTTCCAAAGGTAAAACATACACAGTCTAGTAACTTGGTTTGTGTTACTAAACTGATACCTTTTAAATACATGTGCTACCTGTTAGGTCCATTTACTTATTTATAGTTAACTGATTATAAACTTTTGCATGGAAAAATTATTTCCAGGTCTTAAATAATAATACCATAGTGTGACATTTTAGAAATTTCAGCTTTTTTTATTTTCGCTTTTATTGGCTCATGCAGTCTTAACTCAGAAGCAAAACTGTAACACCTAAATCAGACGGAAGAGGAGAGTGGCCCGAGACAGGAGTACTATTTAGCCCATTATATTGAATTCCAAAAATCTATGAGTATATTTTGTTGATTTTACCACAGGGATAATTATTTTCTTGTGCTCCCTGTTATGACCTGACCACCATTTCCTTTTTTTTTCTCTCATTTGAGTGTGTGACACCAAAGATCCCTGGAGACTTCTACTTGTTTCAAAGTGGGTGTATAGTTTGTAATCAAGTAAGGGTTTAGAGAAGAGAAAGCACTGGAGATACCCTGATGACAATGCGGAAAGTGAAGCACACATGACTACAGTAAGAAAGAAAAGATGATTGGGGGTGAATGGAAAGCAGGTTGTGAAATACATTCTGCTCCACCAGAACACTTTACCCAGAATTCAGATGTAGACCACTCTGTTGACGACCCAGAGTTGTTCAGAAATAATATACATTCTAGGTAGGACGGACTGTGAATTATTTATCATTTAGGCATTGAGTCTTCAATTCAAATAATCATGAAGACATATTTGTATCCACAGTCATCACAATGCATGCAATTATTAAGCATGTTTTGTGAGTAAAGAAATCATTTCTTTTCTTATTGTTTTTATTTTGCTGCCCACCTTTTTTATGCTTTGACAAACCTATGTTATTGACAAAGATTAGAGGGTAAAAAGCTCTTGTTTCCTTTTATTATCATGGTAAAAAAAAAAACACCTGAAAAAAAGCACATCAAGAAAGGTAGGGTTCTTTTTGCTTATAGTCAGAAGATCCTACTCCATCAAGTCAAGGAAAGAATACTTTTAGGCACTTGAGATGACCTGATCACATTGTCATCACTGTTAAGCAAGCATGCAAGCACAGAGAGGCACATGATGTTGCTCATCTCGTGTTGTCGTTTGTATTCAGTCCTGGCCCGAAAGCCATGGGATGATGATATCTTCATCCAGGATAGGTCTTCTCCTTCATTAAAATCTCTCTGTAGACACACACACACACACACAGAGAGAGAGAGAGAAGTCTTAAAAACCTAGGGTATTTTTAAGTAGCACCAAGTCAACAATCAAATTAAACAACACAGTATTCAACTTATTGATTCAATTAAACTTCCATTATCTGCCCTTCTCCACTTCCTTATATTATTGGTTTTCTGGTTGCTACCTTTGTGTTGCAAAAGTTAATGTACATATTTAATGAAACAATAAATGACTCTGTATGACTACAAAGTACAACAAATAACTTTACAGATAGCATGAGATTATATTTCCTAATAAGATTTCTAAAAGAGCAGAAACCTATCTTAATAGCTACATCAAGATCTCCGTTCTAATTTTAGTCTGTTTTTTTGATCTGCTGTATAAAATTACTAGTAATATAAAAGTGTTTAAGATTCCAATATTCTTGTCTCGTATTATCCATCTCCAAGCTAAAGTTCTAATTAGTATCCACAATTTCATCCTTTCCAGTAATTTTGGCTCTGAAATAAAACTTTAAGATATGTGGTTGGTGTGATGGGAGAGAAGCTTGAGTGCCCTCAACACCTGCTTCTCATTCATGAATGTATTGTTCAACATAAATGTGAGTTAGCATGTCTTTGTTCTTATTAATTTTTTCCTTCTTTCATTATTATTATATTTTATGTGAATAAGTGTTTCTGCTTTATGCAATGAATGCCTGTCTGAGTACCAGGTATTTGTCTGGTTCCTGAGAAGGTTAGAAGGCATGATATCTGGAACTGCAGTTAATGACACCAAATGGATACTAAACTGAACATAGGTTCTTAGCAAGAGCAGCTAATAATCTTAACCACTGTGCTTTCTCTATAGACAGTTCTGTGGAAAGCTTTGGAATGTTCTTTGGGCATGTCCTATTATTTTTTAATTAGACTTGAAATATCACCTTAGATTGTATTAATATATATTATATTTATAACATACTTGATATACATCAAGCTACAAAGTATTCATGCTTGGGAATTGGATAGAGACAAGACTGTGAACACCTTTATTTGATAAATGGACAATCATGTGAGGTCACATGGTATAGATGCCATGTTGGGCATAAGTTTAACTATGACAAAGAGACTTAGTGTAACAATATTTTTGTTACACAGCCATGACCCTTCGTAATCAGTGTTACACTCAAAGTCTTGGAAATGGTGTTTGTCTTCTTCATTTTTTAAAAATAAATACTCCTCTTATGAAAATTCACAAGCTGTGAGGTTAGCCTTTGAATTATTATCTAGATTTGTGTTTTAGCAAGTTGGGTTGTGGTTTTCTACAGGAAACAATACTGTACCTAACTTATTAATCACCATTGTGAATGGATGTCTGTCCTATGTTGACTGAGTTCTACAATGCCTCTGTTTTCAATCTCCTATGTATGATGTGGGATTCCCCTCTGTATGCTGTAAATACCATTGGTGAATAGAGAAACTGCCTTGACCTGTTGATAGGGTAGAACCTAGGTGGGGAAAACTAAACTGAATGCTGGAAGGAAGAAGGCAGAGTCAGGGAGAAGCCATGTTGTCCCACTGGAGACAGATGCCAGAATTAAGCCAGTAAGCCACAACCATGTGGCAATACACAGTTTAATGGAGATGGGTTAAATTAATAAGTAAGAGTTAGCCAATAAGAAGCTAGAGCTAATGGGCCAAGTAGTGATTTAAATAATATAGTTTCTGTGTGATTATTTCAGGACTGAGCAGCTGGGAATGAAGCAAGTGGCCTCCTCCTCCAACATACCTATTAATACCTCATAAGAAATTTTAAAATACTGTTATAATTGTGTTCCTTGGGGCTATCCCCTCCCAGTGACATGACAAGTGTTTGGGGGACAAAACCAAGGGAGTTAGTTCTGTGTATTTTTATACTGCATTGAAAGTGTGGACAGTCTTGATCACATTATTAACATACTGAGTTTAAAAGAAAGCTGATTTTTAATTTAGGTCTCCAAATTAGATTTGCATTTGTAACCTAAACTGTATGCCCTCCTGGAAAAAAAAAGCAAAAAAAAAAAACCATTACTTTCCCTTTTCTTTTCCAGAAAAACAATTAGTCATTAAGAATATCAAACCCTTTAAGAGCGGGGAAAAAGTATTTAAACCTCACCACATGTGGCTGGAAACAGGATTCTTTAACTGGGGAGGCTAATCAAGCACACTGAGTGTACAAGATGTACTTTCTATTAAAGAGGGAATGCTGTAAGGCCAACTGTTTCACACCCGTGTCTTTAGACTCATTGATTAACCAGCTGCTGTGCACAATTCATTACTAAGAAATAAGTTAACTAGAGATAATCCAAAAATGAATCATATTTTGGGGCTACCGCTTGTGTCCTTGTCACTGTTGAACCAAAGTAGCACTATATGATTGGTGCTTTATGAGACGGGGGGGATGATTAAAGTAGCACTATATGATTGGTGTTTTATGAGACAGGGGAGATGATTAAGACCGAGACTCTGACTGTTTTAACACATGCCAACTTCACCTACACAAGTCTTATCATTTTAAAAGTTATTAGTTTATTTTTATTCATTTGTATGTAGAGTGTGTATGAGGGGGTATGCATGGGAGTGCAGAGGCCCTTGGAGATCAGAAGTTTTGGGTCCTCCCGAGTCTGGGATGGGAACCCAACCTAGGTCCTCTGCAAGAGCAGTAGATCTTAGCCACTGAGCCATCTCCTTAGGCCTTCCTTTTGATTCTTTGAGAATGGGTCCATAGAGTCCAGTCTGTCCTGAAACTTCCAGTGCAGCCCAGAATGGACTTAAGCTTCTGATCCTTCTGCATGCACCTTCAGAGTCCTGTAACTGCGGGTAGACGCCACTGTGCCCTAGTTGGATCTTACCTTCCTGACAGCTGGATGGTTGTTTCAATATTATTTCTCATTTTTTGTTAGGTTGATGAATATTTCATTTAAAATATTAGAACCAACCAGGAAACATATGCAACCAGGAAACATATGCAGAATGGAATAATTCTGAAGGACAATATCAGTTGTGCCCCAGATTAGCTTAATGTTTCTCTTTGTGAAATATTTCACTCTTTATTTGGCTTTTTCTCTTTTTCCATCATCTTTTCAGAGTGAACATTTCTTCTCACTCAAATGCACCCAGTGAATCCAAGGGCTATATGTAGTCTGACTGGAGAACATTTAGCAATCACCTTTGTTTGGCTTTCTGGAACATTAGGTTACTATGACCACATGTCTACTGATAAGACAGAAAACTTTATCCCTGAGGTGCTTTCCACTGCCTTGTCACTCTAAAGGGGTGCTTCTCAAACTTCCTAACTCTGCGACCTTTAATACAGTTCCTCATGTTGTGGTGACCACCAACAATAACATTATTTTCATTGTTACTTAATAATTGTAATGTTCTCACCATTATGAATTGTATTAAAATATCTATTTATGATGTCTGAAATGTGATCCCTGCCAAAAGGTTAATCAGTCCACTAAATGATTCCAATCCACAGAATGAGAATCACTGGTCAAAGTTCTTTGGGCCTCTTTCTTTTCTCATTTTATTTTAATTTCTCTCATTTTACTTTAAACGTTTCTTAATTCTGAGACTACACAATAAGCCAATGTACTTTATTTATTTATTTATTTATTTATTTATTTATTTATTTATTTTTATTAAAGATTTCTGTCTCTTCCCCACCGCCGCCTCCCCTTTCCCACCCCCCCATTCAAGTCCCCCTCCCTCGTCAGTCCAAAGAGCAATCAGGGTTCCCTGCCCTGTGGGAAGTCCAAGGACCACCCACCTCCATCCAGGTCTAGTAAGGTGAGCATCCAAACTGCCTAGGCTCCCACAAAGCCAATACGTGCAGTAGGATCAAAAACCCATTGTCATTGTTCTTGAGTTCTCAGTAGTCCTCATTGTCCGCTATGTTCAGCGAGACCAGTTTTAACCCAGGCTTTTTCAGACCCAGGCCAGCTGGCCTTGGTGAGTTCCCGATAGAACATCCCCATTGTCTCAGTGTGTGGGTGCACCCCTCGCGGTCCTGAGTTCCTTGCTCGTGCTCTCTCTCCTTCTGCTCCTGATTTGGACCTTGAGATTTCAGTCCGGTGCTCCAATGTGGGTCTCTGTCTCTGTCTCCTTTCATCGCCTGATGAAGGTTAAAATTCAGGAGGATGCCTGAGAACCCAAAGAAAAACAAACAGGCCAATGTACTTTTATTTAAAAAATTGGTAATAGATACTTTTATAGCTTCTAAGACCTATGCTGCTCTATGTGTGGTATGCATATTTGTGTATGTATGTGTATGTGGGTGTGTGTCTGCCTGTTTGTGAAGAAAAATCAAGAGATCATGGAGTAAATGAGTCCTCTTATTCAGCCATTGCTGTAATAGAACCTAAGATATCCATCCTTCCTTGTTTGTCTGTTCAGATGGCATCCATGAGAACACACCAAACTGATGCCATCCATGGGAAGTGAAACAGTTGCTGAGATACCTAGACTTCTTCACTGCGTGACCAACAACTTGGGTGTTATATATAAATGAAGAGAAAAGGATTAGCTAGCCAGATGTCACCATGCTTTCATAGCTTAGGTAAAAACTTCTAATATGGAGACTACTTAAACATTTTACTGCTAGAGAATGAAAAATACAGTGACAACACGAGGTATCTGTGCCACACCTGAGAAGAAAAGGCCGAGATAAACACTTTTGATGTCATAACAGCGACTAATCTAAAATAATTCTAACATATGGATCCTTTCTTGGAATTGATTGTAAATCCTAATGCATAATCAATAACTGAAAATTACAGTAGCAATGTTCATTACAAACAATGGTCCTATACACAATGATTGTGATTTTTATTTTCATATAACGCATTCTTTTTTCTGTTTTAATGTATCTCTAAAGACATTAGAAATGCTCATTTTCCCTATGAGTCATAATAAATTTCAATTAGGAAATTCTTTAAAAAATTTATTCTAACTATTAGCAATAATTACAAGCAGAAACCCGACGGGGAAGTCATTCTCCAACACCTGGAGATGGAAGCAGAGTTACCTGTTAATTAGGCTAACAGGAAAGGCAGCATCTATAGTTTAAGCAGATGTTCTGCATGGGTGTGGGGCTTGGGAGGGTTGGCTAGAGAGAGAACAGAATGTGGGATGCAAAGTGCATAAGGCAAAATAGGGAGTGAAGACTACAGTGGAATGATTGAAAACAAAGTGTGGCTTGCAGCATCATTGCTTTGAAAGAAGCAGATGATGCTACTTGCTCCCAGACTCTTGAATTGTGGAAAGACAGATGCATATGTGGTGATAACGATGGGGGTGCAGGAAAATCTGCATCTGCTACAGTATGTCATGATCAGATCACATGGGTATCATCAGTCATCCATGTCACAGAGGACTCAAGGAAATAGTCCAACAGCCCTCTGATTATAGTCAGTGACTTTGTTCATGGCCTGAGGCAAGCCCAGATTCCCAGTCACTAACTGAGGTGTTTGTCACTCCTGGGGTTTACCCTGCCTCTGGCTGTGCAGCTGTTGTTTAGTGTTAAGTCAGTAAATCAGAACATTAGGTGGTGATGAAAAATAGAACTTGAACCATGGATGTTCTTCTTAACCTTTGTCCTTCCTCAATTACAAACCTCTGGAATTCACTTAGCTGCAATCATTGAATTCGGAGGAGCACTGTTTTTCACACAATGATGATGGTCAATGAGTTGCTGTTGAAATCTGTGCACGTAGATTAATCATTTTCCAGTACAACCTCAGGACAGCATTTGACAATTTGATGTTGCTTAAATATGTTTCAGGGAATGCAGATTTTGTTCACCAATAACAAGTGAGAAGTTTTGGCTTCTCATTTATATTTCCTTTTAGTCCTCTATCCAGAAAGTTAATCTGTTTATCTTCTGGAATTTCCAATAAGATTCAGTTCAGAAAATAAAACAGTCTGGAATAGAATACAGATATTTATATTTTCTAGGGTTTTTCTGTGTAATAACATCTGGCATACTTTATCACAATTTATTTTAGTTTTCCTTTATTTACCTTTGGGGAAAATATATGTTAAACCTCAGGTACTTAGCTGAAAATAGGAATTGCAGCTAGGATGTCTTTTACTTCCCTAAGGGAAATTGTGTGCAACTATAGCAAGAATATTTCCTTTCTGCTTATGCAACTCCCTCCAAAGCCAACAACTTTGGTACAGTCTTTCAGATCTCTATATAAGTAATTTCCATCTCAGCCTTGAAATGACGATCAATAGTTTGTGATTTCTTCCACATAATTTAATCCATTAGATTTATTGGCCATGCCAATGCCAAACATCAAATCTTTAATGAAAATGAAGATTAATATTTGGCCAAGTAACCTCAAATCAACAAATGTCTGAAGCATTTGTGTTGCTTGCATTGAACATTGATTTCTTTCTCATGAAAAACAATCTCTCTCAGCAGAGAACATTTGCCCGAATCCTATTCCTTTCCACATGAGTAGGAGGAAAGTGCTTCGAAACAGTCACCAATGAGCACAGTCTCTTTGGATTTCAGATATGTCTTTGTCTAAAAATGCAAACCAATGTCCAGAACATCCCAGGATCTCCCATTCACAAACCAAGTCTCCTTGTAAACTTCTTAGGTCCTAAAAATTTCTTACTTTGATATCACAATCATTTCTTTATTTATAGAACTTATTACAAATTGATCTTAGCTTGTGTCTGGTCTTCATGTATGGGCTACCATAGTATCTGTGAGATCAATCCTTGTAGGTATTCATGTTATTAGTGATGATGTTTTGCTCTGGTTTATCTTTGTGGGTTTGTATTGCTATGTTTTTATCAATTTTTTCCAGTTGATGAAATTTACTGTGTGTGTGTGTGTGTGTGTGTGCGTGTGTAGTGTTTAGCTATTTTAAACAGAGATGCTATGGATATTTAAATGCAGGCTTTCAAGTTTTTACTGCCATTTTCATATCTAAGTGCAAAATTGCAAGTGGGGAATTGTTTTGTGTATATATTATCATTTGAACAGGCAACCACATTATATTCCAAGTGCTTTGCACCGTTCGTTGTTCATAACAGCAATGTATGCAACAGATGTTCACTTGTTTTGCCTAAAAGTGAATTGGAAGTTTTTAAGTCTTCTAAAAGGTAAATATCACCATTTAACTGTAGGCTTGATTGTCATTTCACCAATGAGCCTCTCTGTTCCTGATGGGTCCGTGTGCATTCAATAAACTTGTAAACTGCTTCTCAAATCTTGTCATTCAAATAAAATCACATATTTTATGGCTGTTATAAATTGCAGCCAGTTTTGGACACACATTCCTCATTCATGTAGTTCTCATTCAATTTTTTTCCTGATTGGATCATGCATGGTTATTTTTCCTAGAGTGGCTTTTAAAGAATTAGGCTTTATGCTTTATTTTTGCTTATTTTAAAACATTGCAGTAACTCTAAAATCACTGATGTTTGTCTGTTTCTTTTGAAGTGTTGTTATCTTCACATTAACTTATATTTGTCATTATTCTAAGATGAGCCTCTCAGGAAACAGGTGAAGACTGATGGTCACCCTTTTTCATTTGAATTTTACATATCGGAATTAAAATATTAAAGTACCAGCAATTAAACACTCATGGTTTCCCAAGGAACTGCCCTGCACTTTTCCAGAGAACTAATTAAGGCTACATCTGCAAGTCTGTTGTTTTTGTTTTTCTAATTTCAAGGTAGGAAGTTAAAAACAATTCTCATCATCGGAAATTATAAAAAGTACTATAGTATTATCATTCTGCATTATTTTTAGAGTTTTATTTTTGTATCATGACAATTTAATCCACGGTCTCACATAGTACTCTACCACTGAACTATATTCCCACTCCACTACCATTTTATAATTAAAGACAAAGTTTCTGAGCGATCACATCACCAGCCAAAAATCACACAATCTATAATCACTCACATGAAAATTCAATGTGTTTCTCTACTTTTACTAGGAAAACATTCCTATGATAGGTTTTGCTCTATGTGAGTACTTTAACTTATACTCAATTACTATATGGGAATGCTGAAGTTGCTTCATAGATGAGTAACTCAATAGAACACTTCTTCTATTACTACTTTTGGTGTTACTATAATTGGGCATAAAGCAAGGAGTAAGCAGGACCTGCAGTTCCTAAAACCTCAATATAACTGAAGAGAAAAATCTGCCCTTGCCTCATTTAGTTTCTCATGATTTCTAACGTATTTTGGATGGTGATTATTTGGCTCTATTTATTCTTAATGTAGCACTTCCAGTTCTTCCTCCATTTAGTCTTATATAGCCATAACTTCTGTGCATAGATCAAATTACTTCTTTAAAACACTAAGAACACTTTTAATTACAGTGATCTTTTACATGGATATTTTAGCAGAATCTATTTCGAGTTCTTAAAACTAGTTTTACAAAAAATCACTTGTTGCTTTTGTCATGATGTATGCCCCAGAGAAGACCACTCAGACCATGGATTCAAGACAATAGAAAGTCTTTATTAGCCGGCCTGCAACTGTGTTGGGCTTTTCGACCCCGAATGCAGCCCTGAGCCTTTATCTAGGTGAGCTTTTAAGCACAAAAATGTATCATGTGTTGACACAACCCAATTAGCAAGAACAGTTTGCCCAAATCTGGACTACATCAGCCAAAAAAGGAAGGCTTGTACATTTAAGGACTTTCCCAGAATTATCAACTTTGTTAGATTAGGTCTTTGTTCTCATTTTGACAGGTATTGCTTCCAAGAGACTGGGTTCCTATGGAATGGTTTTTCCATGACTATATTATTTTTGCTAAGATCTGGGATCTTCCTAAGGACAGAGGGCCTGTTACATTCCCCACTGGTTCCAACAGTATAAGGGACTCCTCTCAGAAGAGCATGTATATGTATACTTTAAACACATTTGTATAATGTTTAAATCATAGATGGCATAACTCAGAGAATCACGAATGTTCCAGTGAACAGCACATATCACTGTCATTTTAGCAGTTCATAATTTTGCTGGGGGCATTAGTGTTCCTTTCTGTAGAGGTGTAGTCGTGTGTATGTTGTTCATGCCCTAGGATATAACTCTATCTATGCACATGAAGGGAACCATAGTTGTACTCACTGGATCAAAATAAAAACAAAGATATAAAGGTGGGTGTGGAACTAATTGTGAATAAGAAGGAGATTAGAAGAAATAGAAGGGTATAATAAAGGATTTTGAGAAATGTATATGATTATAGTACCTTATATATGCTTGTGAAATTCTCAGCAAGATGCCACTTTTAAAAAATAAAGTAAGAAAAAAATTAAATGAGCACTAGAGCGACATCTGCATGTGGAACATATAGCATTCAGAATAGATTCTATTATTCTTATAAAAGTTCTAACATAACTGAGGAATTAAATATTCAAGATGACAATTTGCTGATTAAAGGAATTATAAAAGAAAAAAAAACAAATGAAATATGTCAAAAATTTCAATCTATGTTCAAAAATCCCTGTGTCTTGGCTCATTTTCCTTAACTTACTTTGAACTGGTTATGGGACTTCGGAGTGGCCTGAAGGCTCTGCTTTGTTGCTTATTATGTACACGATAGTGAACCAGTTGCCTAATCTTTTTATCAATTTATAACATGGTGACAAAGAAAGATGATGTAGTTCAGAGAGTTGTTTTTGAAGAAAAAAAAAGAACCAATATTGTTCCTAATGTACAATAAGGCTCAGATAATTCTGTGTTCTATATACAGAGAATACTGTGTGGTAACTCTCAAAAGTGGTTGTACCACATATGTTAAAGATAGTCTTAAATACTTAGATGATATAAAATATGATTTCAACAGACTGAACAAAAGCAAATAAAGAGCTGAATAAACAGTTAGTAATGACTATATGGAAAGGAAACAGCTTAGATTTGGCAAAGAAGCAAAAATTGAAGCCATATGGAAAACAGGTATACCTACTATATTAAACCTCAGGAGACCATTGTAAAAATAGCATGTAGTGAGAAAGGGTGGGATCTTATAAGAGCTTCCTGATACATATCAAAGACAAAATAAGGGTACACAATTAAGAGTGATACAAAAGGGTGACATTGTTTGTGTGTGGTTTGCCAGAACTATATGGTAAACAAGAATGAACTCAAAAAATGGCATCAGGATGATGATTGGTGTGGATTAGCAACAGCCCCAAAATAGGTTTAACTAAATTATTCACAGAAGAAATAGGCCGGATTGTGGAGCCTTGAATGTGGTTCCTTTGAGAGTTCAAATAGCCACAGGACAGCTTGCTTGCTGGGGCCACATTATAATAGATGGTAATATTTCTGTTAAGAGAACATTCTTCTCTTTCCTCTATACAATCTCCTTCACAACTTGAAATAGATAACCCCTTGTAGAGATATTTGATTGGCAGATTTTGTGGTGCTTTTGTAGATCAGGGGGAAGAAAGTCTGCTGAAAATTCAGAAAATGTTTGTCAAGCACATAATGGCCATGCAGGTGAGCAAGGAGTGGGAGATCAATGAGATTCCCCGTCTCTACAGACATAGGGATAAAGTAAGAATTCATTTCCTTGACTCACCTGGACAGTAAGTTCATTTCTCTGTAGGTTGTGTTTATTTAAAATCTGCTTCGTACAGCAACTTGCATTGTATATGTATTATAAAGGGGGGAAACTATGAACAGTTTCCAAATTTAAAAAATTATTGGTTGTGAATTGGTTGGATTTCTAAAGATGAAAATGTCAAAAATGTAATACTCAATTACTGAAATAAGAAACCATTTTTCATGAGTTAAAAATAATGCTTAATTCTTGAAAATTGAACAGAAATTTACAATGATATAAATTATATATGTATATATATAATCAATATGTGAATTATTAATAAGCAGATATAAGTGTTCTCTATCACATGTTTGTGGAGGGACAAAGATCAAACTATTATCTTTAGTTCCTGAAGCTGGAGAACTCTTGTGAGTTGTGGCTGATTTGTCTGTTCTTGTAGGTAAGTAAGTGAAAGACAAAATATGTAGCATCTTGCTAAAAGTATACCAGAGAGAGAAGTTGTCAAAACATCTAAAATTATTCAGATTATTCATATATTTATTTGGTGTGTGTAGTATTTTATTAAATGTTTACATGTGTTTTCCCATGCTTGTACTTGTAGAAGCTAGAGTTTGATATCAGGATACCTTTCTCTACTGTTGTCTAAATTATTTCTAAGATAAGATCTCTTCACTAAAACAGAAGTTTGCCTTTTCAGCTAAAGTGCCTGGCCAGTGAACTATTGGAGTCTACCTTTCTTTCCCCAGTTACTAGCACCAGTGTTAATGGTATATGATAAGATGTCTAACTTTTATTTGGGAAGTTGTGAACCCATAATCAGCTGGCCTTGTCAACTGAGCCAATTTCCTAGCATAGGTTATTTATTTTTAATTAACTAAGTTGAAACTATCATCATTTGAATGTCATCTGTCATACTGGAAAAGTGACAAAATATAATTATAAATTTTCTTGGGCTTACTCAGGTTCCCAGTATGAACTTTTCAGGTGTACGCAGGGAGATGTTTTTGTGAACTAGAAAATATCCTCTAAAAGATCACAATGCACCAACATCATGGATAACTGCAAGATAAACATAAGGAAATTGTTTCAAATACAAGAGTCAGCTAGAGCTTAATCTTCAAAAATGAAAAGATTTTTTTCTGACACAATTTAGTGAGAGCCATTATTATTATTATTATTGAGACAGAATCTTGTTATGTAGCTAGCCCAGGCTGGCCTCAAACTCTTAATTATCCTGCCTCTGCCTCTTAAGTGCTGAGTGTACTAAAAGACAAAACAAAACAAAACAACAAAATCCCACCAAATTTGGCATCAATGGAGATGATATAAAATCTTTTTTTATACAACACATTGAGCACAGTTTCCTCTCTTTCCCCTCCTCCCAGTTTCTCTAAACCCCACTTCCCCAGATCCAGTTCCAATCTGTTCCCCTTTAGAAGAGGGCAGACTTCCAAAAGACAACAACCAAGCATGACAAAACAAGATAAAATAAGACAAGCAAAAGCTCTCATATCAAGAGTGGACAAGGCAACTCAATAAGAAGAAAAGAGTCCCAAGAACAGACAAAAGAATCAGGGATACACTGTTCAGTGATGTCGCCTGACTTTAATCCCAGCATTTAGGAGGCAGAGGCAGGCAGATCTCTGTGAGTTTAAGGTCATCCTAGTCTACAAAACTGAGTTCTAGGATAGGCTCCAAAGCTACAGAGAAACCCTGTCTCAAAAAACAGAAGGAACAAACAACCAAACTAAACCAAACAAGCAAACAAGAAGATTTCAGATGCCTTCTGAAAGGTCTTTGTGAGCACCTGTATGCAGGTGGTGCACATAAACTCACAGAGCTACCTAATAAAAATAAATAAATAATGTTCTTGCAGGTATCCTGAGTTCAATTCCCAGCAACCACATGGTGGCTCACTAACATCTGTAATGAGATATGGTGCTCTCCTCTGACATGCAGCATACATGCAGGTAAAACACTGTATATGTAATTAATAAATAAATCTTAAAAAAAATCAGGGATACACCTACTCCCACTGTTAGGAGACCCACAAAAACACCAAGCTAAATTTGTTACTTGTATTTTATTAAACTGCTGGTTGACCAGTAGCCAGGCAGGAAGTATAGGCAGGGTAATCAGGCAGGAAGTAGAGGTGGGACAATGAGAACAGGAGAATTTTGGGAGAGGAAAGACTGAGTCTATAGCAGTCATGACCCAGCCACAGAGGAACTAAGATGAGAAAGCCTCATTGATAAAGGTACCAAGGCACATGGCTACCACAGACAAGAACTATGGGCTAATATAAGAGTTAATAAGAAACCTGAGCTAATTAATAGACCAACCAGTTTATAATTAATTTAGGCCTCTGTGTGTTTCTTTGGGATGGAACAGCTGTGGGACCGGGCTGGACAGAAAAACTCTGTCAACAATTACATATATGCAGAGAACCCAATGTAGACCCATGCAGTCATCATCAAAAAGGCTTCCAGTAGCGGTAGATAGGAGTGGGTACAAAGACCCACAGCCAAACATTATGCAAAGGGATAGTGGAGATCTCTATGCTTCCTCTTAGAGCGCTGGAAACCCTGTAGAATAGGAAGAGGAAAAACTGTAGGAGTCAGAATGGATGGAGGACACCAGGAGAACATGGCCCGTTGAATCAACTAAGCAGGGCCCACAAGAACACATAGTAACTGAAGCAGCAAGTACTTTATAAACTGTTTATCCTGAAAACCATCACAAAGAGAAGATACCCATCAAATGTAAGTCCTGCGACAGTCCTCAATGAAACTGACCCATATTTTCAATAAATCAATGCTGTTAGAAAAGAAAACAGGGATAGTCCATTAAGTAGAATATGTGAAACATGATTGAGAAAAATGAACAATAAAAATATTAATATAAACAGAATATTAAATAATAATGTTGCATCAGAATTTACTTTTCTGGTATAATATCAGACTTGATTCTCCAAAATAGAAGCCTGAGTCTGTATTTACTTTGGATCTGACTCATGAGAGAGAAGTGAATCAGAAAGAGAAACAGAAAATTCCCTGTATATGTGATGTGGAGTAATAAAGCGGTTTGTTTTGACATCTGGATATTGATAGTTTTAGGAATTCTCTGAAGAATTATGTAGACTGTGCACCAGAAGAATCAGCCAAAAGACTAGTGATTGGGATACGTCTTTGCTGAAACTGGGCATACCTATGTCTCAAGGTGCCTTTTTTTTATTATTAATTTTTTTTAATTTTTTATTGAGAAAAAGAAAAAAAAAACGTTTCCCCCTCCTCCCTGCCTTTATTTGCTTAGGTAAGGCCTAAAATAGGGAAAAGAAAACACGTGTGAAAAGCTTTGTAAGGATAAATTCGGTTCCTCTAAAGGAACACCTGCAACAGAACAGAGCTGCCACCCACAATGATTTGTTGTTACTGGAAATGTAGCCTATTACTTTTATTTTTACAGCAAATAGGGAAGTATGTAAGGGTAAAATATCAATATATTACACATTCAGTCTCAAGATTATCTTGGGGGCAAGTGTACATGGGAGTGTTTCAGAGGAGGAAGACAGGGGGTTAACGCCAATGCAATTAAATTCTTTGTACTATTATTGAAATTCCATTGAAAATTTTTTGTTTCTGTTTTTAGAACAAAGCTTCTTGGTGTAGCCCCGGCTGTCATGAAACTAACTTTATAAACCAGACTGCTCTGCCAGAGATCCACCAGTCTCTGCCTCTTAGTTTTGGATTAAAGAAACGTGCTGCCACACCTCACTTCATTTTGTTTTTCAAAATGAAAAGAAATGACATTAGAAGTAGTGGAAAGATTGTAACAGGAACATAAAATAAAAAAAATTATTATGTATTTATGAGGAAACGTAAGATTGAGAGGCTTGAAAAGTTTGGAATGTTTAAGGTTTAAAGAATAACAGCATAAAGTTAGGTAGGTTGAGAGCTTGAAATTATTTATCGTAATCATGAAAGAATTTTAAATGTATTCTGCTATTGATGGTCCCTCTGGGCTTTTGCTTGTAGAACAGAGGACTACGCACATTCACTAGCCCCTTCTCAGTGTATGTGTGTGTGTTTCTCTACCTCTCTGTCTCTGTTTGTACTTCTCGCCCTTGCTCCCATTCAATATTTAGTTATATTATGTAAAATAAATAAATTATATTGGAATGGACTGGTAAGTGATAAATTAAGCTCAAAACACGAGTACTTAAAAGTGAAAAAAGAAACACATATCTAGGAGGAATGTTGAAAGGGAATATTAGCCATGGGAAAGCAAGTTGGATTAGCCAGTTGGATTTCAAAATATCAAAGGAAAGTAATTCATAATAACTAAAATTATCAGTATGTTCACATACATAATTGAATCTTCTGGGCCCTAAGTATAATTTGTGGATCAAGCATTGATAAAATAAGAAAATATTCATTGGATGATCTGAGAGTTGCAGATTTGGCAAAAGTAAAACTAAGTAGAAAAGAAGGAATTTCTGCAGAGATGAGATGCTCAATGCAGTGTTCAATTTAGGTTGTTTTAGAGTGATGCTAATTACATCAAGATTATCTATTTGTTATTGATTGCATTTATAAAGTATTTGTAAGACAGAACAATGTTCAGGAAATTGAGGAGGAAATTCAAGGTACTTTAAACATACTAACAGTTTCAGTAATGAATGTCCCAGAACTGTATTAAGTAATAGGAGCAATATAAGATATAGAAGTTACTAGTATATAGCAGAGCATTCTCATTGAAGTGGCATCTTGTCAGCACTGGGAGAGCAAAGGCAAAATGGGAGGCAGTCAAATCCAGAAGTTTAGATGTCCCTGGAAGTACATAGAAAGGAGAGGGGATAGTACAGGTCCTGTTGTGGAGTTGGTTAATGTGACAGTCTTGCCTGTGGGTTATAAACACATTTATCACAGCATAAATGGATTTTTATTCAAGGAACACATGTGGGGGCTACAAAGGAGATATTAATTATAGGGGACAGGCAAGTCACTGGATTTTTGTGGGTTTGAATGTACATGTGCCAGTGTTAACCTGTACAAAATGGAGTTTATTTGAAGCTAAAATGGAATGTAAGATAGATTTCAAACAGACGATTTTTTTTGTCATTAAAGAGTAAACTACTTCTACCTCTGAGAACAAAATATGAGTAGAGAAAAAGAGCACAAAGTAAAATCAATTAGCATGGAAACACTGGAGTTTAATAATTAGGAGAGGATGCCTGTCATTGGGGTACAGGCCAAATACAGGACATTCTCTCAAGCACACCGCTTGTGACACCCAGTGGAAAGAATCTAGAAGGAGCAGCACTATTGAACCCATTCCCCACATCGAAAGATGTCTTTTGGTACCCTTGCAACTTCCCCTGTGGAGTAGTGGTTTAGTAGATTGGTCTTCAAGTTATTACATATGTGCCCAAATCTGCAGTTCTGCAGCTAAGAGTGTTGTACTATTGAGCTAGTCCTTTAACCTCTAAACACTGAGCTTCCTAATCCATACAATGACAAAGTCAGTCACTATTTACCTCACTCCCCCAAGTAAACTTATGAATGAGGCTGTATTACTAAAGATATTTCACACTTAAGATACTTGTGTAAAGTGGGTAAGATATATATATATATATATATATATATATATATATATATATATATATATTGGTTTTTCGAGACAGGGTTTCTCTGTGGTTTTGGAGCCTGTCCTGGAACTAGCTCTGTAGACAAGGCTGGTCTCGAACTCACAGAGATCCGCCTGCCTCTGCCTCCCGAGTGCTGGGATTAAAGGCGTGCGCCACCGTCGCCCGGCTGGTAAGTTATATTTTTCAAGTTTATAAACTTAGAGTTAGTACAGGTGGCATGTGAAGCAAGACTTTACATAATATTTCTCTTTGAAGGTTAATATAAATTATAGCATCCACTTTTATATAAACACTGTATTAAATAGAAAATTATTGTTCCTGGAAGGAAGATGGAGAGGAAAAATCAAAGGTGTCAAGACTGGCAAGCCCTACCCTAAGTTCCCACAGGTGTGGCCATTGACTTAAACAAAGCAGTGTACAGCATTCATTCTCATTTCAAGAAAAAATTATATAAAAGTATAAAACTGAGTTCTCCTAGTCAAACACCATGAACCATAAGAAGAATATATCTGCTCCCTGTACCCCATTTTTATCCAACAAACTCTTGTTCAATATAATTTTGATTCTGAAAATGTTTTCAGTTGGAAGGCAGTATTAAGTATTGTGGGCAATTCTGAATAATGGAATATGGAAATATACAGATATTACTTTTTCTCAGAATTATTGTATAATATAGGCACAAAATCCATTCTTCCTAATTCACAGGAAACAATATTTTTTTGCGTCAGAAAGGCTCTGGGCTAAGCTCAAAAGGTAGGAAAGTCCAGTTTCACTCTTTCTATATGAGGAGTCTATTGGTGTTTTTCTCATACACATATAAAAGGTATTATCATAATTTTCAGATGACTGGGTTATGGCCAAAGAGGAAAAGGATCTTTTTGTCAGACAATTTGATCACATAACCACCCCCTCTCTATCTCTCTCTCTTTCCCTTTCTCTTCCTCCCTCCCTCTCTTTGCCTCTCTGTCTCTGTCTCTGTCTCTGTCTCTGTCTCTCTCTCTCTCTCTCTGTGTGTGTGTGTGTGTGTGCTTGTGTCCAGATATACTTGAGTCATAGCATATTTTGAAGATCAGAGGACAGTCTTGGTGTTGATCACTGGCAACGATTATGTCTTACTTAGGTCTCTTGATCACGGTGTTCTCTCTCTCACTGGCTTTTTGATGTATGCTTCTACATCTGACTTCACATGGCTTTTCATGATGTGAAATCATGCCCACATTTTGGTTCAGCAAGCCTTTTGCGCACTGAAGAATTTTCTAGGCTTAAACACTTTTTTCCTCACAAACCATCATAACATCAAAAATATGTGTTTTTGTCAATTCGTCACACAATCACCTTGTCACTGTCTTTTGGAGATGAGAGAACAAGGCCACTCACTTCTTCTTAATAGGTCATGTCTATATTTATACAAAGAAACTAAATTAATACGCGACTTTGAGTTGATAAGTGCTCATCCAGAAAGTTTGTCTCAGAATGCTCATGCCTTTGTTCCTCCCTCCTTTCATCTTCCCCTCTCTCTCTTACATACATTCATGTCTCATGACACTGTGTCCTATCCAAACTTAATCTACCCACTCATCTCTTGCAACCTTGGTCCTGTTAGCTTTGCAACATTTTAAATTAATCTGATTATATCAACATGATCTAACCTCAAATACAAATAAGTTTTATGGAAAATTTTAGCCTTATTTATCATTGTTTATCAACAACAGACATTTATGTGGGAACAAGAGCCTTTGAAGCTAGTGTCTCACTAGATTATTAAGCAAGCACTTTGGAGATATAGGTCCATTCCTAGCATCAGACACCTTCTAATTCCTGTTTTTAAATTATGAAATCATAACACCTGTACACAAGCTTAGTATTTCATCAATTAAAAGTGATTTTTAAGAATATGATTACTTTCTGTATTTCTTAGAGACACTATTGTTTTATAATTAAGTTTGACATCAATATTGATGGGAACATTTTAATATACTTTTGTTTTGAAGTAAAGCATAGAAAGCCACAAACATTCTAACTTATTTTTGACTAGTTCTATTGACTGTGTCACTAACAATATGCAACAAAGTTTTCCATGTGAGATAAAATTGCTCTTAGAATATAATTAAAATCACTTCTGTATAATTTATATTTGTTTTAGTCACTGTTCTATTGCGCTAAGAGACACCATAAGCAAGGTAACTAATGATTAGAGAATGCTTGCTTAGAATATCATATTATTATCATGGTGGGGAGCATGGCAGCATGCAAACAGGCAGGGTACTAGAAAAGTAGCTGAAAATTCTACATTCTGATATGCAGGAAGCAGACGAGAGAAAACCTGGGCCTGGCATGGGCTATGAAGCTGCAGAGCCCACCTTAAAGAACACACTTCCTTCAAAGACCACATTAATGTATTCATATATGTGAATGTTCAGCCATCAGGGAGTGACACTATTTGAGATGGATGAGAAGGATTAGAAATTCATTCCTGATCTTCTATACCCCATCATAGGGCTTGATTTATTCCACTGACTCTACATTCTCTAGTTCACACAACTTATCTTGTAGGCTCTGGCTCTTGCCATTCCATGACTAATTCTGTTTTGGGGTGTCTTCCAATACATCTCTAAAGTACTGGGGTGTTCAGCTACAATGGATTACACTTCCACCAACCGCCTTTCCTGAGCTCCCTTGAGGGATTCTAGCCCTGCCACATTGCCAGGTCTCAGCTGTTCTCTACGACCTCTTCATGTCTTTAAAATCAATATCACCTGGGTGACCCTTACACATCAGCATGTTTTGCTAGTGGCAAGGGATACAGCATTCTGACATCAGGACCAGACACTCTGTTTACCCCGGGGAAATACTTCCCAGAAATTTTCATCTTAATGGTGTTTTTATCTTCTTAATCATGGATGATTCTTCAGCTCTAGCTAATCAGTATCAATTGACCAGTAAAGCAAATGTTTGCCTTCAGTTTTGCCAGTTATGCTGATATCTTGTTAATAATAACTGATTCTTCAAGCCTCAGATGACCAGACATCACAGATTCTGAGATCAAAATAGAAATGACCCTGTGTTGAAAGGAGGCTGCTTGTTGGTTCCCAGCCACCCAACTAGCTTAGACCCAAAACAATCACACAGAAACTGTATTATTTAAATCACTGCTTGGCCCATTAGCTCTAGCTTCTTATTGGCTAACTCTTATATTATTTTAACCCATTTATATTAACCTGTCTATTGCCACATGGCTGTGGGTTACTGAGTAATGTTCCCATTGTCTGCTCTGGCAGCTCAATGGCTTCCCTCTGACTCCGCTCTTTTCTCCTAGCATACAAACTAGTTTTTCCACCTAGTTATGTTCTGCCCCTTTCCATAGGCTCATAGCAGTTCTTTATTCATTAAGCAACAAAAGCAAAACATAGACAGAAGGCTACCCACACCATTTCCCCTTTTCTGTTTAAACAAAAAGGAAAGCTATAACTTTAACATAGTAAAATTACATATAACAGAACAGTTATCAAGCAATAATTACAGTTACAATATTTATATCTACTTTATTTTTATCATAACTAGGGAAAACTATAACTATTTTCTGTGGGTCCTGCATGTCCAGTTCATGAAGCAGTCCAGGCAAGAGAATCTCTTGCCCAAATGGCTAACCAACTCCATAAGGAGCCTCTTCGATGCCTATTTTTCTCTTGAAGTAATTGGTGCTGCCAGGATCAGATGTGTCTCATTGTCATGAAAAGTCCTAAGTTATTAAAACATTTTGAATGCCATATTCTGAAGGTTTCTGAAAGATTATAAGATTATCTATCTACCTTAAATATCTCTCTATATATCTAGAAAACTTAATATGACTACAAGCTTGACTATTATACATTATACTTTTAAATGAGCTACACAAATACAAAATCTTAATCAAGAGCAAAAATATACATATAAATAAACCAAGATCCATACCAATGCAAATCTCTATAGCATATCCCCTTTTAAATATAAAATAAATATAGACAATATTTGGGAATATGGGCATAGTTGTGTACAAACTTCTTCCTTCTGTTTATGGGGTGTGGTATTTTTGGGGGGGGTGTATTCACAGTGACCTTTCAGCAGATCTTGGTGCATCAAATCATATTAATCTGGAAGCAATCCACAGGTGAACATCCTCTGTGGAAACAAAAAAAGAACCTCTTTTCCAAACAACATATCTTTATGCTGGTTTAGCTTAGCAGCCCATACAATGAAATGTCTCTCTGTACTTAGCTCCTTCACAGTCAAAAACTTGAGAGGAAACACAGTAATATAGATAATCCAGACTCTCTGTGTATATTCCATTTTACGTAGATTATTAATTTTTACTCCTTTAATGTATGAGTGTCTTACTGTCTCTTTAAAGACTTTACCTTTTCTAAAAACATACTATTTACTTCTTTTTATAACTGTCTTTATTCTTTTTCCTCTCTCTGCCAAGCCTATGCACGTTTATCCAGCACTGTGAACCATTTAGAGGTCTCTTCTGTCTGAAACTGTTCTATTGTGTATCTGTAATTCTTTACTAGCCAGGAGTGCTTCTGAAAATGCTAAGCACTTTTTAAAAACTTAAGCTGTAACATTTCTAGGGTATATATGGTACTTTAAGCTATCCCTCACCTAGCCAAGCATGGTGCAGCTGCTCACCTCCTGTGAGAGTCATGCATAATGCCCAATCTCTAGGCACACAGCTGGTCCATGTTGCCAGCAAGCACTTTGCTCACAAATCCAATTTAAATCCTCGGTCTTCTGAAAGAGCCAGAGGTCATTCTGGCAGCAGGGCCCAGAAAGCTGGCATTTCAAAACTGTGACTTTTTTTCTGCTACCACTGAATCACAAAAACCTCTCTTAAAGAAGCTGCAGTGTGCCATCAGGCAACCAAGACCATTCAGAAAAAAAAAATGTGGCTAAACTTTGTTTCTTAATGTCTAGAATTTCTTTCCAAGCCCTCTCAGATTTTATGTGGATTTAATAAACCACATTGGTGCCAATTTGTTGGAAGAGGGGGCCTTTCAACTTTGTTCTGAATCTTCATAAAGACTGGCTTCAATCATCTGCATTTTTCTCTGTATTCTTACCTGCCAAGATCTCAAAGAATAGCACAATAAGCTCTAAGGACCCGCTGCCTTTTGTAGCCCCAAATCCCAAAATCCTTTTACAGTCAGATCTGTCTGAGCAATACTCTATGATCCTGGCACAATTTTATTTGTCTTAGAGTATTTACTGCTATGAAAGAACACATGATCAAAAGCAAATGGGAAGGAAAGAGCTTATTTAAATTTCAGGTAACAGTCAATCATGGAGAATACTCAGTGTAGGAACTCAAGCAAAGTATGAAGTACAGGCAGGAGCTGATGCAGAGGTCATGGAGGGCTGGTGCTAAGTGATTTCCACATCGGGGCTTGCTCAGTCTGCTTTTTTGTAGCATCCAAGACCACCAGTCCAGGGCTTTATTAGATGAATTACAAATTAAGAAAATGCCCTATTGGCTTGTCTAATGCCTGACCTTATGGATGCATTTTCTCAATTGAGCTTCTCTCCTCTCAAATCACTCGAGCTTGTGCCAAGTTGACCTAAAACTATTCAAGACAAAATTCAAATTATTCAAGGTTATTGTTTCTCACCAAGGTCATCTGAAGGGCTTGGTAAAAGACCAGATTGCAACGCTCACCGCAAAATGGCTTAGAAAATTTAGAAGCAGAAGAGTGAGGTCATATCTCTACAGTTCTAATACATCCTTCGTTGGTGATCTACTGATACAGCCAGATGCTCACCAGTCTTAAGTAAATAATAGCATTCTAGGAGGTAAGTCAAGGGTCCAACATTAAAATTCAGAATAATTCTCCAAATCTGATGAAAAAGTGAAAAGGCAGACATAAAAGGTGGATGCAAGAGGTCACCGGTTCTGCAAACCTAAGAGTCCAGTGTTAGAGGTGGGCATTGTGGGACAGGTAGGCCAGAGAAATAAATCTTCATGTCTGGCATTATTATATTAGAGAGTACTGTTATTTTTATATGATAAATTTGAAATAACCTACTACATTTCAAGAATGTATTTGAATCAGTTAAGAAGCATACAGTAGAGACAGGGAGAAAAAAAAATAAAAGCAAATAAAAAAGTCAATGGCCTAAACAGAAAAACAAAAACAGACCAAGCAAAGGGACTGGCTGGCTTTTATGCTGAGTATGGAGACTTGAGAGGGTCATTTGGAGATAGCCGGCCAGCCTGTGCAAGGACATGTATGTAGTTTGTTTTTTCCTGTCAGTACACTGAAGACGCATGTGGCATCTCCTCTCTGTGGAGTGGGCAGCTGCAGTGGCTGCTGGAACCAGTATTCATGAGCTTCTCTCTGACAGAGGCAGCAGTGGAGCTCACACAGAGCGTTGGCCTCACTTTTATAACTCCTGCAGAAAAGCCATCTCAGGCTGTTCGGCTCTGTGACAGAAACCATTATCTTTGTGTCTCTCTCGCAGTGCCTGTGTCAGGAAGGGTTCTCTCGGCCACCCCTCTTCCTTACGTTTCTTGGCTGTACTGAAAAATGAGAGAAAACAGGCTTGACTGATGTTTGCGGAGTTCTGTAAGGAAGATTGCTTTGCAATTTATTTCCTGGGGTCTGACTTCCAGAAAGATTGCCAAACCTTGTGGTACCCATTTTCAGGAACTTATTCAGTGTGAGAAGTCACAGAGTGTCCAAAATGCTGAGGAAATTGGTGATGCTACTCAGAAATCAGAGAATGCAGAGGGGCAGTGATCTTGAAATAATACCTTACACACAATGCCCAAAGTTTATACCAGACATTTTTCAAATAACAAACAAACAGCTCACTTTTCCCTTCTCCCCTGATGAAAATAAGAAATGCAAGAAAGGCTTAGGGAGGGACTCACTACACCAGAGGAGATAGCAACAACATTTTGCTCAAATCAACACTATGAGAATGCTTGGTTTTCCAGTTGTGCGTGAAGTGGGAATAACTACTGCAGGAATATTTTACACAAGAAAAAATGCATGTGACTTTTAATGTCTGTTTGTCACACACTGAATTCATTCCTACTTTTCCTGGTTATATCCTTCTTTGTTGTCAATATTACTTCTTCATATACTAACTGACAGAATCTTAAGGGTGACATCAAGTGAGAGGCAAACAGATATGTTCAGTCTTGCCACAGTGCCAAATTATAGGAAGACTGATATACAGAATTTCGGGGAAAGGCTTTGTTCTGTGTCTTCCTCTATCCTGCCCAATTCTTGAGGCTTATGAAGCTATTTAATGCCATCAGTGTGAATATTAGAGTAGATACTCATTTCCTCTAATTTTACCTTTGTAGAATTGCAGAAAAAGTCACCAATGAAGACAAGCTTTGAAAAGCTATTAATATGTCTAAGACACAGTGGTACCCTAAGAAAAAAAGGAGCAAGAGTGGGACACTGACATATTTTAAGATTCTTTAAACTGAGAATCAATTGTTATCTTTAATCTCAATTTAGCATGATTAATAAAAGGCTAATTGTTGAGCTCCAAGCTTAAGAATGTCATCTAAAATCACTAACAACACCGAATCAATCGAAAGTGGTGACATACAATTTGGTAATAGCTTCAGAATTCATGTTTAAACTACTTCTAAAGTTTAATTGCTCAGCAGGGTCACAAATTCAGGGATTCCCACTATCAAACTTAAGGCTCCACAATTTGCTAACATAACACGGGACTCAGAAAATGCTCTCCTCAAGATTAGCCATGTCATGACTAATGGCTCCAATAAACAGCCAAATGGAGAAATGCATAGGACAATGTCTGGCTCTGGGCTGCTATAATGAAGAAGAACACCAACGCCCCAAAGATTTAAAGACCTAATGCAGTGCTCAGAGTTCTAGAGACTGGGGCATGCAAAACCAAGATGCTGGCAGTTGTAGAGATGTTGAGAACATACTTCCTCACCTGTAGTCCATAGATTGTTTATGCCTTTTATTATCATAGAAAAAGAATTAGCCAGATCTCCAGGCTTTTCTCTCGAAGGAATAATTCCCTATGTATATCAGAAGGGGTCCAGCTTTCAATATCATTTGAATTACATAAAAATAATGATTTCAATATATGTATGTTGAGTGGTACTACTACTGTTACTTTATATTTTTCTTCCAAAATATACCAGTAACCATAGTTCATGGAAGCTGAGTCAGAAGAAATGCTGGGAGTTCTAAGCTTGCCTTGGATAAATGGCTAGACTCTCTTAAACCAGACAAACCAAAACATTCATGAAAGAAAACACGTGGTGAAAATTTTCCAATTTTCCAATACCAGCTGGTATCCAAGAATTCAATAAATGTCCTGGTGATGATGACCAGCCCCACAAAACAAGACAAAATAACACCCCCCCCCCAAAAAAATCCCTCAAGTCTCTGGACCTGTGAGATAGGGCTATACTGTGTTAATATATGGGAAACTTTTAGGGTTTGAAGGGGTTCCATTGTATAGAAACAATTGATTAGACTGTACCTCATTGTTTATTCTACTATTCAACTTCTCTCCTCTTGTGGAGGTTCAAAGGTATGGTAGAAGAAAATATCTCAAACTTGAAATCACTTGATGGTTTTTTCTACCTGACAACTAGTCAGTATTTTGAATCTATATAGGAGCAAACTAAAATTTACCTTATCAGCACATTTAAAAAGGGCATATTGTGAATAAGAGCATCTCATTTCTTTCTTTTGTTCAAGTTTCAGAACAGTTGTTGTAAAATCCAGAACCAGAGACCAAATGTTATAATCAAAGTTGCTGTTGACACCCCTACCTCTCAGAAAATGTGGAGTACTTGGGAAATTCTTTTCTGAGGACTGAATATAAATATTAAATATGTATGTGATAGTGTATCATATTACATGAACACAATACAACCTTCCATATATTGCAGGTGATGGGTGAGAAGCTTCCTGAGTACAGAGGCTCAAATTCTGAGTATAGATTCTCACTATAGAGTCTAGGTCTTCTGCCATCCAGACCTCTCAGTATTTTCACCATCCAGGAGCTTTCTGAGGCTCACTCCAAATTTTCAACTGGGACTTCATCACACTGTAGTAGTTGCTGAAATTTTTGGCCAGATGACTGCAATCAAGCTCCAATATACTGCCTAGAGACAGGGTTGAAGAATTGATGAGACTGAAAGTTTCAGTGTTTTAATCAGTTATTTGATCTTTATGTCAACAAACCTTTATCCTGAAAATCTCTACAGGTCATATTAGCAGTACCTTATTATGGCAGCAAAGACATATGTACCATAAAATAATTTCAAGGGACGTTTAAAGCTTTCTGACAGACGCAAGAAACAAAAAAGATTTCGAAAGTATTATGTGATGGACTATAATAACAGATTTATTTAGGAAGAACATTTTTCTTTCTCATTAAGAAGAGCCACTTATTAAAATTAACATTGTAGATGTATGATCATGATAATTCTGATACAAAAAATTATTCTTTTATCATTATCATCTGTCTATCATCTATCTATCTATCTATCTATCTATCTATCTATCTATCTATCATCTATCTATCTATCTATCTATCTATCATCTATCTATCTATCTATCTATCTATCTATCTATCTATCTATCATCTATCTATCTATCTGTCAATCATCTATCTGCCTACCTACCTTTACCTTTCTATCTACCTACTTATTATCTATCTATCCATCTATATATCTACCTCTCACCTACCAATAATTGATTAATTTGCCATCTATCTAGTGCCCAGAATAGTTATAACTGTGATGAAGGCTCTGTTTTATAGATGAGGAGACAATTGAAAGTAATAAGTTGATTCTCTACATTCTCCCAGTTGATGGCCACTTTGGAATTTAGTGTCTGAAATCAACAGGTCTGTGTTTTTTATACTAATTGCAATTATTTTCAACGAGGAATTATTTCAGAATTTTATTAGTGGTTCAGTCTTTGTTAAACCAACTTAAAAGAGGAGAGGAAATGTTATCAATATTAAAAAAAGACCTATGCCATATTCAACATCAAAAATGCAATATGTGAAAATATTTAAATAAGGTGACAACACACCATGATTTCTTTGCATAAACAATACCAATTTGAAGCATATCTGACATTTTACCCCACATCAAGTACTTACATGAAATATGCATAGTTTTTAGGTTTCACACATTTTTTAATTATATACTTCCAAGGTGTAGCTTGGAGGGCAGTTAATATTTAATCAGAAATTCTTTTTAGCAGAAACAAGCTGTTTCCATATAGATATGGTATCTTGAGAACATTCTTAAGGTAATATATTTCCCTGTTATTTAAATGCAGTCTTTAAAATCCATATTGGAGTTCCATTAACCTGCCAATTAATACAATAATTAACTCATTACCTTAATGGTACTTTAATTATCTGTTGGCAATGATTGCATTTTAATTCTTCCTAAGTCAAAGTCTAATGGTTTTATTTATGCTTCACATAAGTAATTTTCTTACTCTGTCCTTTCCCCTCTGCAGGTTATAAGTACAAAACAGAGAATCTCTGTGATGTAGTGACTAATCCCTGCCCCATTAAGACAGTGTTACAGAACTAGGTTCCTTCTAATAAAAAAGTTCAAGAGAAAGTGAAGGAGGAAGCCTCAAAGTAGTATTTCACTTTACTGTGTGTTTTTTTCTGACCTGGGCTAAGATTCACATTTTCTCTACGGAGGTCTCAGTTTTATTAATACCACTGTTTTCAGAAAGATTAATCGGCAATGCCATGAAAGAAATATGATGGCTGAATATGTACTTGTTAGTGTTCTGAAACAACCTCTTACCTATTCTGAGATCAAAAACACTGAAAAAACAACACTGCTGTCGGGATAAAAATTAAGGGAAATCACAATCTCAGTTGCATCAACATATTTAAAATAAATACAACCTTTGTTTATGATCTATAGCTAAGACTAGTCATCAGAAGACCAAGTCCATTGTTTCGTAAGAAACAATGAAGTAAGGGACCTAGAAGATGACTCAGTAATTAAGGACATTTAAACCTCTCTCAAGGTACTTAGATTCAGTTGTAAGAACTTCTACAGTGGCCCAAAGCTATTTCTAACTCCAGTTCTACAGTATTTGACACTTTTATTTTGCACGCATATAGCACACAGTTGAACTTTCAGGCAAAATATACATACATGTAAAATGTAAGTATCAAGAAAAAAATGAACAAAAGAAAAAATAGTGGATAGCTTAGAATCAGTTCATTAATAGACTGCGTTCTTACCCTGAGCATGTCCCTAGGTCTCATTTCTAGCAGCTTTTAAAAACATGAAAGAAAATGATGGAGGGCCTTTCTATAGTTACTTATTAAATTTGAGTATTAACACAAAATTATCTATTCCTGTGTATCTAACAATAACTATTCATTGGGAACTGTTATGCATCTTAACATAAATACTGGAAAGAGAGCTAACAAAACCACAAAGCTGCTTTGTAGTAGAAGATAGAGGAGATAATAGGTAGGTAGGTAGATAGATAGATAGATAGATAGATAGATAGATAGATAGATAGATAGATAGAGATGGATAGATATATAATAGATAGATGATACTTTTTATGTCAATTTTATGAGGAGAAGTACTCAGACCTGCCCAAATTTAAAGTTCTATTTGTGGTGGTTTGAATGAGAATGGCCCCCATAGACTTATTTATTTACATACTGGGCCCCTGTTGGAGGAACTGATTGGGAAAGATCTAGAAGATGTGACCTTGTTGGAGGAGGTATATCATTGGGAATGGGCTTTTAGGTTTCAAAAGTATATTATAATTCCCAATACTTGCCTCTCTTCCTCCTGGTTGAGAATGAAGGCATGAACTTTCAACTATTTCATATTCCATTATCTTGGACTCTTAACCCCTGAAACTGTAAGCCAAATTAAACTCTTTCTTTTATAAGTTGCGTTGGTCATCGTGTTTCATCACAACAATAGAAAAGGAACTTAGTGTAGTATTAACTTTCTGGAATCTATGAGGGTGAGGTTAGAAAGAATTCCTCATAATAAAGGAAATGGAGTCTGAACTGGCTATCTTTTGTAGCCAGATAAGGCTTCCAGAGGTATACTGTGGTTGCATTTGGTCAAATTGATGGATGACAGTGTCCCATGGAGATCCCCAAATAACCCAGGTTAAGACTGAGGGTCTCTCTACAAAAAGTGTCATCAAGAATCCATTGCTGAGGACAACATCCGAACAGCTCATTGAACTTGAATGTAGAGAAGTAAGCTCATGTTTGCCTGGAGCCTTCACCTCTATGTTCTAGACCCTTTGGTATGGGAAGGTATTCTGTAGGCTACCAAAAGACAAACCCAGACACCAATCCAACCATGAAAACTCCAGCTTCCAGTCTGTCCTCATGCAAGATGTGCTGGGGCAATGGTAGTATAGAACTTGTGGAAGTAGACAACCAATGTCTGGTTTAATTTGAGGCCTAGGTCCTAACAGGGAGCCCATGCCCAACATTAAATGGATGGCCCAGAACTAGATAATGGATAACCTAGAGTCCTAGGGTAGAACCAAGTACAAGGGGCAACAAATAATAAATAAATGAATGTTTGAATGAATGAAATAATTGCCTATCATATTTTGCTACACTCTTAGATAGGTACTTTAGCATTTATTCAGTTGTCATCAGAATGGCTTCCTTTGGCAGAAGATGGGAGAGGGTACAGAGACCCATAGCCAGATATTATTTGGAGAGAGGCTAAATTGGAGGTCTCTATAATGTCCCTCCCGTTGGAGACCAGGAAAATCCATGGAATGGAAAAGATAGAGGAACTATTATAGGGGTTATTGGGGATGGGGAGGGTGTGAAAGACATCAGGAGAATATACCCCAATGAATCAACTAAACAGGGCTCATAGATACTGAAGCAGCAAAGATGGGCCTGTATCAGGTCCTCTGCATTCATGTTATTGTTGTTAGTTTGGTGCTTGGTGGGACTCCTAACAATGGGAGCAGAAGTGTCTCTGACTCTTTTGCTTGCTCTTGGGACACCTTTTTCTCCTGTTTTCCTCCTTGTCCAGTCTTGATATGAGGGTGTGTGCCCTGTCTTATTGTATTTTGTTTTGTCATATTTGGTTGTCATCTCTTGGAAGCCTGCTTCTTTCTGAAGGGAAATGAAAGGGAAACATGTCTGGGGAAAAGGAAAGATGGAGGAACATGGAAGGAGGGGAAACTGTGGTCAGGGTATATTGTATGAAAGAATCTATTTTCAATTAAAAAAAGAAAAAAGAAAAAGAATTATGACAATATACTTTTCTTTTTCAGAAGTAATCTTCCTTTCTATCCTTCAATGCATATATATACATATATATGTGTATATATATATATATATATATATATATATATATATATATACACAGATATGCATATCTTACTGTGCATCACTTAAAGGAGCAGTAAACCTAGATGGTTAATTGTTCTCTGCATTCAAATTGGGGACAGTGACATTATAAATGGATAATAAATCATAATCTTAGCAATTAATGATCAATACATGGAGATTATCAAGCCACCGAACTCTTCCTTGATTGATAGTTTAACTAGAAAAAAAATAAGATTCTTAGATAATCTTAATGGCTGGAAACTGGTGACCATATCATCATTGTTATTGGTACCATAGTTAATATATGGTTGAAAGCTTTGGTGATACACCTAAGGTTGGGGAATTATTGGGTTTAATAAGTACAAAAGATTTTGAATAAGATAATCAAGACTTCTTCAATTTCTCAGAATTTTAAATTTTCATCTCCTTTTCCCAGGAATGATTCCAGGATGTGGGGTTCATGAGAAACACTACAAATATGCATGGATATGAGTATTTTACCTGTACCTTTTTTCAGATTAATTCCTGAATGCTTTATTCTTATTGACATAAAATTAAAACCTCAAGTTCTCTAATTACACACACACACACACACACACACATACACACTACATACCACACATTCAATACACATATACAGAGAGGGGGGAAGAGGGAAAGGGGGGTAGAGATATTTATATCAACTTGCCAAAGGTAGAATCATTTGGATAGAAGAACTCTACGTCGAGAAAATGCCTCCTTGAAATTGGCTTGTAGGCAAGTCTGTAATGTATTTTCTTAATTAGTAATTAGTCTGGAAGGCCAGTTCAGGCACCCTTTCCACTATTGCTTAGGGCCTTAGCTGGGGTCTATTCTTGTGGAATTCTGGGAATTTCCCTACTTCCAGCTTTCTTGCTAGCCTCATAATGACTCCCTCAATCAAGATGTATCTTTTCTTCCTCTCCCTCTCTATTCATCCTCCATCTCGACCATCCTAATCTCTTAAGTTCTCCTCCTTCTTGCCATCTCCCCTCCTCTTCCCCTTCTGCCCTCTTTTCTCCCTCTTCTCCCCGACTCCCACATTCCCAAATGAAGTTAAGCTCCTGATCAAAGACAAACAACATCATCTGTTCTATGTATTTTTTTTAACAAACCTCTTTTTTTTTTTCTTTTTGGTTTTTCTAGACAGGGTTTCTCTGTAGTTTTGGAGCCTCTCCTGGAACTAGCTCTTGTAGACCAGGCTGGCCTCGGACTCAGAGATCAGCCTGCCTCTGCCTCCCGAGTGCTGGGATTAAAGGCCCGCACCACCACTGCCCAGCTCAAACCTCTTTTCTTAAGTCAAAGCAAACATCTTCCCTTCGGAAGTGTACCTTTCAAATATACTTTCTAAATTTGAAATATTTTTTTATAGCTTCAGGGATTATAAAATGAAGATGTTAACTCTCACAAATGAT
The DNA here is from genome assembly GCA_025134845.1 of Neodon shergylaensis. NCBI lineage: Eukaryota > Metazoa > Chordata > Mammalia > Rodentia > Cricetidae > Neodon > Neodon shergylaensis. The sequence continues at coordinate 5,194,794 of JABTXL010001323.1, read as the reverse complement.
TTAATAAGCTGCATTTTGTTTAAAATGGCCAAAATTTATGATTTCCTTTCAGTGGTAGCCTTCATCAAATATCTAATTTTTGCGGTAGGATGAGAAGCAAACATAGTCCCATATGACTGCAAACCCCATACTTCTGAGGGTGGAACCAAAGGATCCAAAATCTGCAAAGAGCATGGTCACCATAATGAATTTATAGAGAGTCTCAAAATCATTGTTGCATGTGTGTGTGTTTGTGTGGCTAACAGGGAAAGAAGCAAGGACACCAGCCCCAGAGTTCGCTTTGAGTTTAACCTCTCTTTGGAGATGTTTTGCTGCTCACTTACACTAGCTTGATCCAGATTTTATTTGTTCTCTTCCACAGAATTGTCAGTCTTCATAGTACCCTTATGTATATATCCCGAATGGTAACCTTTATCTTGTAGGTTTTTTTTTTTTCAAAAGTATTGATTGTGTTACATCTCTTTCAGATTCTCACAGATCTCCAATGTGTCTTTCTGAGTCTGTCTAACCATGCTTGTGACCTAGGTCCTCTTATGTATATGAACACTTCCAGAGTCTCAGACAAGATGTCAGAAACAGTTATTTCCTAACAGCAGCTAAGTGTGGGTTTTGGAAAGTGGTGAAAATGTTTTTCCTGGCAGTTTACTGCTTTGTTGTCAGGGCTTATATTTCCTTTGATGTTGAATGGTTTAATTTTACAGAATGGCGTGTGAGACAGGCATTATTCTACTATGCTAAAGACAGCAGTGAGATTATGAGTTTGTAAAATGAAAGAACTTAAAGACCAACAAATGCTCCATACCTCATGGTATCAGTAATCCTTTTTAATTCATGCATATCTATTATCCCATTAAGAAAAAAAAAGAACAAAAACTACAATCCTTAGAGGCATAATTGCTCCAAGTGCAGTCCTTAAACCTGTTAGCTCTTCTCCCAAGGAGATTTTAGAAAGTGGCAAATAGTGAGGTTGCTAAATTAAAACTCCTGTGATTAGATATAGGGAAATTAAGGCTGAGGTGTGACTAGGGGGTAGAGTTCATGCACAGCCTACTAACAATTTTGGTTCTTCCCTCAATACTGAAGAAAGGAAATAAGAAACAAGAGAAAACAAGAGAAAAAACAGAAAGAAAGAAAGAAAGAAAGAAAGAAAGAAAGAAAGAAAGAAAGAAGAGAGAGAGAGAGAGAGAGAGAAAGAGAAAGAAGAAAGGGCAGAAAATTCAATTTCAGGAAGCTTAATTCTGCCAAGTCTCACAATTAGTAATTAATGGAGTTTGTTTATTCAATCTTAACACTGCTGACTACATAAATTAAATAAAAGACGAAAATGGCAAAAATAGAGAAATAAAATAAATGAAAGGGCAGGTAATATATATGTAAGGACAATATATGTACACATATATATTACATATGTATATATGCATAGACACACACATAAATGTTTGGCAGAAGAATCTCAAATCATTTGATGACCACAACCTTCAGAGAATCATCAACCCACTAATGATTTATTTCTCTCTACAGAAAATGTCCATCTGCTCAAGGAATACTTTACTTCCCGTATCTTAAAATATGAATGTTGTGATCTCCCTTGATTGATTGAAGACACTAGAAACCAGTTTTCAGGAGGGTTCTTAGTTCCTCATTAGGCACACATCACAGTTAAACGTTCACTGTCAAGATTTCTTCTCTGGCTTTCAAAACTGTTCTGTGCTATGTGAGACTCAGCATTGGAGATTAGCAGCCTAGGCACTTTCCAATCTACAGGGATAGTTATAACCAGATGTAGAAATGGACTTCTGACATAAGAAAAACACTTATCCATAATCAATATCCATGAGATCAATGTAAAGGGCATTACCACTACAGGTTTCCTTCAGTGAAGTATAAGATTTTGTCATATAACAGTACCCATAGAGAGGGTGGGAAACCCACGAATAAGAAATTTAGATGTCACAACTGACATGTCATTTATGGCTGCCACTTTGCCAGCAAAGATGAAAGCTGGTCATTCATTAATCAGGCTTCATTTATAAATATTGCTTATCTTGCTGAGATATTTAATCTCTCTATATTGCTTACTGCACTAAGCAGTTAAACATGCCTATCTACTCAAAATTATTACTAAAATCACAACCAGAATTTGAATAGTTATTATCATAATCTGGAGCAGAGTTTACTCCTTAGCATTTACCATAAAAATTAAAGAAATGCTATAGTAGTCTTCACAAAAGCTTTCAGGATAGGTCTCTTTAAAGAAAAAATGCTACATTTGATTGGTTGTTGTTCACATTTATCCCTTAAAAAGTTCAAAGGTCTCTGCTTGGCAACATGGAGATTAAGTATCCATGTCTTCTTTCAAAACTAACAGTGGGCTACAACATCAAGAGAAGTATATTGATGTTATTAGTTTGAATTGTTATCAACCAAGAAAGATCCTTGGATCTGGGTCAGTGTGCATGGATCAAGGACACATTACATTTGCTCTGTCTTGTTGGATGGGAAGGAACAAACAGGCAGGACTGGGGAATTAGTCCTATCCATGCACACTTAGCCTTTAAAAAAGTGCTCCTCATCAGAAAATGATTAATGATATGAAATAAAGACAGATTAACATAAAAGAGATGTCTGAATGGGTCATAGTGTTGGATAAATGTATATAGGCTTAGGAGAAAGAAGAAGAGTATAGACAGTTATAAAAATAAATAGGTTCAAAGAATAAAACAAAGTCTTCAAAGAGATGATAAAAGTAATATAAAAAGTACAGACAGTCATATATTAAAGAAGTAAAGAAAATTAGCTATGTAAAGATTTACTCACAAAATAAACCAATGTACATTTTTAATACCAAATTTTATACAAGAGATAGGATTCCACAAGTACATTTTAATGTGAAGCAAGCATTTATTATGTGTCTGCAACCTGAAAAACTCAGTGCTGAGTCTCAGACATCAGTAAACTGTGAGGCAGAAGTAGATCTCTCACATAACCTCTTACTGAAATCACATACTAATTCAGTTTTTGATTGGCTTCTCCTAGATGGGACAGGCACTATCTCGATGAGCAGATGTATTGACTTTTACAGAATTGTGGGTTTTCTAGTTCCCTACCCTCTCTTAGGGTACAGTGGTATGATAATAGAATCATAATTAACCTAATCAAGAGGAGCAAAAAATCCACTAAAAATAAATATGAAGGCTACATTGTATATATCAAATGATACTATGTAGATTTCTTTGTGGTGTAATTATTACCAATATCAATTAAGTAGAAAACACAAATAAAAAAAAACACTTGTGATTGTATGTGATATAACGAATAAACACCAGTATATGGGTGGATAGAATAGGAAACAATACTTCAGGGAGAGCTAATCCATCCAAGATTATCACCTATATCATAATACACTAAGAAAATAGAAACTAATAGAAAAATGTCAAAAGGCCCTATTTTATAACAAAAACCCAATGCTTCATGATCCATACTGTGTGGATATTGATATCTTTTGCCTATAATTGAAAGTTTTGTACATATGTACAATTTGTACCAATGATATTCATCTGCCATTGTCACTTTCAAACTCCTCTTAATGTTCCTGCTCTTATTCATTATATCAGAACTATTTTTTAAAATTTCATATTGTCAGATAAGTAGGAATATCTGAAAGTATTATGCATAAAATACTGCAGTCTATAAAACTATGTGTCTTTTACATGCTCTATTTTGAATAATCATAATGATGTTCTCCATTCAAATATTTTTAAGTAAGAGTATAAGCTGATAGTTAATCATGTCTTCTTTTATGTATTAATTTGGTCCCAGTATGTATTTCCTCTGACTCCTAAACAACCTATTTCACCTACCCAGCTATGTCACCTGTGTTCTATTGTCCCCTATAATAGTCTTCTTTGGTTTGAGGGCTGTAGATAGATATTGATAATATTAGGAGTCATTTTCTTGTTATTTTTTTTAGCCAGTAGTATTTGGTTTAACTTTAGGTCTCTGTCCTCTTCTTGGTCACCCTAGCAGTGTCAGGTGTGGGTGTCATCTCATAGAGTAGGACTTTAGTCAAATAAGGCATTGGTTGGTTACTCCCATAAGTGTTTGTTTCTCTTTTGGTAGCCTGCAAAGTACTTTCCCTTGTCATAGACACTATAGCATAGGGATGGAGGGTTCTATGTAGGCACCAGCTCTACCTCTATATGTTCAATAAGTTGTATGGGTTTTGACTTCAGCCATGTGGTGTTGCTGTCTGTTTATGCAGAGGTACCTGTTGTCTTAATAACAGTAGCAAAAAAACCATTATTATTATCTTTCTAGAATTTATATCAATTGTGTTGAAAGAATTTCTAGGACAATGGCCCTGGGTTTTGATCCTACTTCAAGTTCTGGCTTTGTGGGAGCCTAGCCAGTTTGGATGTTCACCTTCCTAGACATGGACGAAGGGGGGAGCACCTTGGACTTTCCACAGGGCAGGGAACCCTGACTGCTCCTTGGACTGGAGAGGGAGGGGGAGAGGAGTGGGGGGAGGGGGAGAAGGGTGGAAGGAGGGGGAGGGAAATGGGAGGCGGGGAGGCGGGGGAAACGTTTTTTTTTTCTCAATAAAAAATTAATAAAAAAATAAAAATAAAAAAAAAAAAGAATTTCTAGGGCTACACAAAGTCATTAGCTATAGATGTGGATGTCTGAAAATAGTGCTAAGAAAGACTTAGCATGCCTTTCTCAGACTTGTCACAGTCCTGGAAGAAAGTTTCATTAATGTTGAGAGTGGGGATAATAAACATGCAAACAATTTGTCCCCTTAGATTTAGTGAAGAGAGCCCAAAAATTAAACCAGCAAATGGCAGAAGGTTCATAAATTTTATTACATTGTAATATTTTATTTCCATGTGCAAAGCTCTTTATATACCAGAAGGATATAAATCTGGATACTAAGAAAAGGCAAATATGCTGTGGAGAAATCAGAAAACATCATCTCTCAAGAATGGTATATTTTGAGTGGATAAAAATGAGGATAAAATTATGGAAGATAAAGTAACTTATTAAAGTTTTAGGCAGGCAGACTGATCTTGGTGGGTAGGAGCAGGTATAATATCCAGGGGAAATTTATGCCCTGCTTTTAGGCAGAGAGGAGAGAGGTGGAGGACCTTATGTGTATCTGATTTTCTACTCAATTGCCTTGAGCTCAGATTAACCTGTACAACTGAGTGTCACTCTTCAGATCTATGTATTCTCGTAATCTTCAGGATGTGTAAATGACAGACTTAAAAGCATCAGAGTCATCTTTGGCCTCCAAGTTCAATTCTCTTCAAATTTTATCAAAGCTGGATGTCATTTTGCAGTTCTTTAACAAGGAAATTCTACTCCTTAGGCAGCTGAGGGCATCTGTAAGTCTCTTAGTAATCACTATCTCTTAACCTGGTGACCACAGAACCAGTCTTGGGAATATTAGCTGAGACTTTGCTAGCACATTCTCCTTCTATCTCTGCCTTATTATCCTTTTCCTATATCCTTCAGGGTCACCATCGTTAAGATCAGGCATGTGTTACAAAAAATTTATTAACAAAACAAAGAAGTCATAATGCTGCTGCTTTTTATAGTTTAACCACTTAGGACAGTGGTAATAAAGAAAACTCTACCTGCCCTTGTGCATTAAAGGACCAATAATTGTGTCAAATCACAAGCTTTAAGGTAATGTGTTTGAGAGACCATATTTAGCTGCACTACTCGAGTTTCTTAAAATAAAAAGAAATAAAATAGGTTTAGTTACCACTTTTGCACCTAAAACATTCTATTATTTTTCACTATGAAAATATTTTATATTATCATCTTATTAGTAATACAAAACAATGTATATTTCTATATTTTATTAATAACATAAAATATTTTATATTATTTATATTATTAAAATGGTATCTTTGAATGGATCAATAGTAAAATAGACTGAAATAGAATATACTGAAAGCTGTATGAACATGTTTATTTTCTATAACAAACTTATCAAATGACCTAATGATCACAAGCTTATTCATATAAACCTTGCATTATTATCTTAGAAAAACTATTAGGACATAAATTTTGGGGAAAAACATGCAAAGGACATTTTCTTCTGATTGGAAATGAAAGAAAATTCAAATGTAGTGAGCAAACATGTTTTAGAAAGATCAAGTTTTACCTGAGAAAAGCAGCCTCATTTGGAGTTTATAACTACCACTTGTGTCTACCTGAAGCTCTCTGCCTCTAGTTCCTGGTGTTAACTAACGCTGCAGAATTTTTCTTTTAAAATGTGTTTTGTAATTTTCAATGTAAAGTATCAATGTTACCCTATGAAAATCTGTTAAGTGATATCATCTGTCTGAGATTTACAAGACAAACAGAATTCCCTTTGTCACCCAGTGTACTGCTCATATATATATATATATATATATATATATATATATATATATATGTATATATATATATTGTTTATATTTGCGACTGAACAACTTATGAGGATGGGATTCAGACCTAGAAAAGACTGATTCTCTCTTTTTAAGTAACAATTAACTGACTGTAACTTTGTGCACTTAGTGGTGGGCCCTTGTGAGACACTAAATGGACTCAGCAGATACACTCAGTACACACACACACACACACACACACACGCACACACGTATAATAAAATTAAAGAAAGCAGAGATCATGAAGTTGAAAGTGAATAAAGAGACATGGAAGAGTTACAGTGTGGAAAATATGGTGTAGAAGTGAATGTTCATAATGTACTCATGTATAAAATTCTCAAAAATAAAAACAGAAATAAGAATATTTAAAAAAGAATTCAGTTCAATGAAATATTTCAGGAAATGTGTAAGTCTGGAGCCCATTATAACATAGCTATGTTACAATTGAATGTGCACAACAGAAAAAGCATTTGACTGTTCCAGCAAGCAGAATGACGTTCTCTCTTTATAACCTTTTTTCCCCCTACGAATGTACTTGGGTCCAAGTGGTTTCATATGCTGAGTTTCAGTACAGAAAAAAATGTTGATAATGTCTGCGCCACACATATGCACTGAACCTGGAAGCTAGCACTGTTTTGTGTACATAGCTCATGGGTGCACTTTACTTCAGAGTGAGTTGTTGCAAAAGCCAGCAGATTTGGCTTGTGGCTCATACATGGAACGTTCGCATGGATGTGAGTTAAGTTTTCATTAGGTATAAATTTTGCTTTTTCTGAGATTATTTATTGAAGCATACATGCATCAGACATGGAAACACACACACACACAAGTCTAAGATACACTTTAGACGTAATAAACTGAATCTTGGCACTTTAAAACTTTAAAATATAAAAAACTGCATGAAGTCTCTTCAACTCAAAAAGGTGTTTGATAGAATTCATAGTGTTTCAAGACACTACTCAGGCTAGAGAGTAAGAAAAATAAACAATAGTGTTACACAGTTGTGACTTCTATAATGCACATTCCAACCTACAAAACACTGTCTGCCCACTGATACGGTAGTGGCGTGGCAGTTATGGGGAAATATTAATTCTATGGTTTGAAATGGGACCCATTCTACAGGGGACATTCCATTCCAAACAAAACTACTCTCAGTTCTCATGCTTGATTATAAGTACTTCTCTTTCTCTTTGCATAAAATGACTGTGGATACAATTTTGATTGGCTACTCAATATGCTTAGAATAAGTGAATTCCAAAACCAAAACCTCATGGAATCTCACGGGAGTGGGAGTGTACAAAGAACGTAAGAACTGGAAGACAAGAAGATGGATTCTGAAATTCTGTCTTCTTGGCATTTCACACATTACAGTCATTCATTCTCGGTACCTACATCTGCCTGTACTGAGCTAGGCCATGACTGGGCCTGTCAGCAATCGGTCATAAAAAGGCTAATAGGGCTTTTCCTTTCCCTGCTAACAGATGGTTTTGGTTAACGTCTCAGAAAGTCATAAAGCTTACCAAAGGGACTCAACCTGGAAAAGAACATACCAGGAGTGCATAAAGGTTATTGAAGAGGTTCAGATAGGGTGAGTCGGTGACAGCAGGACATATTAAGTACATGTATGAATTATCAAATGACACATTTAAAAGAAATTAAAATAGATTGAATCACCATAGTATCTGGTCACAATTCCTAATGATATTTATTTAGTATTGTATTTTAAATACCACTGTTGGATAATAATTTCATTTAACTGGCCATGAACTACGTAAGATTTCTTTATGGAGTAAAATACAAGCACTATAAAAACATACAAACCTGCTACTTAAAACTCAATGATTTTCAACTTAGATTTATAACTATTTTTAATGCATTCATTATTACTATTGTAAGAAATTATACTTACTCTCAAGGCTCATCAATTTACACTTCATACAGATTTCTATACCAAAGCTCAGGATGATAAGAGAAAACCATGCACGTTTATTAATATGGAATGCATATTCCAACTTACTTTTTGAATAGGGTCTCTCACTGAGTCTGAAGTCCACCAATCAGTCAAGAATGGCTGGGCAGCAAGTTCCAGGAATCCTCTGATCTCTTCTGCCCAGCACTGGGGTTTCACCCATGCTACATAGTATGCAGCTTTTGTGTGTCTGCTACGTTTCCATCTTAGACTTTAATGCTTTCATGGCAAGACTTAACAAGTCATCTCCTCAGTCTTCATTCTTCTGTCACCAGAAAGGGGTGATGATTTTCCTGCATGTTCATTACGCTCAGCTTCAGCAATCTTTCATGCTTGTGAAAGAAGTATTTTGGTTTCCCTCACTAAATATTGAGCCTTTGGAACTTGCTACCAATAGTTATTAATATTAATATTTGCTATTTGATAGTGGGAATCTCTCATGAGGCTTTTGTGAAAGATGTTTGTACTACCATGAAGATAATTACCAACAAATATTTAATATGAAGGGTCTCAGAAAGATAGAGGGAGACTATTGTTTATCAGAGTTTATATATGCAAGCCAAAGACAGATTTGAACCCAAACAAAATTGCCATTGAAAATAATATCAGTTTTATATAATTTTTCACGTACATGGTACCACACACAAGTACTGTGGATCAATTTAAATGTTAAACTCTTCATAATGGAAAAAAAAAAAGGTAATACAGAAGCAATTGAACCGATGTTAGGGATCTGAGGTCAATCAATAGAGAATTATTCCAGGCATCACATTGGGGGGGGGGATTACATTGGCCTTTTTTTCTTTATAACTCTTTCTAAATATCTACCACCCAATTTCCTTTATAAAATAATTGGATTATAGAATAACTTCATATCTCTGAAAAAATAATTTGTCGTAATATGTCTGATTTCTTTGTGAAACCAAAGGTTTAATTTGCTTCTATTTTAGCTTAATTTCTGGCTCCACTTTTAAAGCACTGATAGTCAATGGAGAAAAGGCAGGCTGTGTGTTAAAATGTCATCAAAGCAGCTTTCTATTTTAAAACAAAGCATATATTCTAATTCTAGTGACAACGATGCAGCACTGCAGGGCTGGCTTTAATGGGCCATTAGTTTTCTTCTCCAGTGGTTGAAGTTCTTTGGCCTATAGCCTTCTGTTCCCCTGAGTATCCCGACCCATTAAAAACTCCCTGGAATGCCTTTTTTTTTGTCTAATGTGATTATTATAAAAAATGTCCAAGTTACACAATCTTTCCCTTCTTTGTAATGGCAGCAGCATTTCACTTGCCTAAATGTTGACATTGGGGTCCTCGGAAAATATAGTGCAGACAATCAATTAGACGCTAAAATGAAGTATCAGGCTTATGTTCGTGGTGGCCAGAGTCAGGAATGAAGCCGTTTGAATTGTCTAAGTGAGAAGAATTTTCAGACATGCTAAGTGTCCAATATTTTCAACAGCTTTGGCAAATCTCCACAAATTACAGCTTTGTCAGATGTCTTCCAGCTTATTTTTTTTTTAAAAATTGTCTTCTGCTTTTATCCCATGTATAAGACAGTCTTTTATGTGTGGGTTTCTTAGTTATTTCAATATAAATTTATGTATTTTATGACAATAGTAAGAAAATGCACCCCTATACTGAAGGAAGGTTGACTAATTCCCATCAATAATGACGTGAACAGCCAGGAGTATCATGACTCCTGTTGTTTGACTGTTCAGTCAAATTTGGAAGAAACTTATCTCTGGGTTTTTATTATTCTTGCAACACATAGTTTGAAGAAAAATCTCAACTACAAACTTGAAAAAGTGTAGAATCATCAGGGTGATAGACCACTGTGAGATTATCTTGATTTCATTAATGGGAGTGGAAAGATCCCACCATGGGTGGCATAATTCTCCAGCTGAGGTTGTAAACTATTAGTGGGGATGGGAGCTGAATGGGTTTATTGCTCTATGTTTCTAATTGGAGATGTTGTATGACCAGCTGCTTCCAGCTCCCGCCACTATCATGTCTTTGTCATGATGGACTATATCCCTGAACTATGAGCCAGAATGAACACTTGCCACCTTCCACTGCTTCATCAGCATGTTTTATCACAGTGGTAGGAAAAGGATCTTAGGTAGATTGTAGTATCTGAGAGGGATTCCAGGGATAAGCTGTTGAGAAAGGTAAAGAGAAAATCTGATCAATACATATGAAATTCTGGATTCTACAAACTATCAAGGCAGACCTGAAACTAAATGTCTTAGTGATAAAAATGGGGAAATGTTCTTTCCTGCTTATACTATGCACCCTTCTTCTTGCCTGAGTTGAATAAATGTTGGCTATTTTGATTAATGTGAGTGAAAGTTCCCGGAAAGAAGTTGATTCAGTCCCCTACAGTTCAAATTGTTCTCAGTGTCACTGTCTTCCATGATCCTACTGTGACGGTCCATTAAGTGACACTTAAAGCACGCCACTGTATTTCTAATACAAAGTCCCAAAGTCTACATTCTTTCTATCAAAAGCATGATCAGACCTATCATAACAATACCCCAATTCCTGGCATCAACTTCCGTCTTAGGATTTGATTGCTATGAACAGAGACCATGATCACAATAACTCTTATAAAGGAAAACATTTAACAGGGGCTGGCTTACAGTTTCAGAAGTTTAGTACATTATCATGGTGGTTAGCATCCCTATATGAGGGCTGACATGGTACTGGGGAAGGAACTGAGAATGCTATATTTTGATTTATAGATGGTATGGGAAGTACTTCTGTATATGTGTTGCTTTTACTGGTTAATGAATAAAGAAGCTGCTTAGGCCTATGACAGGGCAGATTAGAGAGAGGTGGGAAATTCCAAGCAGAAATAGAGGAAAAAAGAAGGCAGAGTCAGAGAGATGCAATGTAGCCATTGAAGGCAAAAGACACCCCAGAACCTTCCTGCTAAACCACTTGTGTCACTATAAAATATAAAATAATAGGAATGTGTTAATTTAAGATATGAGTTAGTTAATAAGAAACCTAAGCTATTGGCCAAGCAGTGTTGTAATTTAGATTCTGTGTGATTATTTTGGGTCTGAGTGGTCAGGGAATGAATGAGCAGTCTCAGACTACACACAGGAAACAGGAAGAGATCTGAGATACTTTCCTCCAACAAGGCTACACATACTCTAATAAGCGTACCTCAAAATAGTGCAACTCCTTATTACTCTATGGTACTGTTTGCTTTCAATTTATCACAGAAGCCATATCTTACATTGCACATTCTATAAAGTCTGATAAACAGACACAGATATTAGTGATTGAGGACAGGTAAGATTTTATAGGTCCTGAACCTGATTACGAATTGTCTAGGGCTATGTTTAGCCACACTTTTGAATAGCCATTTATTGCATAACTACAGGTCTGGCATAATATCTTTCTAACTATTAGACAAGTCATTTTGGAATGCTAAAGAAGACCTTGGACTTCCAATAACCCCAAAGCTAAGAATCTTGTTAGGTTCTCATCTATAATTTTCTTACCTTATGTACTCACCAATGTATTCAAAAACTGTTTTTAGTCATGACTTTCTTTGTTCTGTTACTATAAAACCTTCATGAAATTGCTGTGTCATTAAAATATAAAATTTGTAAGAGTCTAAATATATGTTTCCAGACAATGGTCACTCATATTTAACTCCAGAATTAAACCTCTCTAATCCCATTTAAGGTAAGAACCATAGTTTTAACATTTACAGCTCATTATATTGTTACCTTGATTTTTCAATTAAGGATACCTTTTCTTTCATTAGAACATGCTTGTTTCCAGATTCCTGTGATGCACACAGTTTCAGTTCTGCTGGTAATAGGGTGCCCTTGAACTTGACGAATGCTAAATGTCTTTTCAACAAGGACCTGCATCATTATAGGGACTTAGAAGTGAGACAGACAAAGTCTTCAGTGTGACACATGATCAGTATTTGGACCCCAGTAGTGGCATTAAGGCATGAATTGTGTTTTTATCTGTCTCCCAGGTTTATTCTAAAGCCCAGAGAAATATGTAGACAATGTGTTTGTGGATAAACTGAAGCAGAAAGTTGGAGTTAAAAAAAGAGAGATTAAAAAACAAATGTTTGTGAAGTCGTTCTTCAACTCCCATATTGATCTTTCAACCGCAATAATTTATATTTTGATCAACATAAGACAATCTACTTCTTGTTATTCATTTAAGTTTAAGATTTTAACCATATTTTTGACAAATTGAGGAGCAAGCAGAGATCCTTATAGAGTGCTAATGACTTAGAGCAGGGGAGTAAGGGAAAGGGAATCATTCTTTGATTGTTCCGGTTAATATGCTTTCTTTGTTACTGAATTCCTATAGTTATATATTGTCCGATATTGACACAAAGAATTTTAACCTTGAATTAATCAGAACTCTAAATAATATTTTCTCATGTCTCCTTCCCTCCATTGATGAGAATTCTTTTCACAGTTGTTTTATATATGTTTTACAAATTAAAGGATCACTAGATTAATAAAAATTATTATGACACTTAGTGAACATGGGCAGCATGTGTATACCCTGATACAAGATTACAATTTCTCAGAAACAGATGTCTGAGGAAATTGCAAATCTAGTATTAGTATGAATACTTTGATGTAGAATTTTAAATTACTCATTCAGTATGTATTTGTCATCCTTGAAAGGTTCTGCTTCACGAGTGGATGAACCAAAGGTATCGTTACTACTTTATACCAATGTCTCCCAGAATTCTTAAGATGCTTTGTTTACTATATGTTTTTAATACAGAAATAAATGAGAAAAGAAACAAGTGAATGAGCCCTATGTGTACTTTGATATTATTCAATGTACATGTTTGATATTTGCTAATATTTTATATTAATCAATGTACATATTTTATATTTGTTAATATTTGATATTAATCAATGTACATATTTGATATTTGCTAATATTTGATATTAATCAATGTACATATTTGATATTTGCTAATGTTTTATAAGCAGCTTTGTATTCTGAGAATCAAAACCATTTAGAGACTTTAAATTCTTCTTCTGCTGCTACCACAAAACTATTTTACTTGCACAAAAACACGATAAAAATATTTCCAGAATTTCTATGCATGTTTTTCTGGTATGCTTTGGCTCAAAGAAAACCATACCAAAATATACAAGCAAAGTGTTCTCTACGTTGAAATTAAATGTAGAAAAACTGAAAAAGTAAGTGAGTCACTTCAAAAAATGCTTTCCCCCTGAGGTTGCATTCCTCTGGCTTTTCTGATGATAAAATTTCATTCATTGTAGAAACGATTGCAGGAAGTGAGTGAAAAAAAAACACCACGTATCCTTAAAAAATAGATGTTTGTATAGCCCTGCTTAGCTTTCTAGTTTACTTTTCTTTATCTGTGATATCCCCTTATTTCATTAAAACTCTCCCCTCAGTAAATGTGCTAATCAGTATCACCAAGTATTCCAACAATTATTTTTATTTCAATATTCCAATCCTGAAACATTCTAATCTTTAGTGTTTAAACAAATTTTCTTAAAAATACAAGTTAAAATAATTGTTAATGCTCTTTACTGTATAAATGCTTCTTGAGGTATTTCTTTCAAATATTCATTCACAAAGCAAAATACTCCCTGACTGACTTTATATTTAAACCTCGTATTTCCTGCCATTATTCTGTTTTTTTTTTTGTTGTTTTGTTTTTTATGATTGCCTCCTCTGTACTTTAAGCACATCTCCAGAATCTACATGAAAGAAATGTCTGTTTTGTCTTTGTTTTATTACTAATTTTTAATTAATTAATTTCTTACAGACAGCTCAGAGTCCCTCCCCCAACCTCCCCATCCTATCCACTCCTCCTTTCGTATATCATCCAGCCATCAAGTTGCAATGAGACTAGGTACCTCCTCTCTTAATAAGGGTGGACTAGGCAACCCAGTAAGAGGAAAGGGTCCCAAAAGCAGGTGAAACAGATTCAGAGAAAGTACCTGCTTCCACTGTTATCTCTTCCACAAGAAGACAAAGCTACTCAACTGTAACATTTGTGCAGATGGCCTAGGTCAGTGCTATGTAGGCACTCTGGTTGGTGGTTCAGTCTTTGTTATGAGCCAGGTGAGTTGGTTCTGTGGGTTCTCTTGTTGTATCCTTGACCACTCTAGCTCCCATATTCCTTCCTCTTCATCTTCCACAGGATTCCCTAAGCTATGCTTAATGTTTGGCTGTGGATGTTCACATCTGTTTTTATCAGTTGCTAGGTGAAGCCTCTCTGATGACAACTGAACTAAGCAACAATCTCTGAGTATAGGAGAATATCAATAGGAAACACTTCATTGGCTTTTTGCTTCTATTAACTAGGGTTTATATGTCTATTTAAATTGTGTATCTGATTTTGTTTTAAATTTGATAAGTGGTATCTATTTAGAAAATTATCTATTTCTTTAATATTCTCCAATTTGATGGAGTACAGAATTTTAAAGTATGTCCTTACAGTTGTCTGGATTTCCTTGTTGTTTGTTCTTTAATTTGCAGGAATCCTTTGCACTTTTTTTTTCATGTAACTGCACTGCTTTATAAACCCTGCTGTGTTATCAAAAATTTTCAGTTTATGCATGTTTTTACTAATAGTTTTTAGGCATTTGCTTTGAAACAATATCCTGCTTTCTAGTTCATAATTTTCTATGGTGTGCCAGGATTTTCCTGCCTTGGCTTCTTGAGTTCTAAAATTATAGGAGTGTGTCATCAAGGTCGGCACACATGTACCATTATTTTAATGTGTGGCTTCTGAAGTCCCTTCCAGCGGTCCTTGATTTCCCATTGATCTTTTACCTATTCTGTTCACAACTGAATGGGAAAAATGAATCTCATGTTATTTTTATGTTGCTATCTATTCCTTGATACCTGTCAACATTCAATTAAATACTGGACTATTCAGGACTGGAGTTATCGGGACAGTGAAGAGGAGGGGCTTGGAGTCGGTTAAACCAAGCTAAGAAAGTAATTGTTGCAAAAAACTCGATATTTGCAAGCAATTGTTTAGATGTTGCTTGAACAAGGGTACCCTACATGAAAGGATGGCACTTCACCCAGAGGATGAACATTACTACCAAAATCTCACAACTAGGCATAGGCTATCTTCACAGAGGACCATGTCCAAACTATTGAAGCTATAACCATGTGTTTTGTTGTTTAGCAGAACTGGACACTAAGACTATATTGCTGAAGACAGAACACATATTTGTTGGAGAAGCTAAATAAATCATGTTGAAAACAACTTGTAAATTTCCTCCTTGATGACTAGCTTTTATAGTGTTAGAACACACACCTCAGGCTGCTGGAGGAGAAAAGTCATTGGTTGAATTATTGAAATACCAATCTGTCTGGCAAGGTGTGCCCACTGTCTCAATAGTGCCCTGAAGGACTTGAGGGGTAACAACCACTTTAAGATTGGATTTGAATCTTTCTCCCCTGGAGAAAATGCATACCAATATTGTAAAACTAGTTAAAAGACCATGTTTAGGGAAGTTGTAAATTCTGGATATGGCAAATGGGTGGTTACTACAGTTCTCTTGCTAAATGGACATGGTCTCAAACTGCCTTCTAAATAGATTTCTCTGTTTTAATATTTGTGCTGTTTTCAACCATGGCCGAGGGATCTTTTCTTAGCTGTGGGCAGCTGTTAATGCAGAGACTCATAACTGAGCAAAACAGTACCGAGTGCTCACCTCTGAATAGAAATCTAAGTTGCTACCCACCAGAAGGTTCAAGGAACATCACAGAAGAGGAAGAACAGAACATTGGAAGTCAGAGTTTGGGAAGTGTAATGCTTTCTTCTGGATATGCCATGGCAATTGTACTCATTATAGTCATGAAGTCACTGCATCTATGGATACCTGAAGAATATATGTACAAGCTCAAACCGACAAAATCTGTGAACATGCTAGCAAGCAGCAGTAATCGGCTTAGTAGTTAAAAAAATAAAATAACAAAGCAGAAGACATATAGGATGGAAGGTAACATTTTGGTCATGCCTAGAGGATTGTGTGATGAAAATCAAGACATTATTTGCTTGTATTAAATTGTCAAAGAAAAAAATAAAATATATTTGTGTTTGAGTGTTACAGTATGATGTACATAGAGAAGGAAAAATGTTGTTTGTATCTACAGAGGTTCTTGTGATACTATTTTTGCCACAGTCCAGTTGTTGAAATAGGAGCATACATCTGTTTCCTTTTGCAGGGTGTATCTTTGAGGTTTCTGTCTTTTCTTTATAATTTATTAATGACCTCCAATATAACATTAATCTCTTAGCTATAGCCAATATTTAGATTAAATTTTTCATTAATCTGGAGGGCAAATTTGTCGTTTTAATGAGTTGTGTGGTACAGTCACATTTAAAGTAGCTGCAGCTAGAAGGCATCATCATTCCATTCCTTGTCTGTGTGCTTTGCTGCTATTTCTTTCCTTTTCCTGTGTTGTTGCTAACTCAGGAGTCTTAGGGCTTTGCTGTGTGTGATTTGGTTATTCTTTTGTGTATATTCCAGTGGTATTTTTGATGTGATACTTAGTAATTCATAAAATGCCTTGAAGTTAGAGTAATCTAAGTTAACTTACGGACAAGTCCAATTACATACAATTCTACCTTGTTCCATCCCTGCCCTGACTTAGTTTCATCAATGTAACAAATTATATTTTAATATTCTGTATTCATTACTATACATTTATCACAATTGTACTTTAAATTCTCTAGAATTAAAAATTATCTGTGTTCTACTGTGATAAAAAAAAGTCATTCAACCTGCATCAATACTGTTTGACTTTACTAATTGCCGTGCACCGCACCCCCATGTCTGTGCTCTGTGCGCTGGCACCCAGTTCGTGAGCTTCGGGCAAGGGGGCTGGAGGTTAAAACACACAGACACACACAGACAGAAAGACAGCGACACGGGTCATCCTTGAATTCCCCAAGAATGCCCCCTTTATTGTGTTCAGGGGCAGATTATTTAGAGATAGCCACGCCCCAGCCAAACCCACCAGAAACCACTCTCCTGCCATCAGGAACTCCTGACGGTTTCCTGCTCAGAGCAGCTGTAGGCACTCAGATCAGGGGATTACAAAAAATTCAGGATCTGGGGTCTCACAGCTCTCAACAACTAATGAACATTGGATTTTCATAAGTTTTGTATTTGTTGCCTCAAATATTTGCATTCCAATCTAAAGAATTCTCTATAAATTTTGTAACATAAATGTAGTAGTGAAAAATTTACTAATTTTTATATATCTGTAAAAGTTTTTAAAAAATTCATTCATGGTAAAAGATACTTTAATTTTTAACTTTCTTGGTTGTCAATTTATTATGCTTTCATATTATAATTTTGATAAGAAAGATTTTTTCCAAGAACTACAATAATACTTTTATAGAAACTATTATGTGTTCGAGACCAGCCTTGTCTACAGAGCTAGTTCCAGGACAAGCTCCAAAGCCACAGTGAAACCCTGTCTCGAAAAACCAAAAAAAAAAAAAAAAAGAAACTATTATGTGTATTTAAATTTTTTCCTCTCACTTTTAAGATTCTCTTTTTGACTTTGATTTTGATCAATTTTATTCTGTTTTTGAATTTTATGAATACACCGACCACTGAGCTTTTAAGATGATGTTTATTTTATTTTTCACATTTAAAGTCTTGGTGATATTAATATTCTAAATTAACTTTATGCACTTCCCCCATTCTCTTTTCCTTTATAAACACACATGTATAATGATGCATATATTTATCCACTTACGACATAATTCTACGACTGACATTTTAACATTATTTTCTCTTGATGTTAAGGAAAAGACTGAGAAATATTACTATTATATTTGTTCTCTTCTGCTGATGGAGGAGGGTCATCTTTCTATCTGTTGTTTCATTGGTTAAGTAATAAAGAAACTGCTTGGTCTCTGATAGGACAGAAAATTAGGTAGGCGGAGTAGACAGAACAGAATGCTGGGAGAAAGAAGCTGAGTCAAGGAGTCGCCGTGATTCTCCCACTCCAGACAGATGCAGGTTAAGATCTTCCCTGGTGAAGCCACCTCGTGGGCTACACACATTATTAGAAATGGGCTAGTCCAGGTGTGAGAGTTAGCCGAGAAAAGGCTAGATATAATGGGCCAAGCAGTATTTAAAAGAATACAGTTTCCGTGTAATTATTTCGGGTACAAAGCTAGCTGTGCAGGCGGCCGGGTGCCGGGAAAGTAGCCCGCTGCTCCTATTACAACATTCTGCCATAATAAATTTGAGAGTGTACATGTTTGTATATGTGTGTGCATGTATGTGGATGTGAGCATGTTCACAAGAGTGCAGTTATTCATTCACTATTGTATGTGCATGGTGGTCAGGAGACAACACAAGATATTACTTTTCAGCTCCCGCCTTTGATAAAGAGTCTCTTTATTGTTAGGTATTGCACATCCAGACCAGCTAGTCCACATGCTTCAACAGATTCTCTTCTCTCATTCTCTCACCTTGCTGTATAATAACTAGTATAGCAGGCACAGGTCAACAATCGCAGCTTTGCTGATTTAAAAGTAGGTCCTAATACTTCCATGGCAATCATTTTATGCAATGATTCATTTCTAAGGCCACTGCCTTTATGATTTCAAATGCTCTGGCTTTAAGTTTTATAGTTCTTTTCTACTTGCTTAAGATTGTCACCGAGTCACTGGTGAATTTTTCAATTCAGTTATTTTACTCTTTCACTCAAGAGTTTCAGGTAATCACTTCTGTAAAGTTTCTGTCTGTGTTGATGACTGGTATTCTCATTGTCTCCAACCATGGTTCTTAGTCAGGTGTTTTCTCTTTCAACTAAATGAACGTCATTGTAAAGCTGTCATTTTAAACTTTTTGTGAAATAATTCACAGATAGGAAAGTCCAGGAGGACTCATTTAGTCAGATTCATTTGTGTCTCATGATTGAGTTTAATTTTCTGTTTCTTCGTACATCTTGTTATACTCTCTTAAATGTATCATATTTCAAAAATCATTAACTTTGTAAAGAAAAAGAAATTCCCCCTCTGGACTTTCCCTGTGTGAGTAGTTCCTCATATTTTCTCAGAGGATGTTATCTCCTGGTTTCTCCATCTTATTTTGTAGATGGAAGCATTATTGACTCCTGTCTTTCATATTTATTATTCTGTAAGAGATTTTCTTTGTGCTTCACTCCAGTGTATTGCTAAAGCAATACAGCCTCTCTGGGAAGGGGAAAACCACACCTACCTTTCTTCTCAGAATTCCCTAGAGACTCAATGATACTCCAAGGCAGACAAGACAGGAGATGGTCTCTTGGGAATTTCCTGAAAAACTAAGGTATTAGATATATATTTTGTTCTTGTATGTCTCTCCAAAGCATGAATTCATGAACATTATTTTTCATTTCATGAATAAAAGTTTAAAAGCCACGAAACTGCTCAAGACAGATTCCAGTTGAAATCTTGGCAGTGAGCCACAGCCATGTGGCGATACATAGATTAATACTCTTTGGGCTGATGAGAGAGGGGGAGTTGATTGGGGGATGGGGAGGGATATAGGAGGAGGTGGCGGGGAAGAGACAAAAATCTTTAATAAATAAATAAATAAATAAGAAGAAATGGGTTAAATTGATATATGAGTTAGCCAATAAGAAGTTAGAGCTAAGGGGCCAAACAGTGATTTAAATAATACAGATACTGTGTGATTATTTCAGAGCTAAGTGGCTGGTAACCAATAAGCAGTCACTGCTACATTCATTAGGCATCTGCCTGTCTCTGTGTCCCAGAAGACAGGTTTACAGATGTGTGTCATCATGCCTGGTTTGATGTGAGTATCAGGAATCTAACTCATGTCCCCATGCTTGCAAGCAAGACCTTTCTCCACTGAACCATGCTTCCAGGCCCATTGGTGTGAGTTTTGTCAGAATGTCTATCACGTTCTCAGTGACTCTTCTATATGGTTATGAAAATCAAATTTGAAGAATTTGACAGCTGTCATCAAGAGGACAAAATTTCCATGCCTCTAGCTGAATAATAAACATGGATGCCAACTTAAATTTGGATGCCAACATATTTGCCTTTTATAGAAAAACATGAAGATATTTGTAAAAACAGACCAGGAAAGACCACATTAATTAAGTTAGTCCATGTATAAATTTCCATACACTGTGCTATTTAAAATTAAACCTTACCTCCCACATATAATCTTCTTTTCTACCAAAGTATAATTTCCAAGGTTGTGTTCACAATCCCAGCATCCAGTATTTCCACATTTCTAAAAAGTTTATTAAAGAGAAAAACATGAAATAATAGTGCCTGTAATTTATTAAGAGTAGTTTTTCTATTTAATTTTATCACTAAATGATAGATAATGTAAAATCTGTTGATGCTTTTTTGTCAGTACGGTTTTTCATATCCACCTACGAGTCAAAGAAAAGAAAATAAGCAAGGAAAGTACTTAGAGAATTCACAAGCAAAAATAAATTTTACCTATTTTGTATCTCTGTATTTCTCCATAAATGTTCTTTCATTCTGATCTCTATGTCTCTCTAATAAAGCTAGCGTTTTCCTATCACAAAAGATGAGGACCCAGCTGGCTCAGACTTCTGAAAATATTAATTTATAATAAGCCTTGCAAAACAATAAGCAGACAAACTTAAACTAAACTTAAGTCAAACCAAAACGTCAGGCAACCAAACAAAGGTGAATCCCTTATCACTATGACATCCCATCAACATTTTTGCCTTTGCGGTTCTGTTGTTATAATTTTCATGCTTATCAATAGCTGTATCTACAGATTAAAACAGCATAAATTACAGCATATTATACAGCTCCCTGAGTATTACAGAAATTTCAATTCATATCAAACTGACAGTTGAATGAAGGCAATCTTTTATATCAACCTGCAAAAACTTGTCTAAGATGACCTTTCTGAATAATTGATGGGGATTTTTTGTCTTCCTTCCAACCTGCTAAAATGTGCACAAAACACTCCACTCAGATCACTCCCGTGGAACTCTGCAGAATCTAGTTTGCAACTGTCCTGTCTGCTTTGCTATAATCAGTGACATATGTTGGGAATTTTTTTGCAGTCAGTATACAGGGTTGGAATAAATTTGACCTATTACACTTAGTTTCAAATTAATCCCCTGGTTGGATAATGTCCAATACATGAGTTATTGGAGATGGAACTCAACATACAGGTTTTAATTCTCTTCCCACAAGGTTGAAATAAACCAAATAAAAGGTGAATAATGATCATAGGTCAAGATTCCTATATTCATCAATATTTGAATATTATGTAGATGGGCTGTCATTGAATGATTCCTTAGAGTAATTATGAAGAAAGAGTATGATGACTAGAGCATCACCTGACCTCTACTTATCATCACTTAACCAGAAATTAGAAAGCAGTGAAAGAAAACATTAGTCAGCTAAGGTATTCACGAAGCTGCCTTTAGACTCTAGGTAATCACATGTGACGAACTTACTGTGTTAATTATATTTCTGATAAAGCAGAAGGCAATAAAATCATGCATAATTACATTGTATCATCATAATTGTAACTCAAGGAGAATTTTTAGTAATTAATAGACATTAAAGCCACGACAGATAGTGTTAATCTATAGTTCCAGTACTCCTTTAAATAGAAATGATTACATTTCACAAGTTGGAATTGTAATATTGCTTTATACTAAAATTAGCTTGGAAATATTTCAATACATGGCCCATTTCAAAAAACAACGAATCTTGGTCTATGCTGTTTATTTTGGCTCAATTGTA
This sequence comes from Neodon shergylaensis, assembly GCA_025134845.1. Classification (NCBI taxonomy): domain Eukaryota; kingdom Metazoa; phylum Chordata; class Mammalia; order Rodentia; family Cricetidae; genus Neodon; species Neodon shergylaensis. The sequence continues at coordinate 5,172,605 of JABTXL010001323.1, read as the reverse complement.
AAAAAAAATTAAATATATTGGAAAGACAATTCACTTCCCCATGGAAGAAAATAGTCTCTAATTGTAATACCCTTTACTATCAAAGTAATCTCAAACACAGTTAATGATTATGCATGCCTTAAGATCATATATATATACACATAAAATTTATTTACCTATCACTAAAAATTGTTTTGTTTTTCATTGAATGATGTGATAGTTCATATCTAGTAACTCATTGCTATATGACATTTTGAAGCTTCCTACCCTCACCTTACATTAAATTTTATAACGACTTGTAGATTAATCTCACCCTAATATTTTCCATATTTATTATATCACCTGAGAGAGCTGATCAAATTATAAAGGCTCAAGTTATATCTATCCCCCAAAACCCAGGTCCCCTTATTCTTGACTCTTTCTGATTCTGATAGTGTACCAACTTCTATTCTTGTTTTCTGTTGCTGTTATTATAGTTAGTGTTAGGTTTGACTATACTGTATGCACATACGACAATTTAGTCATCGTTCCTTGGCTGAGCAATTTTTACAAGAAATGCACCATATAGAATATTATATTATTTAATATTGACGGTTAGAACTATTATAAGAGCCTTCCTATCACTAGGAATTACTTTAGTTTTATTTGTCTGGATCATCCTCTTGTCCTACACAGAGAATTTAAAAATGCTAAGGAGAGTTGTATCTTATAAAAAAAATGATAATTATTGTCACACTTTTTAAAAGTATTTTTCCATGCAGACGGACATATGAAAAATGGTGAAATTTCTTACATTTCCTTAACTGACTAAAGCATCTATTGAAAGGTTGGGAATATGATTCAGCATCGTTCAAGCACAAAGACATGAGTTTGAATCCCTAGGATCTACATAAAACTGATTTCAGTAACTCTCATCAGTAATTCTAGTGTATAATCGCAGCATCTCAGAAAGATGGAAGACAGAAACAGAAGCACCTTGACACATACAGGACATCTAGGCTGGCATTGCAGAAGGGAACAACCAATAGCTTTCTCAGATTAGGTAGGCTGTGAGGATGAACATCCATGGCTGGTCTCTCTCCACATATAAGCTGTGACATCTGTGCACCTGAACTTACAATGACAAACAGGCATATACTTGTATACATACTACACACACATAAATACATACATACATATACACAAATCAGTATTTCTTCTGTGATTTTGCCTTTCTTACTTTTTATTCTGTGGGTTATTCTGCTGATTCTTTACTTAAAGAGGAAGGGTGATCTTCCCTAATTAATCTTAATAATGTTATCAACTTTTAAAAAATATTTGATAGCTAACATATTTAGCAAAGAAGCTCATGACAATCTTTGCCTTGTCTTTCTCTTGTCTTTTATTTTCCCAAATTTCATTTGAAAAAAATAAATAATAATAATCATTACTGTTATAGGTTTTGCCTGCATAATCTGAAGATCTAATCTGTGTACTACAGGAAAACCATTTTAGTACAGACATGCTTGAATAGTGTTAGTTTTAATACTCAGATATTTAGAATATTTTTAATTCTACATAAGGTAAATGCCTAATTTTGCTTCCCTCATCTGATTACATTATTCCAAAGCAACATTAAATTAACTTTAGTCATTAATTTACAATATTTGCACATATAATCTAATTGCTAATTTTTGTTCTAGATCATGAATTTGTGATTTATTTTGCTCAGTTGGCTATGATCTGCATTCCTAACTACCCCAATTCCTCTTAATTAGTACAATTTTGAGTTATGCACAATATCTACTACAACAGGTGATTTAAATTTATTTCTTCTAAATTTTCTCTCTGTTATTTGTGACCCAACTGTTTTAATTTATGTTGCATGGTAAGCTCATTTAATTGCATTAAAGATGATATTTTTTTATATTATTAATTTTTTATTGAGAAAAAAAAAAAACAACGTTTCCCCCGCCTCCCCGCCTCCCATTTCCCTCTCCCTCCTTCCACCCTTCTCCCCCTCCCCCCACTCCTCTCTCCCTCCCTCTCCAGTCCAAGGAGCTGTCAGGGTTCCCTGCCCTGTGGAAAGTCCAAGGTGCTCCCCCCTCCGTCCATGTCTAGGAAGGTGAACATCCAAACTGGCTAGGCTCCCAAAAAGCCAGAACTTGAAGTAGGATCAAAACCCCGGGCCATTGTCCTTGGCTTCTCATCAGCCCCCATTGTTCGCCATGATCAGAGAGTCCGGTTTTATCCCATGCTTCTTCCGTCTCATTCCATCTGGCCTTGGTGAGCTCCCAATAGATCAGCCACACTGTCTCAGTGGTTGGGTGCACCCCTCGTGGTCCTGACTTCCTCGCTCATGCTCTCCCTCCTTCCACTCCTCGATGGGAACTTGGGAGCTCAGTCCGGTGCTCCAGTGTGGGTCTCTGTGACTATCTCCATCCATCCCCAGATGAAGGTTCTATGGTGATATCCAAGATATTCGTCAGCATTGCTATCGGATAGGGTCATTTCGGGTTCCCTATCCTCAGCTGCCCAAGGAACTAACTGGGGACCTCGCCTTGGGTTCCTGGGAGCCACTCTAGTTTCAAGACTCTTGCCGACCCTAAGGTGGCTCCCTTAACTAAGAATTGTGCTTTGAAAAACCCAAGTCTCCATAGTGTAGCTTACAAAAAATAAGTATATTCATAATTTGTGAATTCACTGTGCATGTTGTTTAATTGCAGACAGCGCCCTGAACAATATTCTTTAGTGAACTATTCTTACATATGCAACACCACATTGCAATCTTTAAAACAACAACAACAACAAAAAAACAGTAACCTATGGGGTTTGAAAGATGTCCCAATAGTTTAGAACACTTGCTGGAGTGAATACCCACACAAATCATTGAACGTGGAAAAGTTGATCTGGTGCCTATATAGAACATTCATACTTCTGTTCTAGTGTTTTTATTCTGCAGGCTACTAGAAGAAAAACAGTAACACCAAGCTAACTACAAAACCTTTGATCTAGAAGTCTGTGTTGCCTGCAAAAAAATATATGGCAATCGTGATACAAACCTTGTGGGAGTAACAAATTGATATCTTATTTGACTTAAGAGTAACTATATAAGCTGTTACCCATATCTGACACTGCTTGGGTGACCTAGGACCAGAGACAAGATAGCCCAGAGACCTAGGGTAAACCCAAATAATACTAGTCTAAACAAAGAAAAACAAGAACAACAAAAGCAATTCTAATGATATTCTGCTATACTTAGAAATGGGACCCTTATTCAGTCATTATTAGAAAGGCTCCCTTCTGCACAGCTGGGAAAAGGAACAGAGAATCACAGTCAGACATTACAGAAAGAGATAGAGATAGAGATAGATTGAGAGAGAGAGAGAGAGAGAGAGAGA
>JABTXL010001323.1:5073569-5169236 GCA_025134845.1 Neodon shergylaensis | reverse complement strand
AGAGAGAGAGAGAGAGAGACTGACTTTGGAACACACAGCTGGAAATGTTGTGTCTCCATTGAATCCTTTCAGTGAGAGTTTAAGCAACCCCATGGAAAAGGAAGCTTAAGGAGTCAGAGAGACAGAAAGGATGGAGGACACCAGGAGAAGAAAACCCTTTGAAACAACTGAGAGAAACTCCTTTGAATTTATAGTGACTGAAATAAAAAGCAGAACGCCTACACATCTTCTTTAAATACACTGTAGCTTGCAGTTTAGTACTTTTACGGGATTACTGAGTGAGTGGATGAGTAGATCTCTCACTCTTGTGTTTTATCTTGGGTCTCTTTTATTTTGCCTCTGGTTTGGCTTGCGCAACTTCATTATGATGGATTTTTGCTGTTTTTTTTTTCTTTTCTTTTTTTTACTATATTCTATTTCATTTTATTTTGTTGTTAAATTTGAGAAACCTGTTCTTCTATAATGACGACAGAAAGGGAGTGAATCTTAATAAGAGAAGAAGCAGTGAAGAACTGGGTGGAGAAGAGAAGGGGAACTATTTTTATATTATGTTGTGTGAGGAAAGAACTTATGGTTAATAAAAATGGAAAATAAGTTATTCCCTCAAAGACAAAACAACAAGAACAACAAAAATCCAAGAACATTACTGCTCCTGCTGGAGACTGTGGTTTGGTTCTTAGCACCCACATTTGGTGTTTGACAACTGCTTGTAATTCTGGTTCTAAGGTAGCGAACAGCCTTTTCTGGTGTGTGTGGAAATAACAGGTATGGGGCACAAGTATAAATAAACAGGCATATGCCTATACACAGAAATAAAATTAAATAAAAATTTAATGGAGCCTTTGGAAAAACTGAGAAAATTGTGCTTTATTGCTTGTTTTGTTATTTTTTTGTATCTCATGCAATATTAACAATAGAAGTATAGTAATTTGAATAAGAATGGCCATGATAGACTCATGTGTTTGAATGCTTGCCCCATAGGGATCAGTAGTTTAGTAGGTGTGGCCTTGTTAGAGTAGGTGTGGCCTTGTAAGAGGAAGTTTGTCACTGTGGGGTCAGGCTTTGAAGTCTCATATATGTGCAGTTCCCCACCTTCCACATGGCCCATTAACTACCAGGTCACAGGAACAGAGAGGGCAGGGCCAACAAGCAGGGATTTGTCTGGCCTGTGAACACAGCTGAAATAGCCTTTTCAGAGACAGGTGCAGTGTTAAACAGCTCAGCTTCATCCCAGAGTGAGGGAGCAATAAAAGACAAGAGGGCAAGGACAGCAGCTGGGACATCACCTAATTTGTATTGGGCAGCACACTCCTATTGGTGTGCAAAGTACTTTTGTATATGTGTCACTTTTATTGGTTAATGAAAAGAATCTGCCTTAGCTTGCTGTAAGGTACAGTAGAGCAAGGCAGGAAAAACTATACTGAACGCTGGAAGAAAGAAGGCAGAGTCAGAGAGACATGTTGTAGCCGCCGCTGGGAACAGACAAGCCAGAACCTTACTGGTAGGCCACAAGCTTCATGGTAAAATATAAAATAGTAGAAGTGGGTTAATTTAAGATGTACGAGTTAGCCAGAAATACGCTTAAACTATTGGCCAAACAGTATTGCAAATAATATAGTTTCTGTGCGATTATTTCGGGAGTTGGGCGACTGGAAAACGAACAAGCGGCCTCGTAGAACACTCTTATCATAAAGCTCCTAGTACAATGTCTAGTTATCATATGTAACAGCAGGGTCCTACTGTAGGGCTCCTAGCACAATGTCTGATTAGCATATGGGAAGCAGGCAATGGAGGAGGGGTAGCTTTTGCAGGGAACTGTGTTAAGGGCCATACTTGAGATAAGTGATGCAGCCAGGCCTAGAGACATTCTCCAAAGAAGGTCAGACAGAGAGTATGAAGAATGCACCCGTGCCCTCCCCTGCATGGTGCCAAGCTCAGAGAGAGTTACCAGGTCATGGTAGACTGCAACCTCAAACCAGCAGGGCCTCCCAACAAATATGCTCAAACCGTGCCCACTATGACAGACTCCTTCTGCTGCCTGTGGATCAAGAGGCAGAACTCTCAGCTCCTTCTCCAGCACCATGTCTGCCTGCATGCTGCCTTGCTTTCCTTCATGACAACAATGGACTGACTACACATCTGGAACTGTAAGCCAGCTCTAATGAAGTGTTTTCCTTTATAAGAGTTGCTCTGGTCACTTTACAGCAATAAAAACTCAAAGACAAGAATCTTTGAGAAGAACGATAATCCAAGAATTTTCATTGGTTTAAATAAACACTTCTTTTAACAGATGTGTAAGAAAGGGAAATATGCTGTTATTCTTCCCCTGATAGTTTGGTTTTTCCTTAGCACAAATTCAGAGCAGTTTTGTGCATATCATCTTTGAAGAGAAAATAAAATCCCATAGAAAACCAATAATATAAACAAATCTGATAAAAAAAATTTGTACTACAAGACAATTTTGAGTAGAAAGAAAAATAGATTTCACTTTCTCCTGCTGTCCTGCAGAAAGTGGTAACAACTTCAAAATGAGCCAACCCCCAATTAGACATAGATAAGGGCTTGGAGAGAGCACTGAGAGACAGCAAGGAATACTTGAAGCCAGGGCATTTTGGATGCACATCTGTGGGAAGCAGTGTCAACATCCATTATTTATTTCTTAAAGACAGGAAAAACTGCTTCCTAGAGCACAGCAATTAGTGACCACTTTTCTAGTTTCCCTGCTGAGAAGACTGCTTTGCCAACTGCCTTATTACTGCAGAAATACTCAGTCCCAATGGTTAGCACTCATCTCATGGGCTACTTTTGTCTACAGATTGTTATGTTGCTCTGCCATAAATGATCTAGCTCTGAGAACACCTTGGGTTCCACATTTTGACACTTATCAGCACAGGAACATACCATGGCAGCATCTCTGCTTAGTAAGTCCTTTGCCTATCTCCTGTATGATTGAAGCTACAAGGAGTAGAGAAGCTGTTTCAAACTAACTGAGTGTTTTTGGATGATAAGCAGAAAAGTATCATGCTGTCATGGGGTCTACGTGTATTAAACAAAAGATTGTGCTTCTTATTTTGACTGGGTACAGCCTATTCCAGGAAATTGAGCGGTGTCATTTTCTCACGGATATCTTGAAAGAGACTAAGGTGCCAATCAGTCAGGCATTTGTCTCTAAGTTGGGAGACGAGTGAGCAAGAGTTACTGAAAATCAAGTGAATTTTCCCTACCTGTCATTCTAGCCGACAGTGAAGATAGATGCAAAGCCCAGGGAACTGAACCTGGTGAGAAACCTTGCCTCTTCCATCACCAGAAGAACTTACATTTTGCTACATCCATTGGTCCTAGATTAGATCAAATTTCAACCCATGAAAAGTTTCCTCTGAATTATTTAAGGAATGACAGTTTGAAACTGCTAATATAGTTTAATGATGTAATTCATAAAAACTGATAACTTATCAAATATAAAATGGACATAATTTATTATATTCTGCTAGGGAGACACTTTAGATGAATAACCAAGGAAGAGATTTGAGAGATTTTGTATACTTAGATAAGTACTAACCTTGCAATGTATGAATAATAGCAAAAACATATTGATTTAGTATTTGCCTGTGATAACTGAATAATTTTGGTAGTCTGGATCTGATGAAAACATAAATACAAAGATAGTTTCACACCATAGCCCGGGCTCCTCCAGGCATGCTTCGTTACCCTTCTTCCTTCACAATTGCAGCTGGGAATGCACTGGAGTGTAATCTGTGCTCTGGTGCAGAGCAACTAATGATCAGCCCTTCAACAGAAAACATTTGAGGAGAAAGAGCCATTATAATTGTTATAAAAATTATATTTTGATACACAGCACTTAAAATATAACATAAATATAAAATAATATAGAAGTACTATTGTTTAACCACATCCCTGACTTGGGGTGGTCCTGGGTTGAGAAATGTGGACAGAAGCGACACATGAATAGGGACAACGTAAAGAATACTTCTCATTTGCAAAGAGCAAAGAAGCTGGAAAAATGGAAGGGAGCATGGCAAATAAATGCCTTTCATACTAGTCAGAAGTCACTAAAAAACACTATTCACTGGATCCACTTAATAGCAGCCTGAGATAGTCCCTAAAACACAGGGTCATCTTCATTTTATTCATAAAGATATTGGTGTTCACAGTGTGCTGAAGCAAGATAAGAAGTCTGGGCATTTGAAGGCTAGGCTCAAAATCCACGGTTAGCCACATAATATAAAACAAGTAAACTATTGGGATGAAATTTGCTTAATATCTTCTAGGAAGGAACAGAACAACACTGGATTATTGGAGAAGAGCGCTACAGCATGTTGTCCCATAATTAAAATTCATATCTGCAAAGAGGGAATTTTGCCACTTGGTTTGCCATTGTTGAACATAGGTAAAAGTTAACATCTAGAAGTAAAAGTTTCTTGGATGAATAGTTAAAAGAGAGAGGTGAATGCTTTTTCTCACCAATAATGTTGGAGCACAAAGTTGTATGCTTGGCATAACACTAGAATAGTGAGCAGACAAGTCTTGATGACACAATGGTTGTATTAATTCATTTTTACTGCTGGAAAAATAAAAGAATTTCTACTACAAAATGATAATAATCTAAATAATTAATGCTTAATCTATGATGACAAATCTATTTCCTCAAGTACTTTTAAAAACATAGTGCCCTTTAACTTAGCCTGTGAAATTTTATTTGTAGAAAAGATCATTGTGCTGTGCAGCCTCAATGAAGATGTCCATGCTATAATCTTTATACCAAACGTATCCAAAGTTTTTTTTTTTTTTTTTTTGGTTTTTCGAGACAGGGTTTCTCTGTGGTTTTGGAGCCTGTCCTGGAACTAGCTCTGTAGACCAGGCTGGTCTTGAACTCACAGAGATCCACCTGCCTCTGCCTCCCGAGTGCTGGGATTAAAGGCATGCGCCGTCATCGCCCGGCCCAAAGTTTAAATGATACCAAGTCACAAACTTTCAAAGGAAGCGCAAAATTGAGGAAGCTACATAGGGTTCTCAGCATTCTTTTGTTCCTTGTTTATTTTTTGATCCCCACAGAAGTAGGTCTTGCTAAAGTACATGATATGATACATAGGATACATTATTGTGTATATGAACACACACATTTCTGGCAATCCTATTTTATGCTGCCTAATCTCAGAATTAATATTCTAGTGATAAAATGGCATCAAAACATTAATGGAGTCATCCCACAAATTTAACATGAGATTGTCAAAGCATGAAACACAAGTTATCTTTGAATTTTAATTATTCTTGGTTCTGTGCAGACAAGAGGGTTATTTTATTTTATTATTTAATTTTGTCCATTTTTCCCTTTTTCATTTGGAGTGAAGAACATGTTTCAAGCACAAATAGTTTTTACTTTAAAGCTTTTGATTTTATCACTTGAGAGTGATATTTTATTTTCTTTTTTATTTGGGAGCAAAATGTACATTTTTCCTGATGAGTCAAATACGTCTGGCTCTTCTCCTATAATTTACTCATGGGTGAGAATAAGCAGGAGTGATTAGAGCTGCAAATCAGAAAACTTCAGAGAACCAGAAGCTACCAAAATATGCAGCCTTAATGAACGATTTTTCACTCGTTGCTGTATAGCAATCACCACTGATAACACTCCATCGTTTTTTCCAAAGCATATATAATTGAACAAATCATCTGAACCCCCACAAGCAGCCAATTATTCAGGCACATTGATGCACAGTCACTAGATTCCGCACTTCATTAGAGTATACTCTAATCCCTTGCTCTTGTCTTAACCTTCTCTATGAAAAATCTAATTCATCCAAACTGACACAGTGTCCTGTTGCTTATGCAAATAACAGCAAGGCAGGAGATAGAGTTTGAAGCCACTCTTCTATCTCCATTCCCATGTGTAGGGCTCACATCTAAATCTTTAAATAAAGTCTGCAAGTTCTAATAATTATTCAACTAACATATATAAGCTCCTTTTGTGCTCTTTCTGAAAATGTGCTTATCTTTCTCTCTTACAGAATAGACAGACATTGACAGAGAGATTGAATGGCACTGCCAATACCAGAGGAATAATTGAGAAAAAAGGCAGGAGAGCACTTGGGTGCAAGGGGGATGATAAGAAAAGTATAAAGCTCCTAGGAGGAGGAGGATCCTCCACTCCTCTCTGTTCTCTTCTTACAGCTTGCTCGTCCTTCTCTTGACCCTGTCTTTGCATCACATTAAATAGAGTACAGTTTTGAGTTATTCCCACCTGGACTCAGATGCTGTATTTGACATTGACAAGCACTGAAACTTTGGCAATGATATTTTGCATCTCTGAGTCTATGTCAGCTTTGGAGAGTTGTCTCAGGAGTTAGGAATAACTGGTAACACTGACCATGTAGATGAAACAACACATAGCTATGTAATCTAACAGAGGATATGCCTCTACTAAATATTTATTTTTAATTTGGAAAAGCCTTTAGTTTCTCAGGAGGTGAGATCTGAAAATAGTGAAGAAAGTTTGGTGCACATTTGGTTTGTCCTATGGATCTTAGGATAGCTTCCACTTGGAAAGCATATTCCTGGCTCATGATATTAGATTTCTCCTGAAATTGCAGGTTGTGCTACAAAGCCTTCTAACTTCTTTCCTTGATATCAAAGGAAAAATTAGAGGACCCTGTAGTAATCAAACACCTCTATTACTATAACTAAAACAATAATGATTATGTACAGTAATGAATATACACTAAATGAGTCAACTTAACTGAAAAATGTTAACTCTTATTTGATACTCTATTACAGTTAGGATCTATGGCTATATTTTTCTCACTTTAAATGAGGGAAAAGAGTTTGAAGTCAGGGATGGTAATGCCTCCAGAAGATCCTTTATTGTATAGGATTGTTTTAGCTACCCTTTTCCATATAAAGTTGATTATTGTCCTTTCCAGATCTGTGAAGAATTTTGCTGGGATCTTGATGGGGATTGCATTGAATCTATAAATTGCCTTTGGTAGAATTGCCATTTTTACTATGTTGATCCTCCCAATCCAAGAGCAAGGGACATCCTTCCATTTTCTGGTATTCTCTTCAATTTCTTTCTGGGGGATGTGAGTATCGGGGGAAGGGGAGAGAAAAGTGAGAAGGGGAGGATGAGGGAAACTTGGGGAAACAGGAGGATTGGGATAAAGGAAGGTTTGATAGGGGAGCACGGAAGCACAATTTTTAGTTAAGGGAGTCATCTTAGGGTTGGCAAGAGACTTGAACCTAGAGTGGCTCCCAGGAGCCCAAGGCGAGGTCCCCAGTTAGTTCCTTGGGCAGCTGAGGATAGGGAACCTGAAATGACCCTATCCTATAGCCATACTGATGATTATCTTGCATATCACCATAGAACCTTCATCAGGTGATGGATGGAGATAGTCACAGAGACCCACACAGGAGCACCGGTCTGAGCTCCCAAGTTCCCAATGAGGAGCGGAAGGAGGGAGAACATGAGCAAGGAAGTCAGGACCACGAGGGGTGCACCCACCCACGGAGACAGTGGGGCTGATCTATTGGGAGCTCACCAAGGCCAGCTGGACTGTGACGGAAGAAGCATGGGATAAAACAGGACTCTCTGAACATGGCGAACAATGGGGGCTGATGAGAAGCCAAGGACAATGGCCCTGGGTTTTGATCCTACTTCAAGTTTGGGCTTTGTGGGAGCCTAGACAGTATGGATGTTCACCTTCCTAGACATGGACGGAGGGGGGAGGACCTTGGACTTTCCACAGGGAAGGGAACCCTGACTACTCTTTGGACTGGAGAGGGAGGGTGAGAGGAGTGGGGGGAGGAGGAGAAGGGTGGGAGGAGGGGGAAGGAAATGGGAGGCTGGGGGGAGGCGGAAACTTTTTTCTTTTTCTCAATAAAAAAAAATAAATAAATAAATGAGGGAAAAGGAACTCTTACTTGCATTGAGTAGCTTTGCCAAAGTTACATTGATAATAAAGGCTTGATGGAGGAGCTAAATTGAAGTATCTAAAATTATGTTAATATTTTCGTCATTGTACTCCCCCCAAAAATTCAAGATAAGCAACATAAGGGAGAAAAGATTTATTTTGGATAGGCTCTAGAGGTATTCGGACATGATCAACTGGATCTACTGTTTTGGACCTCACATATGACAGAACATGATTTTGGTAGTGCAATATAGTAGAACTGCCTACATCATGGAAGCCTACTAAGTAGGGATGAAGAGTCAAGTGGAATAGGAATAGGAGGATTTGAACAAGGACATATGCCACTAGTAACGCAGTTCCTATCTAATCAGTTTTTACCACTTCCTAATTACTCATTCAATTAATTAAATAATAATTTATCAGTTGACTATAACAGAATCATGGATTCTATTATAATGCTTATTATCTATTTTTCCCTCAACACTTCCACCTCTGAGTATCGCTTTGTATCAGTCCTTCAAAACGGGAACCTTCATATGTTTTCTCCAGTCCTGTGAATGGAAGTACTCCATTAACCAGACTCTATTCCAGTTACTCTTTCATCTGACATTTTATTCAGAATGTTAACTTTCTAGCCTTGGGAATTGTTCTGCAGAGCAAAGGTATTGTCCTGAAACCCAAACATTCTCTTTTAAACAACAGTAACAACATTCTTAATTTAGGTCTAGAAGACATAGACTTCTATTGTCTATGTGTAAGAGAGTGATTCTCCCCATTGGATGTGGAGAAGAATTACGTTGGAACTTTATTGAAGGGATTTAGTTCCATGCCAGGGTTCTGATTCATTTGGTCAACCCTGGACATAGTAAATATCAGAGTCTTCGCAGATCCTTCTATTGATAAAACATTCTTGGGAAGTATTACTGGGATGAAGTCTTACACATCATTTTTGCTATCTCTACAAAATATGGATTTTTATTGTCTTGGCCCCGGATTGGTGGTACACAGTATTTGAATTTCTTAATATTAACAAAAAATGAGAAAATTATGATGTTGAAGATTGATAGTGATGAATATGGGAATGGTGAGAATTAAAGAACATTTAATAAATATTGATCAGCATTAGGGTTTTACACATATTGATTCATTTACATTGTACATTGTTTATCAGAATCAAGGCAAGGAGAACTGAAGTTATCTCATTCAAATGTAAGCAAGAGCATAAACTCATTGTGAGTCACATCAGACTTCTGTTTCTAATAGCAAGAGTAAGGAGACAATGAAGGGGAAGATGATGTTTGTGTGGAAGTTAATGAGGATTGCTGCATGAAAAAGTAACATTTTTTACATGTGATTACTATAGGTATGACCAATTAGTGAATGGCATAGCAAAGTATGATGAAAATATTTTGTTTAGCATCCCTTGGGGCCTTAAGACATATATGTTACAGAATAGAAGAGAGAGAATTTGTTTCAGAAATAAAGGGAGACAAGGAAGCTGATGAGCTGCCAAGGACTTAGCAAGCTCAGGAAATTTCTCAGTATCATCTCTTTGTGTTTGTGTTTGCTCCTTTATCAAAATCAAGCAAACAAAGAAGAAAGCAAGCAAAAAAGTACAACCAAAAAGCAGGAAAAAAAGATCAAAGATAAAGTAGACATTCTAAAATTTAATGAAATTTAAGAACAATTATGGAGTTTTGCAATATCCCAGTAGTATTTTTTATTGATTAGATTTTGAATGTGTCTCAAAGGCCCATGTGCTAATAGCTAGGATTTTTAGTCTGGTGCTCTTGGGAGTGATGGAATCATAAAGAGATGGGAGGTTGCAGGAGAACCACAGACCACAGAGAACAAGCCCTTTATAAGAATATGGGACTACGGTTTCTTCCTCCTTCCATCTGTCATCCTCCTCCAGAGGCTGGTAGTCTTACTCAGTCACAGGTTTCCCCAGTATCTTTCAAGGTATCTAACATAGTAACCTAATGAGAGACTGAAACCTCTCAAAGTACAGAGCAATATGAACCTTCTCTCTTTTTATGAGCTGGTCATAGCAGTTGTGTGTTCTAGTGGGGAAGTGAAGTGATCTATTATTTTAAGGAAATAAAAATCTATAGAAAATCCTTTATTCTCTAGATCACTAAAATCATGGGGGAAAAATTCTTGGCAAAGTAGCTACAATTCTAAGCAAGAAAAGTAGTGCACTAATGGGTCTCCCGGGTATATAATATGCCTCTAGGACAGCATATAGTCCCAAATAATCATCTCTACATAATATTTTCCAAAGAAAAAGAAGTATTCAAAATTGAAATTTAATGTCAGAAAAAATGAAAATTGAAGGTGTTTCATTCAGACCTATTTCATGAATCCATATAGTAATGTTTTAGGGTATTTTTTATGGAGTGGATTACTTCATTATGAAGTTTTAAAAATACTCTATGGGACACTGAACAGATTTCAAACATTTGTAAATATACACAAGAAATACATCTATTATAACAATTGCTAGTGGCTCCTACTGGTTCAAATTAGCATTTTAGCCTTTCTAGATTGCAGTACTTGGTCACTGAGCATGACCTAACTTTTGATTCTGAGAATAGCTGACAGCATTTCTACCAGGGCATCAGTCGTGGGGGAGGTATGTGATGCTTACTTAAAAGGGAGCTCCAAGTCTTTACAGCTTTCTCTCTGTAGAAAATGATTTTAACATACAGCCACTGAGTACTTTAAAATAAGAAGTGGAACAATACACCAAGAACATGAGAGGGCATATAATGTAAATTTAATTATTTAAAATTTTATACTAAAATCCTGCAGAGAAATCATAAAGATAAAACCCAGGATGAAGTAACAATTATGCGGCCTGAACAGAAGGCTAGTTCAATATTGACACAAATGAACTTTGTATCATGGCTTCTGATGGCATTTTTTGTTTGTTTCTGGCCTGAAACTTTGAATTCATCATACAATGTTCTATCCTATGTGTTGGCTGGCAGCCTTCAAATCATGTCTTCGTAAACAGTTTTGCTAGAAGTAGAGAAGAACCAGCTATGGAGTCATGTGTGACCATTTGCAAAGCTTACCTAAACCTCCTTTGCTCCTGTTTTTCTTATCCCCCTTCCCTGGAGTCAGCAGAGGAAATGGTGACACATTCTTAATTTCTCTTATTATCGCTTTAAAATTGCTTTATCTTTACCACTAAGGAAAGCTGAAACTGAGGAGGTAGAACAGTTCATTCCAGGGCTGCCATATAGGCCTTAAGCATGTGTTCCAGTCCAGATTTGACATAAAAAAAGACAGTCCAGTTTCTTCAGAGAGAGGGGGATGTTTATTTACTGTCATTTATAAGAGAATGTCTCCTTCCACAACACTGAGTACAAAGATTTTTCTGTGGTTCATTGCAAGAGATTTTCCTTTAGAAGCTTTGGGCTTGCCAGTGTAATTTCATGTACATCTATACCAGGGCCCATCTGTTGTTTATTTAGGACATACATGACACATAAAACAAGTGAACACATGACACTCATGACGATTGCTGTATTATGGCTTAAAAAAATAAGAGCCCTTTATTTCTGCTCTTTGTTATTTTCTAAAGTCAGCATCCACAGAAATGTTGAAGGTGCAGTTGTCAAGGAGTAAGGCAAATGCCCTTACTTTCACCATTTGAACTACAATCTTCTATTAAAACTCAGTTAAGCAAAACGGTCCTGGTGTTTATGAACTCTTCGGTAAGCAAATCTGAGAAATCTCTCCAACGCAGAGTGTGGTTTAGCCATGAAGAGAATCGAAACACTGATCTACCACGCAATATGAGCAGAACTTGCAAAAACCGCAAGAGGAAAATCAGAAACATGTATAACCTAGTCACATGGAAGATTTTTGATAGGCAAAGCCACTGAGGAGGAAAGAAGCTGGTTGCCAAGATATGGGGGCAGGTTTTGGTTCTGATAGTCGATACCCAGTTTTATTTGGGGCTGAAGAAAACATTCTGGAATTAGATAATAGATCTTTCAAAGGAGTTAACACACAAAAGCCCACTGCATACATACATACCCATATATGACGTACCGGTGAATTTCACATGATGTGAACTATGTATAATACAATACTGTTTTAAGAATAGCAGCGATGGAGAGGAAGAGAGGGAACAATAAAGAGAGGAAGAAGTGAGGGCTGGAGAGAGAAAGAGATGAGGGAGATCATCATGTGGTTGTAGGAAGACTAAAAAGTCTGGATTTGTTGCATGCAGACATGATTTTGAATGTGAGTTTAATAAATTTTCATGATTTTGAACTCTCTGGCATTGCAGGATTACTGCACAAAATTGTATTCTACAATATCATTCTTATGTCAACTGGCAGGTAGATAGGACACTAAAGTTCTAGTCTGTCTCCTTGATGGCTAGAGAGCAGTGCAGGCATCCAGATAGGAAAGAGAAACTGCTTACGATTTGTACAGTGACAGAGGCCATTTTAAGTTGTTTCTGCACAGACATAGACTGTCACTACACTTCCTGAAAGGCTGTGCGTTTCTTTTAGGAAGAAGTTAGGATGAACCCGGAGAGTATTTGTGTACTCCTGACCAGTGAGGCTTGTTTCTATTCATTTCCATCTTTCAAAAGAAAAATACATATATTTATTTCTGTTTGGGAGTGGATGTTTGTATGTGAGTGCAGATGTGTGTGAATGTGCGCCAAGACGTAAAATTCACATAACCACTTACCTGTGGAGTTGACTCTCTCCTGCCACAATCTAGGCAGAATGTGGATGGAATTTTTAAGTCATTAGGCCTGAGAGAAAGAGCCGAGAAATCTCACTGACTTTCCATTCTTGAAATGCAGTTTTAAATATCTGTGCTCCCAGCATACATAGAGGTAATTCAAAATACAATACTTTTTAAAAGAACTCTTTGAATTATAGGAGAGTTTCCTTGGAAAGCATTTAGAGTACCTTGTTATTTCAGGAATTATGCCCAGATGGGCCCAGGCCCTCACAGATTTCATCTTACCTTCCTCTTCAGAGTCACAAATGATGAACGGAATACCGCTCACTTGTCTACTGAATAAATGAAAAGAAACTTAAAATGATTTAATATCTAAGGATGATTGATTAAAAGTAACCATCAATGTGAAAGTGGTAAAAACATTTTTTTCAGAAATAATTATTGATTAAAATGGTGATGATGGACAATGATCAATGGTAACTATATATTTGCTTCATGCTTTTAAGTAGAAAACAGGGAATACTGACATCTACTATATTCTCTAGAACTAACTCTCTTACCAACACTTAAATAAATACATTAAAAATATTGTTGTTTGTGTTTCTACAAGTAATTGGAAGTGTCCTCTCTTATGTATAGTTCCAGTGTGAGAATAATATACTGTCAACAAAATTTACATGCAAATAACTTTTTAGTGTACTTTGGTGGGGAGATGTTGGATAATTAAATGCATGGATAATACATTTCTCGTTGCTTCCCTGACTGTCAAACACACTCATTTTAAGAGACTGTGTTGATTTGCAGTCCAGGTGGCAATATCAGAAAGTCTTGTTCCATATAAAACAGTTACCATGTGTTTCCTCAAGAGAATGAACTTCTGTTATTGATAAAACGTAGGTGTGCTGATGCAGAGTCAACATCACTGAATGGAAATGGCAACAACAAAACAGCATTATGTTGTGAAAATTTTTAATAAAGGACATACAACAACCACTTAGATGCTGCTGCTTCATATATCATGAAAGGTTAAGCCAACTTCAAGCACTTACATTCTAAATGAAATACAGCTTTGCAAAATTCTGCAAACCCTGAGTGTTAAACAATCAAAAAATTTAAATAATTGTATCATTATTTGATAATAAAAAAAATGAGGATTATTCCTCAGCACCCAGTCCTTTGATTAAAAGATAAAACAAAGTAGCAGTGTCAGAGACAGTGACTTTAAGATGTGCATGTCTGGTGAGAAAGAGGTGAAATCAAGGGTATTTATAGACTGTGAGAGAAATAAGCGAGAGTGGTCAGAATGTGAAAGAGAGGTTGTGGGGAAAGAATCACCATTTAAAAGGGGAGAAGATAGCTTTCCTGTTTCCTCCAGTTATTGGCATTCAAACGCTACTTTTCAAGATCCCTCTTTTCATTCATCCTCTCTCTATTTTCTATAGTGTTTTCTCTCGGTACCTCCTGAGCCACCACCTCCCATCTTTCTTTTTCTACACATCATTTTCACCCTTTAGTGTCCATTTTCTTTGTGGTCCACAATGACTGTCTCACATCAATTCCCAAATTGGATCCCAGGACCCAGTTTCTCAGTATCTCCCTTGGGAGTTTCCAGGCAGGAGACCAAGCTGGCAGTCACTAGCACCGAAGGACGTGGGCAGAAGCTCTATACCAAGTCGAGCACAGTGATTTTTGGATGCTAGCAACCCCAGAAGATGTAAGAAGGGACCTTGGAGAGGGCTTCTCTGTGCCAGTTTTAAATTCATTTTAGACCTTGGTATTTTAATCCCTCATAAAATGGCGGAGACCCTGATATCATTCCAATGTACAGAGTGGAATGAATGCAAAAAAAAAAATTGAAAGAGCAACATTAGGAAGAGAACTGTGGCCTTGCTAAATTAGTGTGTAGACACTCATTTTCTCAGGTGATGTTTCAAAACCTCATATAGATTATGAAAGACCCACAGTGTAAAGCATTTTTAAAACACATCAGAGATTTTTTTAAATATTCAGCATATTTAAATTTAAGTTTTGAGGACTTTATACATAAGCACTGCATATCTATTATACTATTATTTTATAACAACTATCATAACCAAATTACAGACTGGGCAACATTTTTTGAGAAAATTAATTTTCTTCAAAGTATAAATATAAAATTGATTTGTTAACAAAATTGGGTGCCAGCTAGGATAATGTGGAAAAAACATTGTTTCATGCCTTTATTGTCTACTGGAGAATACCCTTCTGTCTGGATGTGTCTGCCCCCCAAAGTCTTTCTTCTTATAAAAATACCAATAATAGTAGATTAGTGATCCACATGTGGTTGCCATGTGAACTTAATTTTTTCAATAAAGCCTCTAATACTAAAATGTTCATAGTTTGAAGTACTAGAGATTAGGATTGTTACAAATCAATATTGAAGTGACAAAGTTAAACTGAGTTCAGGAAGTCATGTTATTTAAACAAAAATAGGAAAATTAAATTTCCTTTAAATAAATAGCAAAATAATTCTAATTAAATTTTTAAGGTTTAATATATGCAAATTATTTTAAATCTTATTTATCAATAAATAAAGATTAGTTTTCCACTTTAATATTTTAGCAATCTGATTAGAAGTATAAAATATAATAACATACAAAAGGATTTTATTTTGTTCTTATAGAGCCAGATAAAGTTTTGAGGTTATATATTTCTCAAGATTGCTTGATGTCACTGAGCTATCATTTATGAATTTGACTTACATTTACATAAACTGTCCATGATGTCAAAATTTTAGGAACAAGGCATTGTGACACCAGCCTTTAATCCAAGCCCTCAAGCAGCAAAGGCAGCACATCTCTTGGTTTGAGGCCGGACTGTTCTACTGAGAAAGTTTAAGGACGGCTAGGGCCACACAGAGATACTTTGCTAAAAAGAAAGTCACATATGCAAAATACCCAGAGTTTCAAAATCATAGAAAATTTGCAGGAGAGGAACATGAGATGTATTACAATGATTTCAAAAAGAAGAATTGAGCTATTAGAAGCTTTCAACGTGTTTTAAGTGAATGAAATTTTGAGAGAAAAGTTTGATCAGAAAGGTCCTAAATAACCTAGCAAAATGGCTTGATGGATTAAAATCAAGAAATTTAAAAGTAAAGAGAAGAGCTGGTTCTGAAATAACACATGGTAGATGAATAATAGTAAGATTGATAGAGAAGCATCGAGATTTCCAGGACAATAGAATAATTTTTGCAAGGTAACAATTTTGATGAAGTTTACATGTCAATGGAAATAAAACATTGGCACATAGGTATAGGGAGGGGCTTGGAGAACTATGAAAGCCAACCCCAGAGTGAAACAGGGACCTTGGTGGCTTGTACTTGAGAATTCAACAATAAAAGTGAATCATCTTCTCTTCATTTACCCAAGCCATAGGCAAAAAGAGATCAGAATGTATTCAATAGTGTAGTAGACCTTGGCACAAGGACAAAATGATCCTTCTCTATGTATTCTCATAAAAAGAACACTACTTTAAAGACAACAGAGTCAAAAGATGAGATACAGATATTCACCACACTATGAATAAAAGAGGGTTAGTGAGAGATGCTCCTTGCCAGACAAGAGAAGAATCCAACCTAAAAGCGTATATGGCCCGAGAAGAAAGGTGCAATATCCTTAAGACTTAGAAATGGCATGAAACAGAATGCATATTGAAATAAAAGCAAACAAAACAAATGTTTCTTGTTTCAGGATATATTCTGGATATCCTCTTATGAAACACAAAAGGAACAGAATGGAATAAAATGCCTTGTAAAATCAGAACACTGCTTGCTTTTGCAAAGACACATGAGGGAATAAGTTTTCCCTTTCAACACGATGTCAGAGTTGTTGGGGAGGTGCCCCTGAGAGTTGTTAAATCATAGTCTTTCATATGGGAAAAATCTTCATAAAAATAAATTGCTGTTTGTTTTAAGAGATGAGACCTCATCTCCAATTTTCTCTTCATATCTCCAAAGGGCAATATGGAGCATTGTCTTAGAGGGATTGCTATGGTAAACACATAGTTTTCACTGAGTGCATATGTAATAGTTTCATGTTACAGTGAATGAGCATTCTATGGCATTTTATTAAGTGATTCTCACAGTCAGTTATTACCATCCCTAGGTTTCTGGATATTATTTTTCATCTATAACTTGTAAACACTAGATTTTCTCTTGGTTGTTTGCTTTTTGCTGTAGTTTTTGGTGATCTTTTTTTCTCTATATCTGTCAAGAGAATTCTTAATATGAGATACTTGGAACTATAATTATTACTGAATAATAACTGCTACTTCAGGTTTAGATGAGAATTCAAATATAAAACTTATTAACTCTAAAAATAACTCTTTTTTGTTTTTTGAGACAGGTTTCTCTGTTGCTTTCGAGCCTGTCCTGGAACTAGCTCTGTAGACCAGGCTGGCCTCGAACTCACAGAGATCCGCCTGCCTCTGCCACCTGAGAGCTGGGATTAAAGGCATGCACCACCACTGCCCAGCCTACTTTTGTTTTCTATCAGTAATAAGAATATTCATTCACAAAAAATCAACAGATTTGGCTATTAACTTATTTATCAAATATTGTAATGAAAATACACATATGAGAAGTCAGAAGTTGTTACCTGAATAAATTATATTAGCATTGCATGCTTAGTTTTACAGTTTATAATCTATGACAATCAAATCAGCTTTCAGAAAATGAGTCCCTATTAACAATTTGTTTATGGCATTTTGAGAAACGCAAATCTCAGCAGTTCTTATATCTTTTTCATTTTCTCCTTATGTATGTGTGTGTGAGTACATGTGTGTTTTTGTGTATCCATGCATGTATAGTTCTTTCAATTGTTTAAGGGAGTAAAAAATTATTTAAGGAAAAGAATACTCTTACTTTGTACAATAATGTCTACTAAATGATGACAGTGTTCAATAGTGTTGTAGGTTACAGCTAAAAGATAAGGTACTACCACATTTGCATAGAATAAGTTCATTATTATAAGTTAATGCTAAAAATGCATGTGGTGAGCGCATATACACATAATACAAGCATATGAACCTGATGAAGATTATGCTAAGTGACGTAAGTCTTGCACTGAAAGACAGACAATGGACATGGATCTTTCCAGGATCCATGGACACAACTTATAGAAATTGAGTATACAATGATAGTTGGTAGAACTGCAGGCTGATACAGGAAAGAATGTGGAGATATCAATCAGATGATACAAAGTTTGAGACTTGAGAAGTTCCCGGTAATCTATTGCAGAACAGTATGATTATAGCAAAAATAATATATATTTCAAAATAACTAAATTCCAAATGTCTCATCATAAAAATGATAGGTAAATGAGAGGATGATTACGCTAATTAGCTTGATTTAATCATGCTACATTGTATATCTTAAGTGTGTAATATCACATTGTATTCTAAATATATACAGTAATGATTTGTCATTTAAAATAATATGATAAAAAGAACTTTGAGATTCTCAGAAGAAAGACGACACAACCCAAGGAACCAGATGAGCTAGGAAACCTCAATAAACTGTATCATTTAAAATGGGCTTAAAATATCATTTACTCAATCAAGCCACAGTCATTTCTGTCTTGTATTCTCCATGTACAGTTCTGCTATGAAATGTCACATCAATGACATATCTCTGGTCTGTTCCTGATTCAACAGAGATGACTATCAAGGAAGCTTTATGTCTGCCTTCATAAAAGATGCTGTCCCCACTCCTGGGTGCTGAAACTTGAATCATCGGTTGCTGACCAGCTGTTCACAGATCTCATTTGATGGCCAAGCTACCTGTCAAAAAATGGGAGTCAGCTCCCATGGAGGCAGTGCTGTCAGGATAAAATTCAGGATAAAATAGAATAGTCTAAAATAGAATCTACATGATTATCCCAGTTGAAGAACACCAAGCTATCTTTCATTCAAAAGTTTCTAAGTGAGAGACAGTGGTTGCCAAAAGAGTCAAGTAGTAAGTTGTGAGGCCACCACGAAAACCAGCACTCAGCTCCCTGCCAATCCCAAATGTCTATGAACTGTCTGGTGTAAGAAAACTATGCCTTCAACCTTGTAGTATTAAGATAAGCAATAAAAGATACATGCCATAAATACTTTTCTATTGCCGTGAAAAGACACTGCAACCAGAGCAATTTGGGGTAAACAGAATTGAGGCTTAAAATCATAACCAACACATTGGGAAGTGGGGAAGCTGCCAGGTAGGCATGCAGATAAGTAGCTGAGAACATACATACTCTCCACAAGTAGGAGGCAGAGAGTGGGAGGAGGAAGAGAGTGAGGAAGAGGAGAGAGCTAGGAATGATATGATGTGGGGCTTTTGAAACCTCAAAGCCCATCCCCAGTGACAACTCACCTACGACAATGTCTCATCTACTAATCCTCCCAAGCAGCGACAATGACCAATAACCAAGTATTCTAATTTATGACCATACTGGGGCCATTCGCATGTAAACCACCACAATATGTAATGTGAACTTTTCCCAGTACTTAAAAGATATGAAAGAGACATGGTGCTATCTCTTCAAATATATCCAAGAAGATAATTTGGTGATATCTATCTGATGTAGGAAATTAGTTTTTTCTTCCCTGTAACAGGAAAGACTGCACAATTCATTTTAAAAATGATTTAGACTTAAGAGATTGACTAGGAATGATACATTACAAAAGTTGCATATTAAAAAATTAGGGAACACAAATGATAAATAATTGATACTCGTGAGCACTAAGAAATATATTATTAATACTTATAAGGGTGATAAAGAGTGAAGAGTTATAGGGTGAAATGAGAGTTTAGAATCACTCAGACCTGGAATGTTTCTCAGAAGCTGTTTGCCATCGATTCTGCAACTGCAGATGGAAGCAAGTGTAGAAAAATGCCACTTTTAAATGTTGCATCTAGTCCTGGGCAGCTAGCCCAGCCATTAAGGTTGTCTCATCCAAGCATGATGATCTGAGTTCATATTCCCAGTTTCAAATTTACAAAGCCCGGCTCAGCAGCATGCATACATCTGTAAGCCGAGTGCTCAGCTGGAAGACGGAAGATGGACAGGCAGATCCTAACACTCTCAGGCCAGCTGGCCCAACAAGTTGGTGAACTTCATGTTCAATGAGAAACCCTGTCTTATAAATGAAGGTGGAGAGAAATGAAAGAAACCATCCAACAGAGATCTTTGGAATTCACAGACATGTGCGGCACATGTGCATGTGCACCACCTGCACAAACACGACCACATAGGGTGAAACATACACTCATACAAAAACATAGGGCTGCTAATATATTGAATATATGCAGTCTATGTAGCATTGTTTTTTAAAAAGTGCAATATGAAACCATTTTTGCATAGCATTTCCACTGTATCCATGTATAAGCAATCGGAAATTATTAGAAGGAAGTTTATATGAAAGAATATATGCAGATTATATGAAAAATGAATTTTCTTTATGTAATGAATTGGACCATCAAAAATGTTTACGTATTTCACCCACTTATCTCTGGTATAACTATGAAGGGAAGATAAAATGAGACCAATATAAATAATCAGGGAGATAATGCAGGAAATATTAAATTAGTTACGCTTTAGGGTATAACCCTGGACAGTGACTAGATGTCTGGGTTAAGAGAAGTAAATAACATAAAAAGAAAACTAGACTAGGAGAAATGAAGAGAGAAAGGGGATCACTGCTGTGATGGATGAAAAGTGATTAGGACTGAATTAATGAAATGTGTTAATACCGGATTTACTGTTACTAGTACATATATTTCTCAGTAATCACATGGAATTAATATAGAACATGAGAAAGAGAACATTTTGAAAACTAAAAGCTTTTGCAATTTTTTTTGAGGCGGAGTTTTTTAATAGCTCCAGCTGTCTTTGAACTCTAGATCCTCCTCTGTTTACACTTTCCAAGTGCGAAAATTGCAAACATATAGCATCATGCCTGGCCCCGTAAAGAACTTCCTCAACGATGGATTTATCAACCTAGGAAGACTGGGCTGTGTTTGCTAGATGGCAGAGGTCAGCTTTTCTACCTTTCCTTTCCAGGATGATAATTGCATGTCCTAATGCATATTGTAATATGGAAGTGCCCAGCCAGATGACCTAATAGATATTTCCAATTTGTAATTTCTTTGCTACAAAATTAAAGTATTAATCAAACTAAAAGCCTGCTCTGCTGGCTAAAGGTTGACTCTGCACAGAATGGCCAGAAGTAATAGGGCTGCCTTTCCCTTCTATTTATCGGTGCCCTCTGCTCAGTTCCTCAAAGACAATCTAGGATAATTTCAGCTCAGTCAACCCTTTCTCTGGGTGGGTAACTTTGCACAGTGGCATTGCATCAGTGTGTTGAACTGCAGGGATCTATACGAGGACAGTCAACAGTAAACGTTGTCTCTATCCAAACAGCAAAAAGCTGTGTAAGCTCTAATAAACAACAGCTTTAACTTCTCTGAAATTTAAAACCATCAGATCTGGTACAACCATGGATCTTTTTTAAAGCTTTCTAAAATTTAATGAATGAAACATATTGAGTCTTAAAAATTGCTAAGTATTGACTAATTGTCATTACAGAGAAATGTCTTAGTTAGGTAAGCATATATTCCACATTTCATATTTATTTTTCATTCCTTACTAGCATATGGTTTACCATGGCCCTATATTGCCAATAAGGTATTTTTTTTCTTTTATTGAATGTAGATTTTTTATACAAGTGGTTGTTTTTTAATGTTATCAAATATAATCTTCAAGATTTTGGACAGCATTTTATGAATAAATATATCTCATCTTATTGCAATACCTGAACTGTTATTTGTCACATTCAATAACTCCAGACTGATGTGACAAGCCAATCTGGAATTGGAGAGAGGGCTTAGCAGTTTAATATATTTGCTGTTTTTACAAGGGACCTGATTTTTATTGTTTAAACTATATCAGGCTCATAGTTACTTGTAGGTCCAGCTCAGGGTCTCTGGTGCCTTTTTCTTTTCTCCACAGGAAAACAACTCCCCCCCCACACTCTTTAAATGAACCTTTAGATAAGTTTTAATCATTCTGTATTTTAACTTGTATTCCAAAGACTTTCGTACAAGCTGTCATTTAAAACTATTTTAGTTATGGAGAAACTGAGGTTGAGATGTTAATACCCTTTAGCAGCATTCTGGTTAATACTAGCAAATTTTATTGTTGCAAACATTAGGCTGTATTAGAACAAAGCATGGCAGTAAACAATATCATCTTTGTTCTGTTGACCCTGACTCCTTGTGTCATGATATATAGTTGAATTATCTTCCCTTAGAATGCGAACTTGGTCTAATAGTTTCCCTAAACAGTGGGATAAGACAAGATACCCTGGAAAGCTGACATACAATGAGAAGGCCAAGCCACATAAAAACCCCTAGTGTCAACAATGGCTGATAGCAAGAGCTGACCTCTCCGTTGCTGAATGTCACTAAGAATGAGCCAGCTCATAGGCAAAGGACAATCTTAGATATAAACACCAGATTATCTTTTTGATTGGGCCTCCCAGAGCTACTGCTCAACTGCAGTTGTAAGAGAGATTCCAGATAAGCCTTACTAGAGGAGCACATAGACTTTTCATACTCTCAGGGGTTATACCACAAAATTCTCATATTGTTTAATATGAGCAGAAACTAGCAAAGCAAACAGAATTTTCTATGGCTCAGAAATAGAACAGTTATGTGAATTAACTAATTTAATTTGTATAATAGCATAAAATTATAAGCTACTATTATTTTCATCATGCTGACAGAAGGGCAGAAAGCCTAGTTAGCATTTCTCTAAAAATCACAGATAACAGGTTTGTCTAGGCATTGCTCTACATCATCTAAACATGTATTCATTCTAAATTGGAGACCAACTCTCTTCATTTATGAGGAAACTTTTTTTAAAGATTTATTTATTTATTATATATACACAACATTCTGCCTCTATGTATGCCCACACACCAGAGGAGGACGTCAGATCTCACTACAGATGGTTGTGAGCCACCATGTGGTTGCTGGGAATTGAACTCAGGACCTCCAGAATAGCAACCAGTGCTCTTAACCACTGAGCCATCTCTCCAGCCCATGAGAAAACTTTCTTATTCTTACTTTTTAACAAGAAGTACACATCTGATGATTGCAGTATTACCCTGTATATGGTGTGCTGGAAATCTAGATGAAAGTAGATCATAGACAATAAGCGAGTGTGGTTTATGTTGTTGAAATGAGGATTCAATATAAAATGGGAGAAAATTCAAGGCAGATGCTGAATTTAATTGTAGAATTTAGACTCCTCAGGAATGAACAATAAGAACATGAGTGAATCTTGACCAGACTTCTGAAATGGATTATCTCAGATGGGTTGGGCAACTGTAATCAAAGAGACAAGAAAGATGGTACTAGCCTTCCCCACAATTTGAGAAAATGAAAGGCAATCCATGTTATCCTTTTTTAAGATAGCCCCCTCTTCAATTTTACTAAAGCAAGACAGTGGTGTTTCCACATTCTTCCATGGGCTCCAGGTACCAGTAAAACACAAATCTGTATTTGCAAGAGAATGATAAGTTCCTATTATACAAGTAATAACTATGTATTTCTTAATTGCCTGTAATCTCCCAGCATAGGCTTAGCTAAAGTTTTACCTCTACCTAATATGTTTCAGTCTGTATTATAAAAGAGAATTCTTAGTGTGTCTTCCATATAGAATATCAACAGCAGTGACCCCCACAGGAGCAGGTCCAAGGGAGCCCCCTCAGAGAGTACAGGCCTGAGCCAGAGACCTCCACTGGATCAGACCTAGGCCAATAACCTTCATCGAAGAAGGCCTGAGCCAGTGACCTCTTTCAGAGGAGGTCCAAAGGCAATGACCTCAGTGGGAGCAGCTGCAAGCAAGCAACCTCTGTGGGAGTGGACCCAAAAAACAACAAAATTTTTAAAGAAAGACATATACTACAACTAGCATAGCAAAGATAATTGGCTAAAATACACATTGGACGGTGCTCTGACTCTGTTTCCATTATGTGGCTTTGAGAATACTGACTTTCTGTGGTCACAGGAGGTCAACCAAGGAATCTTCTTTGGGCCTGTACAGAATTGAGCTTCTTATGAGAACCTCAGAGACCTTCCACGGGGACCTTTTATTTCTGGGAGTGATCTTTAGTATGACAATCCCACAAGAAACCCAGACAAATCTTCAGCAGATCCATTGGGTCCAAAAATCAAGGAAGTTCAAAATCAAGACAAGGAGAAAAAGGGGAAAAAATGGCTGGCCAATTTCTGCCTGAAATAACCTATACACTGAAAGCAGAATTCTAGAGCTTTATTGATCTCTGGGCTGTGGAAGCAAAATAAGACTAAATAATTTTGAGTAAATTGTAAAGCATTCATCAGAAGCAAGATGAAAACTGAAATTTCATTTCTATCACTTTTAATCATGTTAGTTCACTAGCCAAGTTTATGGAAGAGAAAGTGTCTTCCTAGATGCTTTGGTAGAGGGATGAGTTCTGGAATAATCAGCTTTTCACAAGGAAATTATTTTCCTTTATTGAGTCTTTTGTGTTCAAATTAGACAAAGGCCAAAGGAGTAAAGGGAGGTAATACCCTTGAGACTGATAACTTACAAAAGGAGCAACCACGAGATGTAAATATATGAACGACTTTCCTATTGATGTTATATTAACTTTCTCCCCAAGTCTAACCTAGACTCTTGCTTGGCTCATCTCTGGGATTTACTCAGACAGGTCTAGAGATCATCCAAAGACCATGATTATATATTAAGATGAATAAACTTCAGGACCAACCTCCCAAGGGAGAGTTTGTCATTTAAGACAAGTACCTCTCACAGGTTTTGAGTCTTGAAACATGTTTCTAGGACATCGTTAATGGCTGACTACCTTGTTTATATCTCCAGAACTCATCATCAATCATCCTATCAGTGTTGACCAAAAATAAGTAGAAAAAATAGCTTTTTCTAATATTGATACAGAAGTAAAGGATATCTTAAAGATGCAGACAAATTATTTTTGGCTATTCACACCAAGCTAAAAGGAGATCACCTCTCTAGACCTTAAGACTCCTGAAGAAACAAAAGCTGTGAAACAGCTAAAGATCCAGTAGGCGTTCATGTTGAACTTTTCCTGAGACACTTAGTGTTTCATTAGTGACTGGCAGCAATCACAGTGCCGGGATTTGAGGACCATAGCTGATGTTATAGTTAACCTGGCAAAGAAGCAATGGTTTGAGTTCTACTTCTCTTCTTGGACTCAGAAAACCATGTGTAAAAGTGTAGTAGATAAAACAAGATTGAGAACAAGTTCTGGGAATCTAGATTATACAGGTCTTCCCATTCAGCTTCCAATTTAGCAGCAGAAATTCTGAATTTGGTTTAACCTATTGGCTTGTAGAAATAAAGAAACATAATCTCTTGGGTTCTATGGAGTTTCAGGTTAGACTCTGCCATCTGGATTGCCTTTCTCTCTCAATGCCTTTCTGACTCCTGAGTGTGGGTTCATATCAATAATACAGTTTGCTCTTGAAAGGCTTCCAGGTATCTCAGATAGTTGCCATGTAAATGATCTCCTAACTATCCTGGAAATAGGCATTTGGGTGGAGGCTCTTGCTTCTGCATGAGAGCTGAAGGGAGCTAAGCTGAGCACTGTCATTACCAGCAAAAGCTGCCCTTTCTGGCACGGGTAGGAGGGGTGACTAGTTCATTAGATCAACCTGCTGGCACTCTTATTGACAAAGTTGGGCTAAAATCAAATAACTAAAACTGTAGTAATTCTTGTTTTCTGATTCCCTGCCTGCCCACCCCACAACCTCTAGTAACTTCTGGATCTTGGAGGAATAAAAACCCCTTAATCTGTAGAATAATTTTTATCTTCTACCTCATTCAGCTGTGTCCTCTACTCTCAAAACTTCAGAGCCCTCAGGATCCAGCAAATCTTGATCCCTGGGAACTGAGATAATTTTGCATCTTTCCAGGAAAGACCTAAATTCTTGACGATTCTGTCACTCTATGTTAGAATATTTAAGACCCATGGGCAATATTGAATGGATGGTAATAGCTAGGCCCAGAGGGCAAGAGAGATTCCCCATAGCATAATATTTGAACTTCACAGAACAGAAAATAAAGAAATGAAACAAGAAAGAAGGAAGGAAAGAAAAAAACAAACAAACAACTTAGCTTCCCCACTGCTCCCAAGGCTCCTATGAGCAATAGCTTCTTACCACTTGGCCTTGCCTGTTCCATACTAGGACCTATAATTTTCTCCCTGTCCTCTTCATCTTGTATTGCAAAGAGAGAGGCTGCTTGGTCATTCCCAGCTGCTTAGCCCTGAAATAATCAGACAGAAACTGTATTAATTAAATTATTGTGTGGTCCATTAGCTCTAGCTTCTTATTGGTTAACTCTTACATCTTAATTTAACCCATCTCCACTAGTCTATGTATCATCACCTGCCTGTGGCTTAACGGCTAATGTTATGGCAGGGCTCCATGTCTTCTCCATAATTCTGCCCTTCTTCCTCCCAGCATTAAGCTTAGTTTTTTCCTGCCTAAGTTCTGCCCTCTTATAGGTCCAAAGCAGTTTCTCTATTCATTAACCAATAAAAGCAACACATAGACAGAAGGACCTTCCACACCAATTCTGCCACAGATATTTATTTCCTTCAAGAGGCTCTCCATATATTGACATTGGACAACCCAGGGACAGTTGAATTCTGGCCTTGCTCCTAGCTGGCATATGAGAAAGAAGTACATTACATATGCAATGTTCCCACTGGTTACTGTTTTTATTTCTGAATTGGATTTTTATCGTGATTCATATAAAAAGAAGAGGAGATGACATTCAAAATCACTTTCTCATTTTTTGCTAGAGGACATATGTAACAGCTTAATAGTTAGTTGCCTAGTATTGTTACAAACACCAGGGCTCAGCTCTCTCTAGTAAGTATTGTTTTTCTTTCTTCTACATCTATTGTGGCAGCTCTCTACAGTTTTCTGTCCCAATCTCAGATTCCTTACAAATGATGTCAATGCATGTTGCCTATGATTATTTTATAAAATAAGTTTAATTTAAGTCAAATTCAGTTGTATATGCCTCAATTCTTCACAGAAGAATCTTCTTTTATTCAGCTCTTTGCTCACATGCTAAGAGGACTATAAAAACACATTTGCTTTAGGAATGATTAAATAATCAGATACAAAAAGGCAGAAAGAAATGGAAGGGCTTCCACAGCCCTAAGACTTCTAGCAGATAAAACACTTAACCTTTCTCATTGTGTTTGAAATTTTGAAGACAATTGTTCCCAAAACTGAATTGTCAAATTGTTCAGTCTTTGTACAAGTTTTATATAAGTGTAGTTCCCACTGTGATGATCTATGAAGAGCTACTTAATATTTCATTTCTTGTTTTTGTTAGTGGAGCAAATGTTCACAGTCAATAATACTGTATTGGTGCCACTGTAAATTCTTCAATAATAAAGAGACTGTCAAAAATATATTCAATACTTCACTTCAATGTTTAGTCCATCCTAACCCTTGACTGTGATGGCTGAGTACTCCCCGTGTTTATTGTAACAGGCAATAGTTTCCATAGAGGCATTTTTAAACTCTAGCCTCTCCCAGAAATGAACTTCTTTATTGAATATTCAACATAAAGTAGTCATCCTTGACATCATATGTACACAAAGAACAGAAACAAACACAGAAAGTTGTATTCATATATTTGTGTGTATGTAGAAGTTTGTGTTGTGTGTAAAATAGTAATAATAAAAAACAAAGAGGTATTCAGTTTGATATTATGGAAGCAATTAAAAGAAGTACAACTTGGAGGGCAGAAAGAAAAGGAAGATGTGATATAATTCTATTTTAATTAAAATAATTTTAAAGACTCTATTACTTATTTTGCCCTCTTATCAATACATTTCTTTTATATAAAACCATAAATTCCTCTCTGCCAGCACACACACACACACACATGTATTGGTAAATTTACCAATTCTTTGTTCAATATGTGTAGTCAAGAGTGTTCTTTCCTGGTTGAAAAGATGGATTGGTAGGTAGAGATGATTGTCTGAGTTCATCCTGGAAAACAAATAGCAGAAGGAGAAAACAACCCTGCAATTGTTCCTCTGACCTCCACAACTACAATTGCCTCTTGGGAAGTACACACACACACACACACACACACACACACACAGAATGAATAAATCAATAAAATGTAATTTTCATATGTAAAATCAATGGTTTCTCTACATCATCATTATAAGGAAGAGAATGGCTGACATTGCAGGGAGCAAATAATTCCTTAACTCATTGAAGCAGCCCTATTATTGAGAGTTCTCTTTAACAAATGCTATTCGAATCTAGAGGTAAAGAATTGCATTTACATATTGCTTAGTTACATAAGTAAATTGAGAGGTGTTAAAGACACACACACATACAGAGAGACATAGACAGAGACAATGTGGGTTAATTCATATTTAAAATCGCTTACCATGCAGATCTAGATTTTCTTAACCTAGGACCCATCTGAACATGAGCACTTACTTACCCTTGGAAAGAAAGAAGGTTTTATTTTGTATCTTTTATACGTGACTGTTGGATGGAAGGATAGGGAAAAATGACAGGACTACATGCCAGCATTTACAAAATGATATTGATATGCAAATACATTATCATATTATAGGTCAAATTTTGCTTAAACATATGCGTATGCAATGCTATCTCATTTTATCTAAGTGTGTCCAACGTCACTCTGATGGGCAGCTGGTTCTCAGCAACTAGCAATATTTCTAACGTCCTTTGTATAAGAGTAGAACAACCATCCTTTTCCAGGATATACTACTGAATTCAAGCTAAAAGAATGTCCTCATATTTAATGTATATTTTATACCATTTAGCTATTTAGTAAAAAATATCCATTTACACAGATCGTTTTTCAGAAGTTAATATTTAAGTATAAAGGAAAATCATTAGTGTAACTTTGAGGCAAGGATAAACAAAGGGCAAAAAGAAGAAAAAAAAACAATGAAACATTTGGTTAGTTAAATGAGAAGTAATATGTTTAGGTGTAAAACCAAAATTCATGTGCAAAAAGAACTGGAAGCCTGGCTTTATGAGCTGGTTTGCGCCAAAGCTAGGAGGGAGAATCAGGAAGGAGGTCCACATCTGCTGGCCTGCTTAGGCTACAGGGCAAGTTCAAAGTCAGCTTCAGAAATTAGTTTCAGTTCCTCAGTCTAAAGTGAGAGTGCTGAGGATGTAGCTCAGGGGTAGACCACTTGCCTGGGTTGCTTCCCTCCCTGGGTTCAATCTTCACAATTGCAAGAGAAAGAAGAAAAAAAATGAACAAAGAGAAAAACTTGTTTGTTCCCAGTATTATCTGGGAGCGCCAATTATTTTTCTGCCATTCATGTATCCAGTGTGCTCCTCTCTGTTTATATGTTTGCACACATTCCTATTCCTGTGTGTCTACCGATGTTTGTAGGAATGCTCACACATGAGGCTTTTTATGTAGGTGCTGAGTTTCCAGAAAGTCTAGTCATTCGTGCTTATGCAGCAAGCCGTTTACCATGTTAGCTATGTTCCCAGCTCTGTTCTTATTCAGTCCCCAAAATATACTTTCTAAAATATTGCGTATATAGTCTCTAAAATATTTCTGTGTACTGTCAAGAGAACACAAATTATCACTCAAGAATCTTCACTGAGGGGCAGCATTGTTGTAATGTCTCTCTGTGTCTGCCCACAGTCCTTAAAGATTCTTGTGATTACTTTTGGTTCCATGAGAAAATTCAAGATAATGTTCCCATCTCCATGTCTGAAAATCTTCATTACATCCCCCATGTAGGTAATACAGTCATGTGTTTCAGAGGTTGGGGTGTAGGATTTATTGATAAGCAATCATTTTTTCTAGTGCCATACATCACTACTCAAGTTTAAAGTTTCCAACTCCGTTTTGTTGTTGTTGTTTTTCTGATGAGGGGGTGCCAAGAGGATATTTAGTGCTTACTCGCCAATATGGAAAGCACCTTCATTAAGTCTGCTAAAATGCTTTATAGAGATGTCCGTTCTGCTAGAGAAAGAATATGTTTTTTGTTCCAGTTTCTTCTTCACCCCCACTGTGAAAAAATTATCTCTACTGTTGGTGTGTTTAATTACCCAAGTTAAAGGGCATTAGGCAACGATACTCTGTAATGCTTGCCACAAGGAAGGCCATTCTTTATCATTAGCAAACTGCTTAGTGGTGGAGCTTACAATTGTACATCTTACCTAGCAGATATTAGGAGCCTCCATATCAGTTTTTCTAATGAGATGAATCATGAGGTAGGATTGGGGCTGGACGGAGGGAGCTGGATTAATGTTCCAAGGGGACTAATTAGAACCAGGTGAGAGCTAAAGAAGAAACTAAGGTGATTTCAGTCGGAATCCACAGGAAAAGCTCTAATTAACAGGAGTGATGGACTGACTTTGTTTTGGGACCACCGGAGAATACATGATGCCCAATTTAACTTTCCTGACCTGGTGACCAGATCACGTCAACTCTCAATGCATTATTTTTAAGGGAAGGCAGAAAAATGTTATTTTCATGTTGTGGGTGGGCAAACATAGTTCCTTAAAAAGACATCCTAGGGTGTGATTTAGTGCCTCTGTCATAAACATTTACATTTAATTTATAAGATGTGTTTATTCTTTTTGGCTATCAGACCACAGCTCTAGAACCCAATCTGATTTGTGTGCCCTGAATCTGGATATGGCCTTCTTCCTTGCTTCCATGCATTCTCATATACAATCTGTAGTCTGTGCTAGACAATTATGTTTAAATTGGTCTCTTCTGGGAAAGTTTTGGGAAAAGGCTGCTCTGTTAATATTTAGTGTGTGCTTACTGATGTTTATTTGCATGTTTCTCTGATCTTTCCTTTTTTCTGAACTCAGGCAACCTTCCTTTGATCATTGCTTTCTTTGCTTCGTTCACGTATAAAAGTATACTGAACCTGAAGTAATGTTGTCTACAGTTTTAGACAGTAGTCTGCCCCATTCCTTTAGGTCCTCAGATCCCAGGTTCAGCAGACAAGATCTGCACAGCTTGGCTGAAAAGTTGACAATAGATAATATTTTGTTGTTTACTTGATATTTGATAAGAACGCAGAATTTAAATGCTTTGACCATGTGTAAACCCACAGGGTAAAAATGTGTGCTGATTTATGTGTTCATTAGTTTGGATGGAGTAATCACTGCATTATGTAAAGATTTAGAAAATCATCACATTATTACATAATTTAAAACACACACACACATATATACTGTTTTTATCTAAATAGTTTGTAAGTAATCAAAAGCTTATTATACAGGGAAGAGAAGATTGAGTGAAACTCTAACTCTTGTGTTTGTTATAATTATATGGAATTGATGAGAAAATAACAAAAGTAAATATTAAAATCATTTATAAAGTATATGCTAAGAAAAGTGGGAGGACAATAGAAAGAAGATATTTTTAACCAAAGAACCAAAGACATTATAATAAATAGCAGCCACTTAGTTCAACAAAGAAAGGTGTGGGGTAGGACCACTATGGGAGGCCGAGGAACTTGGAATCTTATTCACTCTGACATCTATTTCTCTGAATACACAACTCAGTTTGGAGCAATTCTGGTGAGGTACAATCCAAAAACCACACAAGCTTTAAATTTATCACTTCAGCAAAGTTATTGTTCCTTCAAAAAAAGGTATACAAGGTATTTTAGCTGCAGGGTGCTTAGCTAGAGAAAGTGTCTCCTGCAGCGATTCTCTGGCTTTCTACTAAATTAACCGCACAAGAACCGATCATGTTACCGTGTGACATTTAGTTTTTCTAATCTGTTTAATGCCATGGTTTGCACATGAAGTATTCTGATGTGCTTTCATGTTTCAGATGCTAAAAAAACACATTAGAAGTGCAGTAGGGATCCCTTTACAGACAATATAACTTGTTACAAATTGCATTTTCAGAAAAAAAATTATACCAAAAAATCCAATCTTATCTTATGATTTTTTCCCCTCAAAATTACATTTTACCTCCTGCTTGTCTTCTGTCCCTTGTGCCTAAGCATCTCCACTTTGAGATGCTCCTGACTTATTCTCCTTTCCTCTCTGCCCTGTGGTAAATGAATTCAAATCTATTTTTAAGGTAAAAAATCGACACTACTGGGCAATGCAGTCGGCAGCGTTTATGTGGTGCTCAGAGATACTGTGAGAGGACCCTGTGAACACATTTCTGACTCCCATATACATTTCAACTCTTTCATTGCTTTTGTTTCTGGCCAAAGCGGATTCTGACCTTTGGCTCTCTGCACTCAGCATGTGTTTATAAAATATCAAATTAGGAACACAAGGGCTCATGTCCATTCTTCCTTATCCTCAGCATTCTAAGTTAACAAATGTAATAAAATACTATTAAACTTCCCCAAGAAGTTGCACATGAAGTGCAAGACCCAGTATATGAATGTTCTCAATGCTTACATGTTTATAACTTACGCATATATATGCATATGTATAAAAACTTAAAGAAATGCTGAACAATCATGGTTAATTTTTTATTTCATCTCTGTTCAAGAAACTTACATAGATGAAGAATCTCTCAATCTAATGGATATACCAGCTTTTGATTTTATAACAATCGTATTCATTTAAGTAAAATGTTTATTAATCAGAATTCTTCATCATTATATTATGTTGCATTTTTAATATATTATTCTCATTGCTTTCTTCTAAGGATTGGTTTATATTCAGCTATTATTTTCACAGTTTTTAGGAGTATATCAACCCAAATAAATGATGCAAACTCAAAACCTATTCAAGTAACTATTAGATAACTTTAAATTCAAATACATTAGAGCATTATTCCTGGATGCTTTTGTATATAACTAAGAAATCAAAGACCGTCTTTCAGCTGGATTGGAATTGGGATGTGATGGGATTTCCAACTCCTCAGCTGTATCCTTAGGAATCTCTAACAAGGTTCTGACACCTACATCTGCATGTCAAAGGCTTTTCAGTTGCTATAATAAAGTAGATGAGCTTACTTCTCAGATCTGAACAGCTAAACGCTTCTGCATTCACGACAGTTCACTGTCAAGTGAAGCTAATTCTGGGAGTCGCATTTGACTGTGGGTATTGACAAAGATCTTCATAAGAAAGTTTAATCCATATCAATTTAGCTAAACAGCACTATTAAGTTCCTATCTAGGGTCTATGATCTTCCCAACTATGGGTTTCTGACAGAGTTTACAGTACCAGGCTTGAGGACAGAACCTCAAGGTCCATAAGAGAATAATGGGTGACCCTCACAATAGCTGTACCACTATCCTAACAGGAGGTAGAGTTTGTCTACTGTCTGGCTACTGTCGTTGATAGGGTTCACAGCTAGACTAGACCCTGACTCCTTTCCTCCCCTATCAGCATGCAAAGTACCTCCAGGTAAAACATCAGGGGTCCTTCTCAGCTTTTTATTGATGGCTGGGATTGTATGTTACCTCCAGAGATCCCCTGGATTAGACTTCAATAGGTTAACATAAAATCAAAACACCTGGGGTTTTGTTCTTTCACCTTAAATGGGATTTCCAATGAGAGTGCTATACAACGGGAGATTTTCAGCTGGGAAGAGAGACAGACCTTAAGCGAGTATGTTGGAGTTCTTGATTGGCTGCTAGAGAAACCCTTCAATCACACTGTAAAATGAGAGGCTGCATTGTATTCCATTGTTCCCATAATATTTCTTGTCTTTCTACTCTGTCTCCATTTCATTAGTTAGAAATTCCACAGTTTAGGAATTTCTAACAGAATTGTAGTTATTTCAAAGAAAATGACAATTGCCTAGAATTTGATAATACAACCTGAATGTTACATAAAAGCTTCTAGAAAGTCGGATTTCTCTTCTGGATGTCAGGGATGATGTACATACAGTTAACCATTCCACAAACGGCTGTAGAGGTCATAATCAATTTGAAATGTGATAATCAATTAGTCAGGTGGAAAGAATCCTTTCCACTTCATTGCCAAGGCTGGATACCCCCTTGTCAAACACTTTTATTAAAATTAAGACAACAAAAATCAGAAATTCAATGTTTGCTTTGCTGTTCCCAGGAATATAAATGGCAAAGGAACTGCATTGCCTACGGTTACTCACTCAAGAAAAACACTGAAGGTTTTGAAAAATGCATCCCTTACTCCGTCTTGCAAGTGGAAATGTTGTTCAGCTAATCTTTTTGGCATTTATTTGAAAGTCAATAAACTATAGCTCAGCACTCAACGCTCTCTGTCTCTACATGTTGTGGTCAGTGAGAAGGGTCCCCTGCCTGGATAAATTATTTCTTCATGTTGAATGTTTAAAAAGGAAAAGGCCTCATTTGCAACTTGTCATGTGGAGACAAAGCATAATCTCAGAAGAGGTTTCTTTGGAAGAGAATGTAAATGCAGTTGAAAGTTCTTTAGCAACGGCGGTGAAATTGTTAAGGTAATTGGAAACTATGAGGAATTAAACACCCAGCTAGTGTGAATAAACTACTTACCGACTCTCCATGAGTGACTGGGAATAGGATTTTATAGCATAGATTTCAACCGGAAATGGTTATCTCAAAACAGTAGTTTTAATAGCAGTAATTTAGAATCCATGACCATCATAATGGGAAACGTGGGAGCAGGCAGGCAGTCATGGTATTGGATCAGTAGTTGAGAGTGTACATATTTCATACTTTCCACAAGTTGGGGACAGAGAGAAATGGGAGAGAGAGAGAGAGAGAGAGAGAGAGAGAGAGAGAGAGAGAGAGATTATGAATTACCTCCTGGTTCAGTGTATGTATTAGCTCTTGCTATTTGAGAAAGTCAATTCTTTCAGACATTTGCCTCCTTGTAGATTTAAGTAAGTAATGGCACCTAAATTCTGAGACAAATACCTAACCCCATGTATGGGTGCCCAAAACTTAGATTTACAAGTACTTGCCCAGAAACCAAACAAATTAATGCTGGAAAGATAGGGTGGTGGTTGTAATCAAAATAAATACACCAAAAAGAAAAAGGGGAGCTTTTTCTTTACCTGGCTTTTTTTTAATTATGGAGAGAAGAGACAGAAATTGGAGAGTAGGCACATGTATAATCTATTTTGCACTATGGTGATCTAGTTGATCACAATTCAAATTGATTGAAACCGTCTTTTGACAGACAGGTATGATATATAAACCTGAATCATGAGTATGCTCTAGGAAAAAGAAAACAGTAAGAAATAACATTAAATATTAAACAGGACCTGGCAAACATCAGTAAAGGTTAGCTGCTTTCCTCGTCACACCCAATGGTGTTTCCTCTTAACTGATTTCCATTGTCTTCCCTTTGCGCCTGTTTCCTTCCTGTATCTTGCAGTAGACATTATATTCTTTGGTGTCAGAAATTCAGCTCCACTACTTCACTTCTTCCAGACTTGCCGAAGGCATTTTAATTTATAATTGTAAGTGGCACACTTGTCACGTATTTTCTCATTTAAGGAGAGGTGATTTTTGCCTCTGGCTTTCCAACAGGCATTTTCTTAGCCACTGTGCAGCAGCTTTCTTTTGAAATGGCTAGTGATAAAAACGTGGGTAAGCAGAGGAGACAGCAAGGAGCTGAGTTTTGTCAGGGAAGTTTCCTGCCTATGGTGTCCATAAAGACAAAAGGCTTTGCAACTACACAATTAGGTAAATGAAAAGGGATCATTTGTGTCTCAGCGGGTCGAACAGAGTAACAATTCCCCCCTCAAATTATATTTTTTGAAATGAGCTCTTGGAAAATATAAAGCATTTGGAAGACAACTTTTATTAAGCACTTCATATATAACAGTGCCTGAAAACAGAATACTTTCCTTAGATATATTATATGATTGGTGGGAAATAATCAGTGTCCAAAATAGAATGAATAATTTTAAATCATGAGAATGCTGAGGTGTGTGCCAATCCTAGGACATTTCTCTTTATTTACTTTTGCATTATTGTAATCTTGTGAGAATATCCAATTTAAATTGGTGAATAGCCTCCTTCAACACCTTGAATATACTTTGTGAGCAAAAGTTTCTAGAGCAATATACAAGGCTGATCGTTTGATTCGAGCATCAGTGATTTGGAGAGGTTGGAATGTTGCAGATCTACACTAATTACAATCATCCTGGGTAACTTGAACCTCATTAAGTGGTCACTCACTCTCCATGTCTGTAAGTGGCTTAACAGCTTTGTTATTTTTATATCAATCATTTGGAATTGGTACTTTCCATCAACCCAAAAGCTAAGAATGTCATTGGATAGTATTTGAATCCCTTAACAGTTTTTTTTTTGATAATAATCTGCCTACCTTATAGACCCAGTAATGGATTTTAAACGTATTTTGAGCTCTGATGTTCTTTTCGTGCCCTAGAAAACCTTGATGAAATCATTACCCTGTGAAATTTGCGATAAGCTTAATCTGTGCTTCTGAGTCATGGCCACTCTGCTTTGACTCCAGCATGAACAATCTCTCACCCTTTTGAGGTATAAACTGATTTGTATTGATAGGTTTTTACAATTGGCCTGTTTATCCTCTTCTAAAGTGTGGTACATATGGGCCTTACCTCAGAGCTATACTAAGAGTAAGGGGCACAACAACAGTGAGAAAGAGGAACTGAACTGCCATTAATATAGGCAACTAAGACCTTTTGATATTATTCAAGGAACAAAAATTGAATTGATTTTTTGAGATTTTGAGCCAGATTTGTTGATATCTACACTTATGTCATTTCACCTCCCATCTTGTTTTCCTTACAAATGATGTTATCAAAATAGTATTTTAGGTAATAAAAGAGGAAAGGAGGAAGGGAAGAAGGGAGGGAGAGGGAATGGAGGGAAGAAAATTTTCATGTAACTAACAATTTTCAGGTACCTACCTCAGGGATCAGGTGAATAGGCAACTCATATTTATAGTGAAAACATATGAGACCTAATAGGTATTGAAGAATGATTAATATCAAGATGAATTAAGATATATTCTGTATCCCTTCTTTCCTGAAAAACAAGAATCCAGGGGGAATGTGTTTGTCAACTTCAGGTTTTAAATCAAAGAACAACAAAATAAAACTAAGTAACAAACTAAAACCGAGTTGATAAACAAATAAAAGGAAGAGGTTTCTTTTGGCTCACAATTTAGACCTTCAGGATCCACAACTGGTTTGACGATGGTGCTCTTGGTGAGACAAGACAGCATATCATTGAGTGGTACATGCAGTATGCAAACACTACTCATGTCATGCAGAATACAGAAAGAAAGAGGCTAGTGACCTAGTATTTCCTTCAAAATCACACTGTCAATGACCTGGCAACCTTCTATTCTAGATCACAGATCAGGAAGTCCCCAACCATACCCAACAGCATTGAGCACAGAATCCAGCCTGTAATCCATCAATCTGTAAGAGACATTTCAGGTCCAGATGGCAGAGTCTATACACATCCTTTAGAAAGCTCTCTAGACATTTTTGACTCTATACTATTTCTTATCCCCCGTGCATAACTAAACCTGTTCTTCTTGTGATTACCCTATTTCACCCACTTCCCAAATACTCTCCTTGTTTATTCCTCCTCTATCTCTGATAATCATATTTTCACTAAAATCAATCTCTTGTTAATGGAAGAAATCTGACATTTGAACTGACCTGGAAAGAATTGTGTGGAGTCACATATGAAACGTATTTATCAGTCTGCTTTTGAACTCGGGGTGCTCCTTTTAAACAAACGTCATTCAATTTTCTTTCTTTTACCTCTAAAAGTATCAGGAGTCAAAATAATAAGCTGGTCTTTGTTATTTTCTGTAGTTCTACTTTGCATAACAGTTGTAGTATTGCCATCTTCCTGTGGCCTCTTCACTATTTACCCTCTCTTCAGTCTCAAGTACTCTTTGCAGTGGTCTGGCTTGGGGCACATGATTAATTTATTCTGTTCTATATTGCAACACTTTTTTGTTTATTGTGCAACTATGGCAGACCGTTGCCTTGTATACTAGCTTGGGTTGATATCTATGATCTTTCAGGACTTGAAGTATATCACTCCAAGTACCTTTAACTTTACGACCTGCCACTGACATCTGCTACTTATGTGCTTGCCTATATAAGTGACATGTGACTTCTCTCATGGAGCTTTCAATGCCTTTTTTTTTTTGGTCTATATATTTAGATTTTTAACTTTGGTATGGCATGGAGATTTTCTTTTCTGGTTCTGTCCACAAAAATTATATCATGGGCTTTTTATAGCTATATGGGGTTTTCCTTTCTATTGTGTGTTGACTGAAGATGTGTAAGAACTTTTGCCTAAAATTTCCCTTCTTCTAAGTCTATAATTAATCAATATGATCTTTTCGCAATATTGCAAAAGTCCCGAGTATTCTGTTCTTGGATTATTTTTTTTTATTTTTTCACTTACCTTGGTTGAACAATCTACCAGAATTTCTCTACATTTCATTCTAGTCCTCATATTACATTTTATATTTGATTGATGCAGTGATTCTTTCCACTGGTTCCTTTTAATTGACTCATTGAACTTTCCATTTCCAGCTTATTGCACTTTGAATTTAATTCTATATTTTTATTTCTCTTCTGAATTAATTTTTCATATTCTGAATTGTCTTTATTATTTCATTCAGATGTTTGTGGGTTTTTATGAACTTCAGTAAGGAATTTATCCTATCTTTTTTTTTTTTTGGTTTGTTAGGGTGTCTTCCTTGAACTTTTGAACTCTTTCAACGTAGTTTTAACTGTCCATTTAAGTTCTGGGTTCTCAGATTCATCTAAGTTTTTCCCCATGGGTACTTTTATTATAAGACTAATGGTTTTTTGTGGGGAATATACAGCCTTAGTTTTCCATATTGCTTTTGTTTATCAGATAAAGTCTGGACATCCAGAGTTGGTTTATTTGTCAGTGTTTCTTTCCTTATGAGTTTTCAGCAGTTGAGTGTGAGTCTTCTAGACTCCATTCTATTGCTGTGAAGGGACACCATGAATAAAGCAGCTTTTACAAAAGGAAGTATT
The DNA here is from genome assembly GCA_025134845.1 of Neodon shergylaensis. Taxonomy (NCBI): domain Eukaryota; kingdom Metazoa; phylum Chordata; class Mammalia; order Rodentia; family Cricetidae; genus Neodon; species Neodon shergylaensis. The sequence goes on along the minus strand of JABTXL010001323.1, from coordinate 5,130,505 downwards.
TAATTGGCAGTTTGCTTGCAGGTTTAGAGGTCATCATTGCAGGGCACCAACAGGAATGATGCTGAAGCAATAGCTGAAAAATTGATGTCACAATCCATTGAAAACAGGAGACACACAGAGTCACACACATACAATTTTGAAACCTCAAAGCCCACCCCTAGTGACCCACCTCCTCCAAAGACATACCCACTACAATAAGACCACACCTCCTGATACTTCTAAACAGTTTATGAACTGTAGACTGAACATGCAAATATATGAGCCTCTGGGGGTCATTCCCATTTAAGCCCTCAGAATGAGTTTGGTTCTGGTTTTGCTATTGCTCTAACTTTACTGGATCTAGATCATGTGAAAAGAGCTCAAAGCTCAGTTCCTCAGTCAGTTCATCTTGACAAATGTGATGGGTGGAACTATTCCAGTACTTTACCTATTGGGGTGTAACTCCATTATTACCGGTGGCTTGTATGGATGCTTGGATAATGTACAAGAGAAGGCAGTTGTGTGAGGCCAAGGAGTTATAACAAAGGAGGCTCTGCAGGAAAATGCTTGCATATGATACTGTTTCAGGCAATGCAGTGGGTTAGGGTTGAGGATTCTTACTACTGAGCGCTATGTGCATGGATGCTTGCAAAATAATGGGTCAGAGACTCACAAGTTTTGTTTATTTCCATATAGCTTTCTTCCTCTTAGACGGTGCAGGACTTCTTTTGCATGGCTACCTATTTACCTACAGAATAAATGTAAATCAAAGACATTCCTTATGGTCAATTTTTGCATAGGAAAGTAGAAAATAGTAAAGGGTGATAATTTTATTCCCTTGCTTTGGGAATAAAAGAAGTTCTGGTTCCAATGATCAACCTTGAGAAAAGGAAATTCGAATTTTATGGATTGCCCAGGGAAAGAAAGGAAAGTGAGACAGGAGCAGGAAAAACGACAGAGAAAGCTTGCTCTGCAGCTTTCATCCAGGCACCACTTCCTGAGAGGACTCATTTCCATGCTCTGATTTTCATTTCTCCTCCAGTCATATGAGCCCCTCTTGACAGCACACAGAAAGCCCCGTTTACAGAACTTTATCTGTTCACAGTACGAACACTTCCTTTGATCCCATTGACATTCAAAAGTCTTAGACAAGAGGAAGAAAAAAAGACCAGAGAAAAGAAAATTAGGGGTAAGTATAAATGACCAAGAAAGAAATTAAACATTAATAAAAAATTATAATGTATTTTTTTATTTAATACATTCAAAGTCAGTAGACTTAGCTTTTGAAAGTCAGTTCAACCCCAAACCAGTTTTATGACCTTGGGTATAGTCTTTGAGTCTATAGGGGGAAAACCTACCAGAATAAGAATGTGACATAGAAACCTCTTACCATAAATAATGGTAGCTATAGGTCTGTTGGTCAATAGATCCTCTTATTTTTATCATTACTATTAATAATAAATAAGGGTAAAAATACCCTCTGCAGTGCTTGGAATCACCTCTGTATGCTATGTCTATTTTTCACCACAGAAACAATCCTTAGCCACATGGAAAGTTTTAAAGAAGAAGAAACAAGGTTAATTTATGCAGCATGAGAAGCAGGGAAACAAGTGCCGGCAAGCATGCTTTTTTAACATACTCAGCAATTACCATGGCTTCTCTAGGTGGTTCAGTTTTACTTTGGGGAATAAAATGTTGTCCACCAAAGTCTCTAACTGAGCACTTAACATGCACACGGCACAAATTTAAACCAATAAACATAAACTGAATAAACCAATAATGATTCAATAATGGCTGTGTTATTTTTCATGATTATATTAGCACCACATAAATGTCAAAGCATTTTAGAGGAGACTGGTACTCCTTCTTATCCTGTGTCTTTTTAAGATTCCATACTTGTATAGAGAATGCCCAAGGACATGGGAGAGACTGTTTACATGAATGGAGTTTCTGTGAGGATATGAGTAGAAACACAGAGGCAAGACAGACCCAGGAAAAATGTTACATATACTTTCAGTAATATTAATTTGAAATATGTAAACTATTAAAAAGCGAGAAGTCAGAGCTCTCAAGAGCAAAACACTGAATAACATGTTTTGCTATGTGTGAATGAAAGAGTAGAAAGGTTAAACCTGTAATCCCAACTCTGGGGAGGTGGCATAAAGAGGATCATATGTTCAAGATCATTCTTAGCTATCAGAGTTCAGGACGAACCTGTTCTGCATTGGACTGTCATAAAACAAACAAAAAAAACATTGGATGCACATGGAAACTAAGTATAAAGGAGTAACAAATAAGGACTACTGTTTACTTTGGACCATCCCTTGTGATATATACATTGATAATTATAATATAAAAAACAATAAGCAGACATTAATTAGTTTCAATTACTTTTAAAGCGAATATATGTATATAATATATTTATATATGTATATATATAATATTTCTTATGTGTTTATCTGATTTATTCACAACCGCTTTTGGAAAATACCAGGTAATCCTTTTAACAATTATTAAAGATTTAAAGTATTTCCAAAACTGTATCTAATTTTCTATCATCTATCTCTCTGTAATATATATTTATATTGAAAATAGATTCTTTTCTAATACAATATATTCTGGTTATAATTTCCCCACTCTCCACTCCTCTTAGTTGCCCCCTGTATCCCTTTCCTGCCAGAGTCCTGCTTTGTCCGGGGAAGGGGATTCTGGTGCCAAAGAGGATACATGGATTTGGCGAGAAAGTGGGGAGAGGGATTTTTCTGTAACTTTGATACTGTTCTGGAACTAGTTCTTATAGACCAGGCTGGTCTTGAACTCATTGAGATCTTCCTCCCTCTGTCTCCTAAGTGCTTGGATTAAAGGCTTGTGCCACCACTGCCAGGCAGATCTAATTTTTTCAATACGAGTTGAAGCCAAGTTACACCTACACACACACACGCATGCATACACACACATACACACATTATGATGTAGAAAATTAATATTACCTATGCACTGTACAGATTTTCTAACTACTCAACCTTTTGTTGCAAGTTTTAAGCTAATTAACTTTTTGTTACAGATTTTACAATTTTTTTTTACTACACCCAAGAAGTTCCAAATCCTGATACAATAGTCATAAATTTTTTTTAACAATCTTATTTTACATACCAATCCCAGTTCCCTCTCCCTCCACCCTCCTATTCCCCGTACCTTCTCCCCACCCCACTCCCTATCCACTCCTCAGAGAAGGGTGAGGCCTCCCATGGGGAGTCAACAAAGTCTATCACATCACTTGAGGTAGGAACAAGGCTCTCTCTGGTTTCCTAAGTTGAGCAAGGTATACCTTCATAGGGAATCAGTTTCAAAGAGCCAGTTAACACACTAAAGGTAAATACTTCTTTCACTTCAAGTGGCCCCACGAAAACTCCCATGCTACACACCTGTTCCATATCAAAGGGCCTGGTTCAGTCTTATGTTGGTTCTCCAGCTCTCAATCTGGGCTCAGTCAGTTCCCACTAGCTTGAATCAGTTGTTTCTGTGGGTATCCCTGTCATGGTCTTGGCCCCTTTACTCATAATATCACTCCTCACTCTCTATGACAGGACTATACGATTTCGTGAGAGCAGAGCTCAGAGAAACTGTAGAAATATAAGATTTTCAAAAGTAGAAAGTTGAAACACTTTAGAGGTAAGAGACTTTGGGATCATTTGCTCTGGGTAACAGAAGCTGGAATCTGTAAGAATTTGGAAATCTAGTATGCCATCTTTAGCTGCTGAGCTATACCGAAGTCAAGCCATTTGTAGTAAGACAACGAGGCTCTAGTAAAATTTCCTAAGCCAAGGAAGAGAGCAGAAAGGATTGCAAAGTAAACTCCACCCAAAGGGGGTTTCCAATAAGCTCCAAGCAGGAGCTGAGAGACAGAGAATGGTGTAGTCATGATGGACATGGATAGCAAATATGAATTCTACCCTAGGAGGCATTCCAATATCATATCATAGAGGCATAGAGAAGCGACAGAATGGCAGCTCATACAGGAAAGTGTAGGGGCTTTGAGGGACAGTGGTTACATATCCAGACCTAGGAGGACAGGAGGGTGTAAGGAGAGATAGAGCAACTATTCCTGAGAGGGAGGAGGCAAAGAAAAGCTAACAAGCCCAGGAGGATATATGGAAAGCTAATGACAATAGAGGGCATAAGAAAGCGCTGGGACTTAGAAGAGATTGATGGTTAGAACAGGGGAGGCAAGTGGCTGAAGAGGTGATTTTTAGAATTTTGAGTCAAATTGGTGAGAGGCAGAAGACAGCAGAAACAAATGATCCATGCATACCTCAGGAGAGTCAAATCAGTACCTTGGTTTGGAGAGGTCAAGTACTCGGATGGGGCTCATATGTGCCAGTGCTAGGTTTTGGCTTCAGATTAATGAAAATGGGGGCGTGATCACTCCTTGGTATGGCTGAAGAGAAGGTTTTGTTGTAGATGTGAGGGAGAGAAGCCAGACACATACAGAAGGGTTTCTGACTGAGCCAGACCATGAGGCGGAATGAAAGAGAAACAAAAGAGGATGGGGACAAGAGAGGAGCTTTGCACCAAGAGGCTAAGGGAGCACATGGATCATGAGATCTCGTAGCCATAATAATAGAGTTATATACAAAAGAATTGCCTAGAGAAGGGAATCAGAAGCCCCACCCCTGGGAGGTGGAGCTTTATGATAAGGGCTAGAGTGAGAAGTGCTGGGAGGGGCCACAGGTACGAAGTGAGACTTGTCTTTGGTTTGTTTGGGACCTTCATTTTTATTTCTGCGTGTATCTTTCCTGGAATACTGTGCATGGAATTCCTGTAATCAAGAGTTGGGGGAGGGGGGCAGTGTACTAAACATTGCTCTACTCATTTCATTTCCTTCTGATATCTACTGAGTAGTAGAACTGGCCAACTAGAAAATGGTTATACCTTCATTCTTTAAGCAGTCTCCAAACAGTTTTTCACATTTGCTGTATTATTTTCAGCTCTGCCCTCAAAGTATAAACATTCCCCTTCTGCAATATCCTTTCCAGTGTTTGTAATTTGCACACATTCTCTTTGGTAGGATCCACTCAGTGTTACAGTATTATCTCATTGTGATTTTTATTGTGTTTTTGTATTGCCTAATAATATTGAGTTTTTTCATAACGCATCTTGAAAAACGCCTGCTCAGATCTTTTGCCAGTGGTATAACCAGAAGTTTGGTTTTTTTGTTTTTTTGTTTTTTTTTTTTGCTATTGAGCTGCTTAAGATCTCTTCTTTAGTTATTACTGTCATTTTGTCAGATTAACTGTTTCTAAATAAATGATCCAGGCCTGAAGGCTGTTCCTTCATTTCATTGTTTCCTTCACTAGAGAAGATTCTTCGTTGAGTAGAATATAGTATCCCTATTTTCATATTTGTTGTCCACACTTCCATGTTTCTACCTAAAAACACAATAATTGCCTAGTTTTAAATTTTGAAGGAATATTAACATGCCTTCCTCTAGCCATCATCTAGATTCCGGACTTGATGAAGCCTTGGTATATTTTGAAGTATAGAGATCAACTGTTAATCCTTTCCATGTGAGTATTGTATTTTCTCTGCAGCATTCACAGAAATACATACCTTTTCCCCAATGTACTTGGGGACCTCCTAGAGATGCAATGGCTGTACAGTGGTGGATTTGTTTTTCTGAGCTTACTCTTCATTGATTGACATGTTGGCTTTTATCTTAACACTTAGCTGTCTTGCTTATATGAGTATGTAATGTGTCACGAGACAAGGTATTTTTAAAGAATCCGTTTTTTGTCTTTCTTTTTTTTTTTTCTTAAGAACTTATTTGACTATTAGGGACCTTTTCAGCTCATTTGAGAATTTTAGAAAGTTTTAAAAGTTAGCTTTTATTTCTATTTACATTTCAATGAAGATTATATTGAAACTATAACTTTGAGTAATATTGATATTTTAACAATATTGCTTATTTTACTTTATCAGCATATGTCTTTATGCTATGTTTGTGATTTTTCAATTTCTTTCATTGAGGTTTAAAAAATTTTATTATGGAGTCATTCATTTGTTTGGATAAAATTATCCATAGTTTGCAGCTCTTGCAGATGAAATTGTTTTCTCTATTCCTTTTAATTACGTGTATTAGTGGTGTGAAAAATATTACTGATTTTTATGTTTTATTTTATATCATATTTTGCTGCTGAATTTACCCCTTTTAATATTTTATTGATATAGTGTTTAGGTTTTTTATGTGCGTAAAAATAATTCTTTATTATCTGTTAGCAGGAACAATTTGACTTTCTCTTTTCCAGTTCAGATGTATATTATTTCTTTCTTTTTCTAAATGTGCTGGGCAAAACTTCCAGTATACTGAGTTGCAGTGTTGAATATGGGTGTGCTTATCATATTTCATATTTTTCAGAAAATAGTTTCAACTATTTCCCATTAAACACACTGACTGTAAGATTACTACACTGAGTCTTAACTGTTTCCGAGTCTTGTCCCTCTCTGCCTAATGTGCTGAGGAGTTCTGTCCTGAAAGCATTCCCCTGTCTGTATTTTTCGAAATGATAACACATATTTCAGACTGTTGATGTAGTGAATTGTTTATTTATTTTTATGTGTGAAACTCCCCTTAATGCCTTGAATAAATCTCACTTATCAGCCTCTGTAATGTTCTTGATGTTTGCCTATCTTTTCTTTTATACTTGGTTGTTTATGTAGTTTTGATTATATGGTAACAATGGTCTCATGAGATGAGTCTAGGAGAGTTTCAGACCATTCGTTTTAAGCATTTGACAGGAATTCTTGTTTAATTACTTCATAATCATCAGTAAACTCATCAGCTCCCTGGCTTGTCTTTGTTGGGAGACCTTATTGCTGGTTTGATTGTTGCTTACTAGTGGTCTGCTCAGGTTTAATTTGGCTGAGTCATGAGATAGAACTTTAACTGCTTCTGTGAAGTAATTCTACTTGTTGAAATATAATTTTTCATAATAGTCCCTAATGGTTCTGTCTTCTATGTTCTAATGGTTCTCTTTCAATCTATGAGTTTTATACATCTTTGCCTTTTTTTTCCCTTTGGTTGGTCTAGCTAAAGTTTTTACAGTGTTGTTTATCTTTTCAAAAGAAACTTATTTTTATTAAGTATTCATATGTTCTGCTTTTTCTTACAACCTGATATTATCCACCTAATTTTAAGTTTTGTTTAAATTTACTTTCTATTTCTTGTTTTTATTTATTTATTTATTTATTAAAGATTTCTGTCTCTTCCCCGCCACCACCTCCCATTTCCCTCCCCCTTCCCCAATCAAGACCCCCTCCCTGGTCAGCTCAAAGAGCAATCAGGGTTCCCTGCCCTGTGGGAAGTCCAAGGACCACCCACCTCCACCCAGGTCTAATAAGGTGTTGTTATACTGAGTAAAATCCTGAGTTTATTTTTTGAGATTTTTTTTTCTATTTTTTAATTAAAAATTTATGTATGCTCCTGAGCCTACCTGAGCACCACCATGTGCCTGGTGACCACAAATTCTAGAAGATGGTGTCAAATCCTCTGCAGCTGGAGTTCCAGGCGGTTAATAGTCCTGTGATATGAGTGCTGGCTGGCACTGGACCTGTGAGTGCACTGAGTTCAGGTATCCACTGACAATTCTTTTCAGCCCTTCTTTCTGTTTTGGATGGGAATGTTTGATTATTGCTCTAATAATTTTCTCACCGCACTCAGATAATTCCATTTCAAAAATTTGGCATACTATATGTTAATTTTCATTTATTTGACAAGTTTTAATGTACCCTTTGACTTCATTTCTTGCCCTTATCCTTCAAAATCATTACTTAATGCTCATGTATATGTACAATTTCCTAAGTTACCTTGTTAATTTCTAGTTTTATTCCATGGTAGTCGTTAGTATTCAGGCATCTACACTGACCTGACATTAAGGTATACATCCTCGGCTGTAGCCACTAAGAGCCCCTCCTGTCCACATTCACTACGTTCCCTTTTAAAGGGGCCCTGCAAAACTCCCATCTCTTTCTGTTTCCATCAGTCCATCTGTTTGTGTCTGTCTGTCTGTCTCTCTCTCTCCCTGTCTCTCTCTTTTCTCTCCTCTCTTCTGCTACTCTTGTCTCTAGAGGTTGGTCTTCCCTCTCCCCTCCCTACTTTTCTCATTCACTTTACCCCCACCAAAAAAAAATCCCCTTCATAAGAACTGGGTCTTATGACATCTTTCTGTCATGTGCCGCCCATTTTTTTAAATCACAATATAGATTATGCATAATATAATTTCTTTTTTTTAAAATATATTTTATACATCTTATTATTAAAATATATGTTGAAAATATATTATGAAAATATATCTTCTTGTACATAATGTTATATATTACCTTTTCCCTCCCACAATACCTCTGAGATCCTCCCAACATAATTTCAGCCATTAAATTTTTTGCTTTATTTTTTTTAACAAGAAAAGAGAACATCTTTTACAAACATATAAAGAGAACAACACTAAAATGGAAGTATTTGAAAAATGTGTCTGAAAAAAAGTCCCTGGCTGCTCTTTCACATAGTGGCTATGTATGCTTACGATGGTGCTGTGTGAACAGCACAGTGATATTGCTTGCAGCATCTATATTTTATTCCTTAGAAAACTAGAACAAGTCCAAGGGCAAGTGGGCCAAGTTTATAACCAAGCCAAGATGTGGATGTATGGATAGAGGTTATCACATTTGAAAGGTCATTTAACTATTAACTTTATGTATTCTTCAATAAGCCATGTAACATTAGTTTTTTAGTTTCTAACCTTAAGCATCTTGCCAGGGATATGCAATAATAAAAATAATATCAAAGCCCCCAGAGTCCTCATCATTTGCAAACACTACAAAATTAGTATAATGAGCAAACATCTTTGGGATGTGAAAATTATTGTATCTATCCACCTACACTGAAGACAATTTTTTTCCTTTCTTTCTACTATAGAAATATCTCATCTTGTACATATCTACGCACAGTGTATTATGGTCTTCAAATGATATTTTTGATAGATGATAACTTGGATTTATGGCACTCCTATGAAGTGGGATGAATAAAACTGCATAATTCAAAAGTTGATTTAAAAATATTATTGGATATTTAACATGTGTTATGTACTACAATTATAAGAGAGAAGATGTAGGTACAGTTGTCAGTTTTCAGAGTATATTGTCTGATTACTACCTCAGGATATTTTTTAATCTGTATAGATTATGAATCATTATGAATTCTAGCTTGTTTCAAATTTACGGTTCTCTTGTCTCAGTCATATACGTGTTAGGAGTGCAGGTGTTCACCGCTGTTCCTTATACGTCGCATGCGTTTTTAAAAGGCTGTAAATCTAGGATACGCAACCTCACAGCAAATTTCCTGTTCCTCTGACTCTTAAATCTTTCTGCCCACACTTTAAAAATTATCCTTGAGGCTTAGGTGCAATAATTGTGTTAGAGATGTATTGCTGGCACTGAGTAACACACGATCCCTTGCTCTATGGATGCTGATCTGTTTTGGTTTTCTGTAATAGACTCCATCTTCTACAAAGAGAAATTTCTTTGATGAAGAGTGAAAAATAAACTTATATTTTGAGGGTTTAAGGATACATAAAGTGCGTGTAGTAATTAATCAGACTGATCAGGCTGTATTACATTTTTACGAGAGAGAGAAAGTATATAAAAGAAGCTATAAATTTGAGAGGGAACAAAGGTATTGCTTGGGAGGGAATGAAAATTTGAAAGCAAAGGGGAATGTAACATGAGTATACTTTTTAAAAATAAGAAGAAAATAAAAAAATAAAAGCTTTAAATCATAAAACTAGAATTGGAATTACAAAGTACATGGAATCCCTGAAGAATTATAGAAGACAGAGCTGAGATTAGGTAAATCTGGGTTCTTGTATTCACAAAGGGGATCAATAAATATACTTTGTAATCCTCTATCTTTCTCTGTAACCCTCTCTATTTTTCTTTCTCTTTCTCCCTCCCTTTTCTTTTTGGAGTTCATATATGCACCTGATGAGAGCAAGACTGGACACATACTGTTTTCCAATAATGAGGATGCTGCACAGAATCTCTACTGCAGTTCTATTCAGGAAGGATCAATATTGACACAAGTGGGGTGTCTAAGGCTTTATGAGCTTAATTAATAGAGGCCCAATCAGTTTTTTTTTAAGGTGGACTATCAAAGAAGCAAGTATTTTGAAGGATCTTCCTTTTTTGTATCAGGTGCATAATAATTCTCTTCCTGACTGTTCTCTTCCTGGAAGAGTTCTTCTCACAGTCATATGTGAGACCCTGTATCACGTGATGGATGAAGTGAGGGTATGCAGGGAGAGGGAGAGAGAGATGTAGCTGAGAGAGAGAACATCAGAGACCCTGGTGATTATCACCATTATCAATGCTGGTCCATGTAACAATGAAATCAGTCTGCGTATACAACAAAGACCAAATTCATAGAAGTTATTTATAACTTTAGTTACAGACATTATCTAGAGAAATTTAAAAAAAAAAAACATGTTGTTAGGGAGCTGAGGGAAGAACAGGACTTTCCTGACAGCTTTGTGTCCTAACTCACAGTAGTAGATTTTATTGTCTATGAATTTAACCAAGGTTATTTTCATTACCAGAATGCATTAACCTATCATGATAAGCAAAAATCAAATATAAGTTAATTGGAAATTTTATTTTCTCTTGTAGCAGCAGTGTTTGATACCTGATTCCTAGCCTCAGAGGTTGTGATTGTGAAACAGATGGTTGTTATTCTCAATTGGGCACATTGATTTCATTCAGGCCTGCTAGCATGTTTAGTTATCCCTTTTGTGATGAATACTTCCTTTGGTGTAGGAGTTTCCCACTTGGAGGCACTAGAATATTGCATTGGTTTTATGACCTTTCGGTCCACAAGGAATATCATCTGGGCAACAGTACTCCTTTAAGCTAGCCTGGCCATGGTAGGTTCCACATTAGAGGTCTCATTGCCACTGGAAGCTATTTGAGGGCAGGAATGAGGGTGTGTCTGTGTGTGTGTGTGTGTTCTTGGAGGAGTTTCTATAGTCTCTCCTTGCTTATATTACTTGAGCAGATAGCTCAACTTTCAAAAATTCAGTCAAAGGAGAGGAGACTGGAGAACTCATTTCTTTTTGTCTATGAAATACCATCAAATCTTAATGTCTGTAACTCAGCTGAAGCTGTCAAAACAATATCTAAAGCTGTGTTATTTTTAACATTTTCTCCATCTTATTTCTACTGATTTTATTATTAAATTTACATTATCAATATTTCTATTTAACAGTAGGATTAATAGCATAAAATTTTTCCAGCATGAGAAATAATGAGGGAGATATGGATATTTTATGTGGTTTGCCAATTTCCTGTACAATTTCAGTAGTTTTTCCTGTATATATTCTGACTTAAGCCAGTGGTTAAAATCAACCAAATACTTGATGTAAGACAAAGACAGTTAATTTGCTTTGAGAGTAGTGGTGTTTTGTTTTTTTTTTTGTTTATTGTTTTGTACATTATGACTGTCTTCTCATATCCCGGGGATATTGGCATCACACACCACAATGAGCTCAGTATAGAGAAACATTTACCTATAATACCTCCAATTACATTGTAATTGTTGGCTTCTGTTGTGTGTTTTAAGTCTACTCTGTAAGATGGCAGACATGGTGAAGGATGATGGACACTAAACACTGTGAAAGCAATGACACATGGATGAATGCTATAATTAGAAACACTGAACAAAATGTGGCTTAAATGCAAAAGCATGCAAGATAATGAACAGAGAATTTGGACAGTCCATTTACTGAAATGCCTTAGTCATTAATTCTGATGTGTGAATTTGGATAGCACTTTTTATTTACCTTTTTTCTTATTTTATACTAATAAGCAACATATTAGTAAAATCGTGTTTTGTAAAGATTTGCCTACATTATTTCTTATGAATTGCTGAGTTCTGAAAATTGACAATGTCTTGTTACAATTGGTATTATTCAATAACATTATTTAAGTTTGAATTTATAGAACGAGGAGAGACAATCAAGTAAACATCATATGAAGCAGTAAGTAAAATTTGCCCAACATACCTTGAATTTCAACATACCTTGTTGGATCAGTATTTGAGGAATATATTGGAAGAATATTTGAATGCAAATTTCAGAGATTAGTATCTTTTTTCTTAAAAAATATTAATTAATTAATTAACCTATTTGTTATGTATACAGTGTTCTTTCTGCAAGGATGTCTGCTTGTCAGAAGAGGGTATCACATTTCATTTTTTTTTTCGAGACAGGGTTTCTCTGTAGCTTTTGGTTCCTGTCCTTGATCTAGCTCTTGTAGACCAGTCTGACCTCAAACTCACAGAGATCCACCTGTCTCTGCCTCCCGAGTGCTGGGATTAAAGGCGTGCACCACCACCGCCCTGCCACATTTCATTTTAGATGGTTCGAGCCACCAAGTGATTTCTGGGAATTGAACTCAAGACCTCAAGACCTTTGGAAGAGCAGCCAATGCTCTTGGCCTCTGAGGCATCTGTCTAGACCTGGTATCTTTTATTTCTAGTCCTACCATTTATCTTTTCTAGAGCTAGGAGCCACAAATCAGAGAAAATACCTCACCTTTAGGTTTTTAGTAAGGAAAAAGTTGAAGAGTTACCTAAAATTTTTCTCCTATGAGAAAAAACAAAAACTTCTTGTCTCTCCTACACTATTAAGTCCTTCATGAACGTCATCTTCTAGCTTTATCTTCTCAGAAACTAGTAGTAACACACTCATACACATACATCTATACACATATATGCAAGATATTTTAGTTACTATGGTTAATAGGTATAATTATTAAGAATAAAAATGTCAAAATGTCTGTCTCCCTATGACACTTCATCCTTCAGGCATTGACCCTTTTCGTTGTTTTTTTTTTTTTTTTCCACTCTTCTTTTGGCAAATAGTAATTCAGGTCTTAGATAACCAAGGCTCATTAAACAATTATCTCTGTAGCCTAAAAGGCTTGTCTATTTGATCTGAGGAGTATTCTGAGTATGGCTCCTTCATCCTGTTCTTTTGTTTTCTCCTTCTTTCCATTCACACATAAGAATGCTATATCAGTTGTTCAGCCTGAGCGAAGGCGAAGGAGTTATGACTAGGCTTTGTTAGAATCAGGGTTTCAGTGTAGCCCTTCTAATTGATCTCTGAGTTGTGATAGTAACAGTATTAAGGCATGAATCAATACATTTTTTAAAAGATTTTTATAAAGGTAACTAAAGTTCATGATGGAACTTGAAGTTTATATTTCTGGGAACAATAAAATTACAGAAACTGGAAAACTATTATTGTGAAATATAATGGTTTTAAAGATACACACATGTAATTTAATTTACTTTTCTTAACAGTATTTGATTATACATTGCACATAAACACGCACACAACACTGTGTTTTTATGACTTAGTGTGAGGTTCTCCTTGTGTAGTTACAGGAAGTATTCAGGTAGAACAAGTAAGAAAATTTGTCTTTCTGTAACCTAATTTCACTTGGAATTAAGTAAAAACTAGAGATTAGTTTCTTATTAAAAATAAATTCTATAAAAAATAAAAGACTTAATATTTTCAATCATTTAAACAACTTATTTTTAACTCAGTAATCTTATTTTTGTTTATTTAAAAGAATATTACTAAAAATGACCTTGAATTGCCTTTTTGTAAGACAATATTGGGCTGAAAATAGTTGAGAAGCATAAAGAAGTTGGTTGGTCGTTATAATATACTCTTGAGTAGGTTTTAAAAAGCACCATTTCTTTTTGCTCACATAAACACTGTAATTATCCAGGAATGTCAAATTACCTTTTTTTTTTTTTTAACCCATCTGTTCCATTTCCCTCAATATCTGCTCCCGTTTGCTTCCCTGTTGAATAGGTAGCTTGTAACAAATCCCAACAAATGTTCACACAGATTTTTAATAAATTTAGCAACTCATTTGGAAAACCTTTGTGTTGAATGCTCAGACCTCTGTAATCTGAATTGGTCAGTCAGAAATAACAAAAAGGAAAAATCTTAAAAGAGGTGAAAACAAGTATATTAGTGAAAATGAAGTCCAGATCCCAGACTACTGAACCATGTTTCAGCAAGTGAGAGGTTGTTGTTTATATCTGTGCACATTTCCGTCCAAAACTTGGGGTTTGCAGATCTTCCACAAATGAAGATGTTCGAAATATCAAAGTTGATACTTTAGAAGCTGAATGGCCATTTCTTTCAAATAAAATTATTCTAAAAGGTTTTACATATTAAAATTAGGAGTCATTCCCACACAAATTATCCACAGACATGGCTTTGAAATGGAACTGGTCTTGTTTTTATAAGAAGAACTGAGAGTTTTCAGTATCTAAATGAGTCAAGTTTGTAACCACCTTTTGAGAAAGTGATCTTTCAGATAGTGAGATTCTCATTACATTATCTGCTTTTTGTGAAAGCAGTAATAATGGCTGTAAATTTGAAATAATTAATATGCATCAGCAATTAAGCTCAATGCCATGTATGTGCCATTCATGAATCCCAACATAGATCTTAAACGTAACATTTATTTCTCACAGCTAAGGAGATATTGAGCTAAATAAGACAGACCATTCTTTGACTCTAATCTAAGTAAAAGCAGGTTTGTAGACTTTCTGAACCCTATATAGAAGATTAACAATGTGTTGCTGGGACTAGTCTGCTGCTAAATTAGTCTTAACATATATCTTTGTACTTAGATTAAAAAAAAAACTACTAAACTCCAGTCATCAAATTAATGTTTAAGAAACAAGAAAAACAAAGGTCAAAATATTTTCTCTCTCTCTCTCTCTCTCTCTCTCTCTCTCTCTCTCTCTCTCTCTCTTTACTTTTACTTCTCTTGGGCCATGCAATTAACTAGCAAGTTTCGAAGCCAACTTAGTTTTATGATCATGTGTTACTCGAATATATGTATCATTTTTTTTCTAAACAAAGCATCAGATGTTTCTGCAGTGCCAGAATTTCTCTCCTTTTCCTTCAAGGAAATTTATTTATACTATACTATCTTTATTTTATTTATTTATTTATTTATCTATTTATTTATTTATTTATTTTTGCTTTACCAAACTCATAGTGTGTGTTTCTATATGTCTAGACATTTTACTGGGAGATTTCTATGAGTCCCCATTTCCTTAGGCTTTCTTGAGATGAATTATATTAATCCTTTAATGTCTTCTCAGGTATTTATTTTATTAAGTTGCTCTAATTCATTAGGCTCATATATTAGTCATAATAAAATGATTTACTATATATTATGCTATTTATCTTATAATTGCTACACGTTTGCTTTCTTTACCATAGTAATGCTTCTTAACGTCTACCTCACATCAAAGACATTGATTGAATATGTACCCAAGTCTATGATCCTCCAGTCTTTATCTTATATTTATCCTTTGATTGCCACTAGCTGCCAAACCAACACAGAAGTCATGACAGGATATCTTATGACCTAGAAAATAATATACAATCCCAAGTAAACAGGTTTTAGAAATTACATAAAGAATTGGTTTCTACACTTATGAATATGCTCAATAGCTTACAATATCTAATTTCTTTCTAAGTATCTATTTGTATCTTTCCTAGGCTGAACAAATAAGTTACACATTTTGTATCATTGTTTTCAAAACATTGTAATGTTTTTGAAATTGACATTACTATTTTATCTGAGAGTTCCGGTAAGCTCTTAAAAACAAATTCATGATTCTATTTTTTTCTGCTTTGTGTTGCTTGCATCAGCACACCTGATGGGCAGCATAACTACTTTTTCAAATATAATTTCACTGTGCAGAAAAGAGTATATACAGATTTGCTTCCTTAAAATTACATCAGCAAACTTTCTTCTTATTCATAATTGATATCAATGACTCTGAGGAGCAGCTAGATGCATATTCTTTCTCAATGTGTTGCTTTCACAAGCAAAACTAGATGCTAAAATCTAACCCTTGATCTTTTTTCACTCTATATATTTTATCAGTACCTAGCTTTGACATATTGACTTGACTGATGCCAGTGTCTTTTTTCCTTTATATGGTCAGAGTATTAAATAAGACTCAAATCAAGCTATTATGAAATGTGAGAAGAAGCCAGCATCTCCCAGCACAGCAAACAGAAAAATAAATGTATGATTTTAAATTGATGAATTTATTTGTCATCATCATAGAATATTGAGAGTTTTTAATATTTTTCCTAAAATTCCTTCATACTACAATATTATTGAAATGAGTTTACAATGTTTTTATAGAGAAAAATCTATAGAGAGTAATACAATTTAAATATTTACTGAATATTTAATCTTGCTTTTAGTCACTTCCCATAGACACAAGGAGAATTTGGGGGAAATCACCTTATGATTCACACGTCTTATTTTGGTTCTTTGTGCAATTCAAGGACATTTACAATGTAATTCAAAGAGACAAATACATATGAGTGTTCATCCCTGGCTAGATATATATGAAAATCAATAACCATGAATGCAGCATGGCTTCTAATAGCATCTTGCTAATATGCCCAAGGCACCTTTGTTAAAACTATTATGCTTCTGAAAAAAGTTGCTGTGCATACATTATGTAAGTGCAGTCAGCAAGACTCTGGTCTCTTTGTAGCATTTAAGCACTAAAGACTCCCAGTAGTTAATGTAAACAAGAAAACCCAAGCCAGGGAAATTGCATGTAATATTTGACCATAATATGTCCTAAGAGAAGGTATCTACTGAGACCTGTCAAGGAGTATCTGTTTACCACCAGTGCTGTTTGCAAGCTTCTGCTTGATCTTCAGCTTATAAACTTGGTCCTAAAACTTTATCTTCTCTTTAATAATTAAATAACTGATTTTCTTCTGTTGGACTATTTCTGTCTTGCTCAATTATAAAATGAATTTAAGCCAAACATATGCATAATCTCTCTCATTTATGTTTTTTTCTGTTTCAGAATAATCTGAGGATTATTATTATTATTTGGCTTTAGTTTTTCGTTTTCTAAAATTGTTTCCTTTGTGACTTAAAAGACTGAGATTAACTCCCTGATCTACAGATCAGTCACTGAATTTTAGGATTTGCTCTCTGTGGTAGTATAAAGCAAATTATCTTTTCTCACTATACATTCAATATATCAGAGGACAAGATTTTTACCAGATGTGTGGACTTTTCCCTCCTACATTGAACAGTTTTCTGACAGCACTCAAAAATCTTATATTTAAATTCATTTATGTCACAACTTACTAGAAGTAGGATCAGGTATTATGCACTAGGAAGAGTCAGCCTCCAAGCCTGCTACCACTGTAAGCACTATTTACAGTTGCTACTTCTGTAGACAGTCCATCTATACAATTTGGTGATATATTAGAAAACTATTTGGTACAACTTCACAGATTCAGGAGAAAAAGGTATTTACTTGTAAGTATTCTATTGAAAGCAACCCAGAAGGCTATAATTGTCGCTAAAATTTGAAACATCCAGACGGAAGAGATTCATCTGTATGTGTCTGGGAGAAACAGTGCAGACTTTCTCTGACCTCTCTGAGTATATAGTCCACTAGGATGCTCCACATCTTCAACAAACAGAAAACTGTGAAAAGCATCTTCTTACATTTATTTTTGAGAGTATCATTGCATAGGCATGCGTAAGTACCTTACCAAGTGTTAAATCAACATCTACCCATTGTTTTTCCCTGAAAACTGAGAACCAGCTCCCATCTTAAAACCATCCAGAATATCACAGGTCAACTCGTTGTTACCTAAGATTCTATTTCAAACTTACTTGAAATTCGTGGCCCTTTGCCTCTAACTCCTGAGTGCTGAGATTACAGAGGCCTTCCCCAGAACTTTCCTATCTCTGTTTCTTAGTATATCACACGACACAGCTGCAAACTCTTTTCTTGTTGATAATCTCCAGCATTTCTCAGTTTTTAAATACTTTAAGTATTAATTATTTTTTTTAAATTATGTGTATGTATAATTTGTTTGCTTGTTTGTATGTGTATCATTTCTACATAGAATCCTGTAAGGCGAGGAAGGGTGTCAGAACTGGTTTTTTAGGAAGGTGTAGGCTACCAGATATGAGTCGCGGAAATTGAATCAGTTACTCTGCAAGAGCAACAAGGGTATTAGTTGTGGACCATCTCTATAGCTCTTCCAAAGACTTGTTCTTGGGCTGTTTTTTTTTTTATCTGAGAATTTCATATAAAGTAATTAGACATTTATTCTCCCACTTCTCTCTCTTAATCTTCCAGTATCTGCTCCCACTATCACCCCTGCAACTTTGCGTCCTCTAACCTTTCTGTGCTTTTTGTATCCTTGCTCATTTTCATTTATTAAATAGAACAATAACATTATAGGATAATATGAGGTATAACCTAGCACAGTTGTGAATTGCTCACAATCATTTTGTTCAGGTGCTCAGCCTTTCTTTAGTGTTAATTAGTATCATTTCATATAGATCTATGATAGACAAAGGCAGAAGCAGACAGGGAGACAGATAGATAGATATATGGAAATAGATGATGATGATAGATATATAAATATATAGATAGATACAGACAAAATCATATATCTGAATATTTTCTGTTAATTGATTTATGAGTATGAGATCAAGAATTACAGTGAAATAGCTGTGGAACTGCACAAGGTATTCACTTTCTCTTGGACAGCTGTGTCTATAGTATCCTGATGTCTCTCCTGTTAAATGACCACATATTTTATACTATCATGGAGAGATCTTGATATACTTTTTCATATTGGCTAATAAAAAATGGAATATGACCTAACTAAATGTCATATGGAAAAGACTGTCATGTTCCTTTGTTCTCAACATATCTCTCTTAGGAAAACTCCAGCAGGTACAGATGGAGAGAGCCTTCATCATGTAGATCCTGAGCAGGCTTTTAAAGGCTTGGGAAATTCCATCACACTTATTTTCCGTAAATCTTATCACATATGTTCTTAATGGGAAAATATTCTTATACTTTATCTGTGTTGAATCATTTCTGAGTCATTTTGTATTTTCAAAAGGATGTTGTAAATGCTAATTTTAGTTGGACTTTTCTCTCCCACAAATCAGCTCTCAAATAACCACATGAAGATTTATTATTAGTTATGAAAGTTTGATCAATAGCTTGGGTTTGTTTCTCCCTAGCTGGTTATGAAGATAACACTGACTTCACACACTAATACATACACACACTCACAGATTGAAGAGATAGTTTTTATTTGGGGAATTATTTCAAAATTGTTCTTTGAAGGTCTGGTAGGATTCTACACCGATCTTTCTAGCCCAGATGTGTCCTTGGCTGATGTTAAATGTTTATTTTTTTCCCAGAGTCTACCATTAGGTATTGTCCCTTTTTGTTTTTCTAAGACTTTCAGGTGTAATATTATCTTATTAATATGCGAGCCTTTAAGCTTTGATATAGGCATTTTGTGCTATACAATTTCTTCTTAGTACAAACTTCATTGTGTCCAATAGATTATGGCATAAAGTCTTTTCGTTAATTCTAGGCTCGAAAAATGACAATCATGATTTCTTCTTTGACCCAATTGTTCTTCATTAGAGGGTTGTTTAAGTCCTATGTGTTTGCTTACTTTCTGTGGTTTCTATTTTTTTTTTTTTTGTAGCTAGCTCGTTTCTTTATAATCAAATACAATATAGAATGCCATTTCAATTTTACAATATTTGCTGAAACTGGCTTTTTGTCCTAATATGTGTCCAATTTTGGGTAAAGTTGCAGCAGAGAAGAATCTGTATTCAGGATTAAATAGAAGTTTTTGTGGATGCATGTTAGATTTATTTTCTTTACTATGTCATTTTACTCCAAAATCTTTCTGCTTAGTTTTTGTCAGGATGATCCAACTATTGGTGTAGTGAAATATTGAAGTCCTACACTATCACTGTGCCTAAGGTAAATGTGTGTTTTGGATCTAATATTGTTTCTTATAAAATGGGGTTTTTCTGTGTTTTATGCACAAATGTTTAGAATTATAAAATCCCTTGGGTGATTTTTTTTTCTTTAATGAATATGAAGTGCTCTTTCCCAATTATGCTGGCTAATTTTGTTTAAAATCTATTTTGTCAGAGAGTTAAAACATTGTACCTGCTTACTTACTAGTTCTATTTGCTGGGAAAACCTTTTTTATTCTTTTACCCTAATCTGCTATTGATGATTAGGTATGTTTCATGGAAGCAGAAAAAAATGATACTCCTGTTTTCTAATTTTAATCTATAACTCTTTATTGGAAATAGGGATCACTTAGTATTAAGAGTTGTTACTGAAAATGTGTACTAATTGCAATCACTTTATTTTGGTGACTTTTTCCTTAGATTCCCTTTGATTAGCTGTTCTGAAATTATAAATACTAATTATGTCTTTTTCGACGTGTCTAATCTCATCTTCAGACTAAAAGATTACTTTCAGTATTCTCTGGAATATAATAAGTATACATGACATATCTGTTTTATCGTGGAAAGGTTTTCTATATCCTTCAATTGAAACTTGTAGTTTTCCTGAGTATAGCAGTGTGAATTGGCATCTGTGTTCCTTCAGAAACTTTAGGTCAGTCTAGGTGCTTCTGGCTTTCAAAAGCTTAACTGAAATGTCAGGTGTTATTCTGTTTGGCCTACCTTTATATGTGAATTGGTCATTTTCTCTGTCAGCTTTCTTTGTATTGTAGATTTAGTATTTTGATTATTATATGATGTAGGAATGTCACTTCTGATCTTGTGTTTTGGTGTTCTTTACACATATCATGCCTTGATAGGCATCTAAAAAGATTTGGGAATTTTTTTTAATATTGCAGAAATGGTTTGTCTGTGTCTTTGACTTGCATTTCTTCTCTTTCTATATTTAAAAATCAAAAACTTTGTTTTTTATAGTATCATCTCAGATCTCAGAGTACTTGAATGATTCATTTCTATTTTGTTTTGCGTGTATGTTTTTTATGTAACATTTTCTTTACTAAATTATCCAATTTCTCTGTCTTCTTCTCAACATCTGATATTCTCTCAATCCAATCTACCGGTCGGATTTTTCTCTGTATTTTATGATTGACTTCCTGAATATATTTGTCTATCTGTCTCTCCTTCCCCAAATATATCTCTTTCTTAAATTTTATATTCTTTCTGGTTTTTATTATTTCACTCAGCTGTTAATGTTTTTATACTCTTCATCATTCTGTTATTAAGTTCCTTTAGCATAGTCATATATAATTGCTATTTTGAAAGGATTGTCTTATGAGCCATCCAAATTCCTTTTCTCATAGAAAAATTACTGTCATAATACTTAATGTTGGAGGGTCCATATTTTCTTGGTTATTTATCTTTGCGTTTTTCCTTTGGAACTTAGACATGAGAAGTTATGTCACTGGAAGTAATTCTTCATATGGATGGTTATTCTCTCCTTTCTATGAATACATCCATCTGTGTTTGCCATTCCATAGCATGTCTATTCAAGCCATGCACTAGTTTAATTGAACTTACAATTCAGTCTTAAAAGTATCTGCATTGGTGTGCAAACTGGAGTATGAGAGTTGGTCTTAGTTAAGCTAGGTTCAGGCACAAATGCTTAACCCAAGAGCAAACCTGCCCAGTTATAATATTATCAGTGCTGAATAATTTCAGTTCATGTTTTTTGAGGTGTTGTTTAGAGGCTGCCTGAATGAATAGCTGTGGGCATGCACTGAGACAGGTTATGATGGCATGAGCAGGTGGGAGAAGCTTAAGAGTATATACATTTAGCTTTAACTGGTAGTCTTCCTTCTTCGTCTTTTTTTCCATTTAGTCGGAAGCTTATTGAAAGTTACATTTTACATTTCTTATTGAGTTGATCCATTAAGCAAACACCCTTAGAGTCACACTGAGAAGTGTGCTTTACCCATTTTGTAGGCGTTCTGGAATCTAATTAAGTTGACAAGCAAGATCAAAATTATCTTAATGTTCTGTACGTAATTGTTAGGAACATATAATATTGGCCATTTGGCATTTGCTTACTCATATTTTGTTGTGTTTTCCTATCCACTGTTGATAAATGGAAGTGGGGTGTTAACAATATCTACTGTTGTTATTCTACTCTCAACGTCTCCATTCTATCTGTTAATATTTGCTTTATTTACTTAGATGTGGTGATGTTGAATGCACACAGCTAATCTTCTGTACTTGCAGCTATTGCAGGTAAGGCAGTTCTCCAATATTCCCCTAGGCTTCCAATTCCATCAGCACTCCCAGTGAAGCAAGAGAAAAATGAGTTTCTCAGTCATAGCTCTGAGGCCAAAGAATGTTGAACAATGACTCCACTCTCTTGCTCCAATAAAGAACTCCCAGAAAGGACACACTATCTCACTACTGAGCTGTGCTTCCTCAGGGGAGAAAATGACTGGAGTAGAATGGTCCCTTTTAACATCTTCAGTGAAGCTGCTCTAGGCTGTGAGCTCCTTATGGGAATTGGACATTTACCATGAACACTTGGCTTCTCATAAAGGGATACTAATTTCTGTGGAAGGAGAAAGAATTGGACATTAAAAATTCCTTTATGTTTCAGAATTTCATACATGGATATTGTGAAGTATAATGATATCTACCCCCTTTCTCCTCCAGCTTTCTCCATATTTTTCCATTATTCTCCTTCCCAACTTTTATGGGGATTTTGTTCTGTTTTGTTTTGATAATCCACTACCTTCATTTAGTCCTTTCAATGTATGCATGGGTGGATATCCTCGGGAGCATGGAAATTCAAAAAGTGGCCACATCCTAATAAAGAACAATTATTTGTTAGCCAGCAACTACACACTATCAATAGCTCCTCAGTATGGAAAAAGAGTATGGAGAACACCTTAGAATTTTATGTGACTTTTGTGTAGGTAACCACAGTTATATTCATGTCATGTCCATAAGACGTTTCCCAGCATTCTTCCCAAGTCTTCTGGCTTCTGAAGAACTCATTTGAGGCAGCCATTTGGAAAACTCCTGGCAGATCCTTCCAAAGTAAACAAGAAATTTTCCACATAACTATGTAATCCCAAATTTAAGATATAACAAAGTGAAATAGAAACATATGGTCAGAGAAAGTCATGTCTCATAAATACCTTTGTCCTAGATTCATAGGAACCATAAATAGACACAATGAATACATCCACCTGCTATGACTCAATCGACAGTATGTGGGATAGCCACATAATGGAACAATGATGAGCGATAGATATATGACTGCATCTCCAAATATATCAAGTATATTCTCCAATCATAAAAGTTAACTATTTAACATATATTTAGTAAGAAATATCCAAGAAGCAGGTTGCCTGAGACTGGGACAGAGGTTGAAAAGAGATTACACAGAAAAACTGAGGATCAATAGGAACAAGTCTAACATTGCTTTTTTACAATTATAGTTTCTAAACAGAATGCTTCAAGAAATTATAAACTTACAAGCTAATTTTATAGTACTTAAATTATATCAATAAAATGGGTAAACAGCAATCTGAAATGGAAAAAACCAGAGAGGTATGGATGAAACCATTTTAATACTGTGTTGATAAGTATTAAATATAAGTGATGAATACTGGAGATTAATTACACTATTCTTTCTACTTTGTATATTTGAACGTTTAATAAAATGTTATAAAATCAAAATGAAGTCAGTGGCCTTTGACTCTGAGTTATCCAGAAGAAGAAGGAAAGAAAAAGATATAAAGGTCCTGTGGAGTTTCTCTAACAAATACAAAGACAGAATATTTCTGATTCATCATTTAATTTTCCAAAGCTCCATTTTACACAAAATATTTAAGACTAGTCATTCAGGTTGATTGATCCTACAGTATAACATAGGGCAGTTGCCTTTGGAATTCCAGGATGAAAAACTATATATAGAACGGTAAGAATTTCTAAGGAAAATTATTTTAAAAACATATCTATGACTCCTGGGGTCCGGGAAATATTTATTGCTGAATGCTTTGTTGTATAACTCAAAATTGGGAATGTTGATAATTCCAGTAGTCCTTACTTGTTCAGAATTGTATTAACTACCCAGTTTTATGTTCATTTGTTTGTTTTGTTTTTCCATATTAGGTTGAAAACTGTCCTTTCAAGGTCTATGAAGATTTTCCTTTCTTTTTGAATTTGGATGAGGATTATATTGATCTGTAGATTGCTTTTGGTAATATGACCATTTTTGCTATGTTAATCCTACAAATCCATGAGCATGGAGATATTTCTATCTTGTATTATCTTCAATTTCTTTCTTTAAGGACTTGAAGTTTTTATAATACAAGTTTTTAACTTGTTTTGTTAAAGTTACCCCAAGATATTTATGTTACTTGAGACTATTACAAATGGTTTTGCTTCCCTGATTTCTCAGTCCATTTTCCATTTGTATATAGGAAGGATATTGATATTTTGAGTTGATTTTATATACAAATACTTTGATAAAAGTGTTTATCAGCTTTAGGAATTGTCCAGTGGAATTTTTAGAATCTCTTTTATATATGATATTACCTGCAAATAATAATATTTTTACTTTCTCCTTTTCAATTTGCACCTCCTTAATTTCTTTCCATTATCTTATTGCTCTAGTTAATACTTTAGTACTATATTTAACAGATAAAGTGTGGAGAACTATGTCTTATTCATGATTTTATTGTAATTGCCTTGAGTTTCTCTCCATTTAAGTTCATGTTGGTTATGGACTTACTGTAAATTACCTTTATTATGCTTTGGTATGTACCTTGTATTTATAATCTCTCCAGAAATTTTGCCATGAAAAAGTATTGGGTTTTGTTAAAGACCTTTTGTGCATCTCATGAGATGACCATGTATTTTTCTTTCAGATTCTTTGTATAATTGGTTACATTTATTGACTTTCATACATCAAATCATCCCCACATCTATGGAATAATGCCTACTTGATCATGGTGGTTTTGATGTGTTCTTGGATTGTGTTTGCAAGTGTTTTATTGAGTATTTTTATATCTATGATCATAAGGGAAATCGGCCTGCAATTCTTTTTCATTGCTGTGTCTTTATGGTAGTTTGGGTATCAGGGTAACTATGAGCTCATAAAATGAACTTGGCGATGTTCCTTCTGTTTCTATTTTGTTGAATAATTTGAGGAGAATTGATGTGAACTCTTCTTTGAAAATATGGTGGAATTCTGCACTAAATCCACCTGGTCTTGGGATTTTAATGGTTGCTTCTATTTCACTAGGGGTTACAGATGGGTTTCATTTTCTTATCTGATCTTGATTTAACATTGCTTAGTGGTACCTAGCAAGAAAACTATCCATTATTTTAGGTTTTCCAATTTGGTAGAGAACCTGCTTTTAATGTATATTCTTCTGAATTTCTGGATTTACTTGGTATTTGTTGTAATATCCTCCATTTTGTTTCTTGTTTTGTTAATTTGGACACTCTTTCTTTACAGTTTAGTTAGTCTGAATAAGGGTTTATCCATCTGGTTGATTTACTCAAAGAATCAATTCTCTTTTGGGGGGGCTAATTTTTATAGCTCTCTGTTTCTTTTATCCCTGCATTTGATTATTTATTGTTTATCTATTCCTCTTTTATTTCATTATTTATTTATTTATTTATTTAGTGCTTTAAGGTGAACTGTTAAGTTGCTAGTATAAGGAATCTCTAGTTCTCCAGTTTGTTTGTTTGTTTTTTAATGGGATCTTAGTGTTATGTATTTGCCTCTCAGAATTGGTTTCACTGGGTCCAATAAGTTTGGATATGCTATATATTCATTTTCATTAATTTCTAGAAAGTATTTGAAAGTATTTAATTTCTTCCTGGATCAATTCTCATCATTAGAGATTTGTTCCCATTCAGTTTTCATGAGTTTGTAGGCTTTCTGTTGTTTCTATTGTGAGAATCCAGCTTTTATCCTTGGTGGTCTGAAAGGATGCAGGGAGTAACTTCTATTTTCTTTGTAACTGTTGAGACTTGCTTTTTATCCAAGTGTGTGGTGTGTGCTATAGCATTGGCTTTAAGGCTGAAGACTTGAATGTAGAGGAACAGGAGAGGGGATGATTTAAAGATTGCTTCCCTGATTCCCTGAACTTACATTCACATACCTACCCCACACATTTTAAACATATTAAACATAAATTCTTAAAAAAAACCATATCGTCTAGGAATTAGGAATGCTATTATCCCATTCTCAAAATAAAGTCCAAAAAGAAATCCAAAGCAGCGAGGAAATTCAGAGTTTTTGGCCCAGTGATTTGGAAACCATGCATATGGAAGAAAATCTTCATGAAAGGAAAAGGATCAATAAATAAAAACCAAAGCAACTAAGCAAATATAAAACAAGGTATGAAAAACTTCTAGGGATGTGCATGTGTGGGGTTTTGTGGGACTGTTGTGAACAGGAAAGGAATCAAAGTCTCTTCACCCTTGCCTACAACCTCGTCACCACTACCTATTCTTCTCACATATCATTTGTGAAGTATTCTATAATGTACTGGGAAGAGTCTCTCCATGAAACTAACTGAAATTAGCGAGGGAGCTGCAGAAATTACAACCGGTAGAATCGCAGAGGAAGACGTGGGACTTCTTGCTAACATCTGAAAGAGTGGGGCAGCCTCAGAGACTGGAACAACATGTTGTGGATACTGACAGAGTCTCTTGCAGAGCATCGGAAAATTGTCGTATTCAGGCGACTGCCTGGGATTTATTCGCAAAGAAAGGATAGGTTTGTTGTTGGCAGAATGACTCACTTTCCTTATTAAACCATCTCTGTTCCTAAGGTATAATAATGAAAGGTAAAGAGAGACGTATTTGGGTTAGCAAGACAGGCTTGCCATGTAAGCATACAGATCAGGGTTTGATCACCAACATTCAAATCAAAAACTCATGCCTGAAAGTTAGGGTTTGTAGCTTTTACATCATAGTACGAGATACAGGAGCATTTCTAGGATTTGTTTGCCATCCAGTCTAATTAGCTCCACATGCAGTGAGAAAAGTTGACTCCAAAAGTGAGTGGGAGAGATTGAAAGTCACCAAAATTGACTTAAGGTCTCTCCACAGGCACACACAGTTTTGTTTTGTTTTGTTTTGTTTTGTTTTTTTGTTTTGTTTTGTTTTCCTGATTTATTTATTTATTTATTTATTTATTTATTTATTTATTTATTTATTTTTTAGTTTTTCGAGACAGGGTTTTTCTGTAGCTTTGCAGCCTGTCCTGGCACTAGCTCTTGTAGACCAGGCTGGCCTCGAACTCACAGAGATCCTCCTGCCTCTGCCTCCCGAGTGCTGGGATTAAAGGCGTGCGCCACCACCGCCCGACTGTTTCGTTTTTTTTCATGGACTTCTATAAGACAGAGTTGTAGCTGTTTGACTGGAGCCTCAAAAATTTGTTGAAGCCTGACCACATCACTGTATAATTTAGTCCACTTGTCGTGTGCAGACCCTCGTACACAGTTTCTTCTAATGTTAATAAATGGCAGCATTTTATATGAAGAAAACAGGCTTCATCTTTCTGGTTTCAACTGCAATGATGCTTGTTTAATACCAACTTATTTCAGAAGACTTTTCCCTTGTTGAAAGCCTTTTTTTTTGGTTTCATTTATTTGTTTTTTAAAGCTTGTCTAAAAGAAGCCCTTAGCCAAATAAAAGTGAACTGATGAAAACATCTGTAGGGAAACATTCTGGAAACAAGTTTTCATCCTTTGCCTTGTCACTCTTCATGCCACAGGTTCCTTACAACTTGGATCACAGACCTAAGGAAATATGACAAATGACATTACCGCAAATCCAATAAGTAGTAGATCAATGTATTCACCAGAGAAGATTGCATAAGCAAGTAATTCCAAGGGCATTTGTGTGCAACTCAACACCAGCTCAGAGTGAACAGGTGTGCAAGAATATCATAGAATCTGAAGAACTAAAAATGTGTCTGTGTACATCTTTCCCAAGGAAAGTTGGCTCTGCAGTTAACAGGTTCTGCTGCTTTCTTCAATATCCAGTAACCATGCCACACGTTCCACAATTACCTGTAACTCCACTTCCGTGGACTCCACTTCTCCTGATCATCGTGAACAGCTACCCACATGTGCACACAAACAAACACACACACTCAAATTATAAAAATATTAAGATAAAAATTCTCAACATATAGCATGCTTCCTGCCATATACTTTCCCACATTTCAAAACTTAATATGTGATAAAAAAATTAAGTTAGTAGGCATTTGTCATTTCTAACCTTTGGATAAAATAAATCTAAATGTGAATGACATTTTGTGACTGGTATATATAGGAACCAGAAAGAGGCTAGATTTACAAGACAACAAGCAAAGGTTTAAAGTATTGTCTGCTAATATGATTTGTTCATAACAATATGCTGCTACTAGAATTTTTTAAACCTTTTCCTTTTAGTCTTTTTGTTGTTGCTGCTGTTGTTTGGTGAATTTGGTGAGTAGAAACTTCCAGAACAAAGCAGGAACAATGTAACTATTGCAATTATATAGAGCAATGTTTAAAAGGAATAATGGTCATTTAAATCAGCATTCCTATATTTTGGGTCCCAAGAGTAGCAGCTTCAATCTGAGTCAGACAACTTGTTAGAGAAGGGAGTTGCCAAACTTCCCCCAAGAACAACTAGTCAATGCTAGTATAGTCCTAGAATATTTGTTATAACAAAATCACCAGCAGAATACTAAAACACACCTGAGTTGAAAATAGTTGAGAAGAAATATATCTAGTTTGTCTTTTGCTTTTTGATTTGGCTGCTTGTATCTGCCTTTGATGCTAAATGATAAATTTCTTAAATACATGCATTTCCAGGTTTCACTTTCAATAGGACAAAGTGTAAAAGCAAAAACCAGCCACTTCTACTTCATCAAACCCCTTATGTAAACACCTGAGATGATAAATTTCAAGTCCCTGGTATAGGTGAAAATTTTACATTTCTTAGTCAATGATGATTACCAGGGAAGCCACTTAAAATAGCAAACATTTCCCAGAAGTCCTGAGTGTGATGTGGCCAGAGAGTCATTCGTCAGAATACATTGCCCACCTTTGAATCACAGTTTGAAAGCTGCTGGCAAGGAGATCAAACCCTTCCTTCATGACCAACGCCATGAACAGAAACTTCCAGGGACAATTCCAGGCAGAAGGAAACTTACTTTCCTTAGGTGGTATTTAGCTTTCAAAAGTTTTCAGGTGTCTGAACTAGATTAATTACGCCATCATTCTTCTCATTTTCCCGAATGCAATTCTTCCGGCAGAGAGGAGATAACCCCCTGTTGGTACATTAGTATCAAGAAGGCTGAGAGCGCCGCTGTCGATGCTGTTTTTAACCTCATCCGTGACACCAGGAATACAATCACAGCATTATGAGTACACCAGTTTCAGTGCCTCTGGGAGAAAATACAATTTCTGCCTCATCAAGTTTTATTGATAAAACACAGATGTAGTTATATTATTCATACGACTTTCTGAATTTGTTTTTTGTCTTTTCCAACTTTTTTTTTCAACGTAATCTTTATGTTCTTATGGGATAAGTAATCATTTGAGATACATTTAAATGAACAAAAATTGGATTTTTTTTCAAATTTATTTTCAGAATATGTTGGGAAAAAATAGAAAATCAAGACAATAAAGCATGCTCTGCAGTTCTCTCTGACAGTTACTTGGAGAAGACTCATTTACCTTTTCCACTGTGGCAGAAGAGATATCATCCATAGAGTATCATTGACCCATTCCCACGGTGCCTACATAAGTGTAGCTGTAAAACTGAAATTCCTGCCTGAGGACTTCAGTAACAATGTTAGGAGGTAAATCCAGAGCAATAGAACAGCAGTGACTGATAATAATTAAAAAATCCTGAGACACAAAATAGTGAAATAAAAAGAAGGATACATACTGGTTTTTATAACTATAAGAAGCAAGAGTTCATTGCCAATATGCTATCTTTTTTGATAAGCATTTGCTTCTTGAAATTGTGTTTTCATGAGAAGGGTCAACTATAAATCACAAATCTAAATTATTTACAAAATTCAAGACTAAATCAGTATATGTCATATGAATTAACTGCATGTGTACCTGTTATGTGATGATTTAAAACTTGTGGTTGCTATTTTGGTACTATCTTTCTTCTGTTTATTACAATACCATACCAAAGATGCTAGGGCTGCCATATAAGTACTAAGTGGTTAAACAGGATTAATTAATTTATGTACTTTTAAATAGCAATTGAATGGAAGTATGGAGGTAATATGCCCGTTGTAGCTAAACAGAATTGTAGAACTCATCTCCAAAATAAATGTGTAGTTGAACTTATTTCCTGTAAAAAGTTTCTCCACCTGTGTTTCTGTTCATTCATTTGTTTGTCTGATCCAATGCAGCAACTCTGGTAACAACCTACACCCACTTTGCATACAATCTTCACAAAGCCAAGCCTTTTAATGACTTCTAAGTATACCTCACACAGTTGTCTTTAGTCATAAGTTCTTTGCAGTGGGTAGAGTCTTTAGAGACAGTTTAATAATGTAATCAAGTCAAATTTCAGAGAAAGCCAGGCATTTATAAGTATATGTTATCATTTATACAATCCACTTATACTTATTTCAAATCCAATAGTTTGTCTATTTTAAGAATCTTTATTCACAAAATTTTTAGGTCATGTCTTTTCTTTAATCATGTACCATAAATTTCTTACTACTGTGTATTTATTACATTACTTTCCTATCAATTACTGATGCGATACTTTATTGTTCTCAATTCTCTAACTACTAAGTTTTGGCTAACAAGATTGGCGTTCTAGTGATCTTATAAAAACCGATTAATTAATTTTAATGATTTACTGGGGATTATTTTGAGAGTTATCACACATGGAAAGAATTGAAGATTTATTATGCTATTTATAGTCTAAAATCTTTTGATTTTAACTTCTTTAGAACGTAAAAATTAAACCAATAAAAGTATGTGTAAAATCTGGAATATTTTCATATTACACTAGAATGCTAGATTTTATAAAATATTTCAGTTTCTAATTATTTTGGTTTTTAGTTTTTAAGTTGTGTCTGTATGTATGGCTACGTGAAAGTGAGTGCAGGTGCTCTTTCAGATCAGAATATAGCACCACATTCCATGGAGCTAGAGTTGGAATCAATCGTGAGCCTCAGGTTGTAGCTGCTGGGTTCCACACTTGGTCTACTGCAATAAAAGTATGTCCTTTCAACCATCTTGAGTCCTCTATCCATCCCAACACTTCCCATTTTCTTTGTTAATAATGTTTTTTTTTATTTTACTTATATGAGTGTTTTGCCTGGATGTATGTTTGTGCACCAGGTAGGTCCCTATTGTTTATGGAGGCAAGAAGGTGTGAGTTCCCCTGGAACTAAAGCTACACATGGTTGTGAACTTGCATGTAGTAGAGGGGAACAAGCCCAGGAACTCTGCAAGAGCAACAAAATGCTTGTTTTTTTGTAAACTTGAACACATCATAGAAGCAAGAACATTATCCCTTACTGCATTCTCCACAGAAATACCAAGTTCCTAATTCCTAAAAAACACATATAAGAAGTATGAAGAAATGTTTCAAACCTCCAAATGAGTATTTACCTGACTGTTTATATTGGGAATAGTCTATAAAACTCAGTTAAATTATATTCATATCAATTAATATGGATACATGAATATCAGATAAGAACCAAATAGAAATATATTTCATCATCAGAATATGAGCAAAATATGTAATTGCACACAGATATGCACACAATGGCACACTGTATGGCTTAGGCATACTAAATGCAAAATAACAGACAAGCAAACCAAAATGATAAAATTGATCATGCTTAGCTTTGGGAATATTTACACAGAGGACTGAGCACTGAAGATTCTTATTTACCCAAGTTCCTACAAAGTCACTGTAGATCCCTGTGCCCAAGACTAGAAGAGATAGATATAGAGTTTCTGGAATGTGATAAATAACTTGAAAAGTTATCAAGAGAGAAAGCCTTGCAATAAGGTGGAAGCAGGTTAACACTGAAATAATTAAAATAAATTTTCTTGTGAGCATGTCTCTTGGTTGCTACAGCACTTTCTATGAAGACTCCAATATGTCCATTCATGGAGAAGGACACTACAACGCACTGTTCCTTCTCTGATCAGTTGGCTTTTCATGCATTCATTTATTTCATTTCAATGGATTCTGATCTGCTGTGTGACTAAGAGGTGTTTGAACATTTATGTCACCATCCGTGTTTACTGTGTTCAGCTTTCTCCTACAGCCTTGGAAACAGTGTAGTGTTGTTGACCACAGACAGTTTCATTTACTTTTCATCTTATCTTGTGTCAGTTTTCCTTCCTCTAAATTTCTGTGAGAACTTATCTTTTTCCCTGCTAACTTGTTCTTTTCTTTCTCTATATAGTAAGTCTTTCTTTTGAAATGCAACAGATTCTTTTCAAGACAGCATAGTGTTTCCACAATATGCTTTTGAAAGGGTAAGTAACACAGCATGATAAAATGGAAAAGCTTTGAAAAAAATGAAAGAGCTTTGTAGGCAAAGATTTAAAGCAAATCCTTACTTCTAAATAATGTGTTAAATACTAATGACAACTTATCGTTAAACAGGCTTTATTATAATTATTTTGTTTAATTATATACCCTTTGTACCAGCAATGGATCTACACGTGAAGCCCCATGTTCTCATCTTCATTATCACAGTCCACTCAGTGTATAATTGCTAGAAATTCTTCTCATTAGGGATTGACATAGTTGGATAAATATGGTATAAGCCAAAAAGAACTTTTGTTGTCTCATTGAAAACTGTGATAAGGGTTGTTGAAATTCATGGGCTGATTTAGACTAGGTCATTCAAAAAGGCAGTATAAAGTCACAAAGCCAGATGATATTTCCATAACATTTTATTTTCTTTCATCTCCTAGGAAGCAGTATGTAGTTCCTTAAGAACATTAAAAATTCAAAATTATATATATTATCATCATAGAAACAATTCTTGCTATAGTGTCTACTTGAATCATATGGCTAATTTTTGTCATGTTCTATTTAAACACATGTGATGAAGGGGAGACAAAGGTAGCTAAGAAGTTAAGAATCTTCCAAAGTCCTTTAGTTAGCAAAAGAACAAACTGTAGTTTGAACCCAAGAAGTCAGAAGGAAAATATTCTCCCTTTGTTATGCAACATGACCCCAAGAACCAACAACTTTTTTTTTTTAATTCATTTATTTATTAAAGATTTCTGCCTCCTCCCCGCCACGGCCTCCCATTTCCCTCCCCCGATCAAGTCCCCCTCCCTCATCAGCTCGAAGAGCAATCAGGGTTCCCTGACCTGTGGGAAGTCCAAGGACCACCCACCTCCATCCAGGTCTAGTAAGGTGAGCATCCAAACTGCCTAGGCTCCCACAAAGCCAGTACGTGCAGTAGGATCAAAAACCCATTGCCATTGTTCTTGAGTTCTCAGTAGTCCTCATTGTCCGCTATGTTCAGCAAGTCCGGTTTTATCTCATGCTTTTTCAGACCCAGGCCAGCTGGCCTTGGTGGGAACCAACAACTTTGTAAAAGAGAGAAAATGAATAGAAAACTTCAGGTTATTAGTGATAGTTGAATTTGCATTACATGGATATGTGTATATATTTTACTCCTGGTTTTCTATACATTGCTAGTTATATTTCATAAACTTGCTAATTTTAATAGAATAAAAATATGTACAAATTTTGAAATGAAATATGCAAAATGAAAATATCCTCTACAATATAATGTAACAAATAGAGTTCCAATTAAAATGCTGGGACTGCTTATCATTAAAATAAGTTAATGTATGTATTTAAAATGCATGCATATAATTAAAAAGAAACCAGTCAGTTGTCTGAGGGAAATTAATTTTTATGGAAAGAAGAAACAGGAAAAAAATTGCTAGAATCATGTGTACATTTGTCTTGCTAATAAGGGAAAAGAGGGGGCAGAGAAGCAGTCATGCTTCACAAAAGAATCCAAATCAAGAATCTTTTAGAAGGAGTGTCCTTCATTCCCAACTATATTGTAGACCTTGAATACACCCAGCTAGAAATATCTGTGATAATTCCGTGCTGAAACTTTCAAAGGAGAAGTAAATCAAAAGCTTAAATTGAATAAAATCTGCTAAGGACATCTGGTCCCTAAAAGTCGGGATTTTATGATCAGAATATTCATGGGCAATGTCAGAGTCCAATGCAGGTGCTTCTGCCAAGGAGGATTCGCTGTGTGCAGGAAGTATACTCAGATCTGCATACACACTGACACTCTTTTAGACATTCCATTTGCATGGCTGCTTTTTTAGCATTCCGAATCAGAATTTGCTGTATCGAATGCTATTTCCGCCTCCCTCAGCTTGAATCACATTGGGTCAGTTTCCCCTTTTCTTTGTATATCAAACCTAGTCAATTATTGGCAATTTCCTCAGCATTCATTCACTGACCAGTTGCTTTAATATGAAAAGGAGAAGGAAATTTAAAAAAAAAAGATGCTGCTAGTACAATATACACTGTGACTCAGACAAATAATGACAAATAATTACAACAAAGATGGGACTGTCATGAGGTGAGACAGAGGACTGTGAAGAAACTGAGCAGACCCCATCAGCTTTTGTGCACTTGTAGGAATACTACTAGGAGAGTGTCAAGGTAGATGCCTGCGGAGGTCAATTGAGCTTGTTGGAGAGTAAAAATGTCAACAGCTAAAAAAGTGAAGAGGCATCCAGGGCAAAGCCTCACAGACAGAGAGAGCAAAATGTTCATTTCTAAACAATATAGCTCCAAAGTCGCAAGGACAGAATTCCCGGTGTTCAGTAAAGTGCTATTCACCATTGAAGAACACTGTTTTCCATTTGGGGGGAAAGGAAACTTCGGAGTATGATTTACGACTGAGGGTGTCAGTTTATCAGGTTGGAGCAGGTGTCAGCAGCAGCAAGAAATCAAGTCCAGAAGGACTAAAATCTGAAAAAGAGAGATGAGCAAAAGTGGTAAGTAATGGCCATGGCAAGAGGCCTACTGAGACGGCACAAAATCTCCGGGATGAAAATGAAACCCAGACCTTGTATGGGAGAAGGGTTGTAAATAGATCAGGAGCAATTAAAGATGTCTGCAGGATAGGTGCTGCCTCAGTGTTGGTATAAAAATAGCAAGTCGTTTTCAGAAACAAACAGAAAACTCTGGGCCTGGGGAGTTTAGAATCTCCAAGCAAGAATAAATAATGGTGAAGATTATAATGACAGCTAATATGAAATGTTTGGTGTCCTATATGTGCACATAGAATGCTAGAAAGTCATACTTTTGTTGTTATTGTTAAAACCAGTGGAGAAAAATAATCATGAGGGTTTTTTTTTTGTTTGTTTGTTCATTTGTTTTGGGATGAAATCATTTTCAATATAGAGAGGATTTGAGCTTCCTTCAACAAAACCTTCACCTATCTGTAATAAAGAAACATCTCTCCAGTATTAGCATTTTATACTCTTTCATGGACAAAGGGGGGTTAATTCTAATGTGTTCATTGCAAACTCAAACCACCATTGTTATTGAAAATGCTCCCTTCTCATTTGTAATAGAAAGGCACAGAACTGGGGCTAGAAAATGTAAAATAAATAAATAAATAAATTACTATTGCTTACAGTTCTAGCAGCTAAAGGACTGCAGTGTATTCTGGATGGAAGGTGTCCTTTCTGACAAAACGGAAATGGTGTATATGGAAGAGCTAGCATGATATAATAGCATTATTTTGCTTTATTTTTTGTTTCTACCTTAGCAATTCTAGGTCTTTTCTCAAAATAGTGTTTTCTACCTATTGTAAAATGTGGACATAATTACTTAACTATGAATAATAAAAACATGTATGTGATCGAACCATAAACAATATTTTCCAAAATGTCTACAAATTCCTTTAGAAGAAACAGAAATTGGATTTCCAAGTGTGTGTCTGTCTGTACAGATTATCTCCAATTTCTCCTTTAGGATGAACTTTTAAACATGGAATTGTATTAAAGGATATGAACATTCCATACTGGGAAATGATCAAGTATCGAAACCATATGGAATAGTGCATTTTATTTTATTATAAGCAACAAAAAATATTTTTAAATGTTTTAAATATAAAAGAGATCTACTAACTTTAACTAACATACATTGGTTATATTTCAAGGGAGATCTATGACATGATTAAGTACCATGTTTTTTTCCCTGACTGTGAAATTTTAGTACAGATGACTCACAGAGAAACATGAACTATATGCACATTTTCCACATGAATCTTGTTGAGGAATTTTAAAATTTCTTTAAAATATAACTAGAGGTGTTGGTAAACTGGCTTAGTAGGCTGAGATGCATGCTGCCAAGCCAGACAAGGTGAGTTTTATTCCCATACTCTACATAGTAGACGGACAGAAGAACTTACTTAAGCAAATTGTCCTTTGACCACCATATACCTTCCATGGCATATGTAAATACTAGCACACACACACACACACACCATAATTATAGACTAAATAAATAGACATAAATGATTGTTTTCACAATTAAGACAGTATTTAAATTGTATAGATTTACCCCTTCTTTATGTTTCTATTTCTTTCCTTTGACTTTTAAAGCAAGAAATGGGCATATCATAGTCCAGCATATTAGAGAAAGAGTTTTATAGGCTTATGTAGGAGACAGATGAAAGTATTTGTGATCCGTTCTGAGACCTCTTGAAGTACTAATTATATTCATACTTGAATTTTCATGGTTAGTGAATTTATCTTATAATTGCAATGTTTTGTCATCTTTATCAAACGGTCCAAGAATTAGTCTTCTTAGTGAAATTTAAAAAATTTGGGATATTGTTATAAAAATTAAACCTAAGAAAAATAATAAATATAGAGTTCAAGATATGGGACTTTGAATGCTACTTGAGGGCCTTTTTATTTAGTCCAAACAATGATGTGGCAAATAAGTTTTTCTCACCTTATTTGTTTCTAAGTGAACAAATTGAAGCTTAATTTATTTTTATTAGCAAAAGGATTGTGGTTATAGGATTGACATCCAAACAGACACTCACAGGAAAGCTATATCAAACACTGTGAATAAATAAGATCTGAACAAGGCTCAGAGCTTTGTTCTGAGATAGAAACACAAAAGCTCATGCTCAAGTCCAGGAAAAATGAAACTACAGGGAGCCCAGAGATGCTTTTTGTGCAGCATATTGAAAGATTTAAATCTTGCCATGTTAGTTGAATTTGGCCAGAAGAAACAGAGTTGAGTATATGGAAGTCCTTAGGTATGTGATGTGTTGTACACTCTAAGTAGATGTCTACTACCTTTCATTTAAAAATAATCATCTATTAAACATTACTTATATTCAAGGTGCACAAAGAAGATGGCTTGGCATACATAGACATTATGTAATAAAAGTTGGACTTGTGCCCAATCTTCATTAAAGAGCTCTGTGTATTTCAGATGTCAAAGTGTACTTACAATGAACACCATCTCTTGATTTTTAGGAACATTTTGCCAATTAAACAAAGGCAGAAATGGAGCCCAAATAGGTTGACAAACATATGCGCTATTGGCTCTTCCTAGAACTCAGATTCTGAACTGTTGAACATTGGAATATGTACACAAGTGAATTGCATATACCATAGAGGACAAAGGATGATTGTGTAGTGAGGTATTGTGCTATCAACTCAACCTAAAGACTGTTTAGCTTCATGTCAACACAATGCCTGAGATCTATGAACAAATGACGACTAAAAGAATCAAAATCCAGAGTTCTCTGTGTGAGTGGGAGAGGGGCACACACATTTATATGTTTACACGAGCATGTGTCAAGACCAAGGGTCAAAATTGGGAGATTCTTTTTCTTATATCTCTACACATTTAGTTAACCAGAGGAATTTTTTTTTTCTAGATCAGCAAACCAGCACATCTCAAGAGTCCTTCTCTTGGTTCCTTCCTAACGCTAAGATGCCAGGCATTCCCTGCTGTGCCTAACATTTTTTGGGTTCTAGGTATCTAGCCTCACAGCCTAATGCCTGTGTGGCAAGTCTTGTACTGACTGGACTTACTTCCCAGCTCAACAAGTTTTGAGGGAAACTGTGACATTACGGGAAGATTCTGTAAACTGTTACCTTTCTATTTGCTATCAAAAAATTCTGGGTTCAAGCTGTGTGTATATCTGGGGGGGGGGTGTGGTAGAATATTGTTTTAAGGTGTGTTGCTTTTGTTTATGCTGCATTTGTTTAACTCTGTGAAGCTGTGATTCTTTGCCTGTTTAAAACACCTGGTGGTCTAATAAAGAGCTGAAAGGCCAATGGTGAGGCAGGAGAAAGGATAAGAGGAAGAGAGAGAGGAGATAGGAGAAGGAGAGAAGGTCATCAGGGACCAGTCACCAGCCACTCAACCACTCAGTCAGCCATGGAGTAAGAGTGAAAATAAAATACACAGAAGTAATAAAAGGAAAAAAAATGAGAGGCAAAAGATAGATGGAATAATTTAAGTTAAGAAAAGTTAGCTAGAAAAAATTCAAGCTTAGGCCAGGCATTTATAGGATAGAATAAGCCTCTGTGTGTGATTCATTTGGAAGCTGGGTATGGATCTTCCCCAAAAGACAAAAGACCAAAGACAAAAATGGGGGGCATTGTTATGTAATGTTTTGTTAAACCCAGTCCAACACAAAGAAAATTCAAATCAGTGAAGGCAAAAGGGTGAGAGCAAGGAAGATATCCATTATGTGTAGAAAAGCCAGAGTTTGCTGGCCCGAAGAATGAATTTGCTCAAAACAGTTTTCAGTGACTTTGGCATGTGTTTATCATGCCTGTTTCAATAATTCTCTTGTCCAGGTACTACAGCATTTTATCAAAAGAAAAGAGACAAGTATCAGAATATTGATTCAGGTGAAAAATCTAAGCTCTCAAGAGATAACATGATAATGAACCAAAACAAACCTAAAGAATCAGGTTAATAAAACAGACCTGGAACAAAGCAACTTTAGGCAACATTTAGTAGCTCTGAAACTATTGGAAGTTCTGGGGAGATAGCTGAGTGGATAAAATACTTGCTGTACAGCATGAAGCCTGGAGTTCAGATCCTCGGAACATACTGAAGTGTCAGGGGGAGGTTACCCATGTATCATTTCACCAGTCAGAAAATGGAGACAGGATGCCCAGTACAAACTGGCTTCTTCAACCAGCCAGATCAATATCTTTTAAGTTCAGCTGAGAGACTCTGAACAATGAATAAGGTAGAGATCAACAGAGGAAGACTCATGACATCAACCCACAATATTCACATGCACACTTACAGATATTCATGTACAGCATCAAACATGCGCATACACACACGCAAACGTACACCCATCTCTGCATATACACATATGTACACCATGCACATGCATTTGTAAAACAAAGAAACAAAACAAAAACACCATTAACAGATCCTAGTGACTCTATATGTTTTATAGCTATTAAAATGAGTAAAAGTACTAAGCACGTAATGAACTTGATCATATCCTCCCACTCTGAATGCACATGCATGCTTCCAAGCAGAGCATGGAAACAGGATTTTCAATCGGACTTTGGAAATTCTGCCTATGCAGATTAGATTTAATATAGCCTTTCACCAAAAGGAGAGTGAGATGTTATAGGAATTTGTATTCCATTAAAAGAACAAAACAACAAATGTCAAAAAAAAAACATACTTTGTTTCTGGTGTGATTCTCTTCATGAATCCCAATTCTACACAAAATGTCTGAATTCTGGTACCAGTTCCTTCAACAATCAAGAGAGTGTCATAGTTATGGAAGAGGGGATGAAAAGAATTAGTATTCGAGACTTGGGGCTGAGGAATTTGGATCCTGGACTTAAATTCTGTTACAAATAATCCCTAGGCATCCATGCATGCTAGTAGATACGGCACAACACTTTAATCGCCATTGGCTACGGGTCTAATAAAAGGCGGGTAATAAAATCAAATTCTGCTGGGCTCCATTTTTATAGGCAATATCAAGCCCTGTGAACTTTAATGCCCACTGTCTATTTAGATAGTCATGGCTCAGAGCTAGTATTAAAAGTAGCTAGAAAGACTTGTTCTGAACTACTGAAATATACTGCGAATTACGCTGCTGTATGGTTTAGTTGAAACTCAACCTGCACAGCACTGACCTTCACAAAAATCAGTTCTGTTTTCCTTGGCAGTTTCATTTCTGCTCGGCCTCTTTGTCTTGTTCCCTGAAGTTCCATCTTTATTTCATCTGGGATAAAGAATAGGTATGAAGTGGCTTCCAGGTTTTAGGTATGTTTGTGTGAATGCTTGTGCTAGGCTTTGCTTCTGGGGAACCCAGACCAGCCCACTTCTCGTTCCATTTCTTTCCCAGTCTCATTTTCATCCGAGCACTCTCGATTCCTATGACACCATCAAACACTTTCCCTTTGTAAAACAGTGCATGTGTTATTCTGTTCTGTGCTTTTCTAGGGTCGAAAAGAAAGCACGGGGTTCTCTTGTTTCAGTACACACTGAAAGGAAAAATACTGTACCCTAGATGTCCACATATGTGTCAAGAAATTTGAGAAAAAAGAGCAGCAAAATTAGTGGTCGAAGAAGAATAAAAGCTGTATCAGGACATGTTTTCCAATTTGTCTTAAGAGGATGGTTTCTGAGAGTTAGAACTACACGGAACAGAGCAGGCATCCTCTGAAGGGAGAGGAGAGCAGCTGAGGCGCCCTGCATTCATTTAAACAGAGAAGTGGTTTTTGACCTTTAGAATTTAGCCAAAAGCTTGAACAACCTCCCTTTCGTGCCTGTATGTGCAGAGAAGGCACTAATCTCAGTTCCGCTTTAATAAAATTTTATCAAATGTTTTGTGTGAGGTTTGACAGGAGCATCACTCAGATTGCCCATGCCCAGCTGTGGCCTGTGGCATGGTCAAACACCGACTGGGCTTCAGATCTTTGCGGGCAACTGGAAAAGAAGGCACGCTGTATCAGTGGAATAGAATCGGATAAAACACAACATAAATGAAGCAGAAAATCCAGGCCCCACTTTGAAAGAGGCGGTGCTTTAATTTTCACATTCAAATACTGTATTTTACTGCAACTGCGATATTTTCTACTTTCATTTAATTAATAACCATCTGAGGAACTTGAAAATCTATATTCTCAGAAGTTACTGTTTTATTACTGTGTATTAATTATACAAAAGAGCTTTATTATGGCATTTCCACACAAGCATGAAATGTACTTTGATCACGTTCACCCTCTCTGCTTTGGGCCGCACCCCCTCCCATCTTTTTTCTTCCCTTCTGTTCCCTCCCTGCCTTCTTGTTATCTTACTTTTTTTAATCTCATGCCGCCTTTTCCAAGCCCTGCTTCACCCAGATGAGAAGAAAGAGACAAGATTTGCTTTTAGAGTTTGTCTTGTTCTACTTAATATGATGTCCAGTTCTGTCTATTTTTCTGCCCTTTTCATTTTAAATGAAATTCCTTGATGTCAGTTTTCCTTATGGCTAAGTAAACTTCATTGTATATTTGTGTCATGATTTCCTAGCCATTTGTGTGTGGATAGGAAGCTAGGTGGATTCCAAGATTTCTGAGCAGTGCAGTGGGTGTGCAGGCATCGCTGTGGTAAGATGGCTTTGATTCTTGTGTGCACATTTTAGAATTGATATGGTAGGTTTGTGTGTAAGTTTCTTTGCTAATTTCTTGAGAGAAGCACATATTGATTAATAGTGCTGTCCTAATACATGCTCTTAGCTCTGAGTAAGGTTGATATTTCTCACATCTCAACTCAACATTCATTCCTTTGTTGCTGTTGTTTATGTTTTGAATATTTTACTTTTTATATATAATTCATTAAGCCTAATTAGTAATGGTTATGTGCATATCCATAGGGGTATGGGCAACTAGTCAATGGCTTCCCTGCCCACCAAAGAAAAGTAACTTTCCATTTCTCAACAGCCATCAATTGCCATTAGCTACTCAATGAGACATGCGTGCATGGGATCTCTTTCCAGTCTGTGCTGGATTTTATAATTTCTTTGATTTCATGGAGGTCTTTCATAGCACTCTCTCATTCTTTTACTTTTACATTTGTTTTCAAACTCTAAAGATGTTTCCTCAGCCCTTGGCTTATTAATAAATGCATATTTGTTTCATTGTCCAGT
This sequence comes from Neodon shergylaensis, assembly GCA_025134845.1. Lineage (NCBI taxonomy): Eukaryota > Metazoa > Chordata > Mammalia > Rodentia > Cricetidae > Neodon > Neodon shergylaensis. Next base: position 5,088,366 of record JABTXL010001323.1, on the reverse strand, counting down.
TTTATTTGATTGCTTTTTTTTTGCAAATCAAACATATTCTTTAAATTCCAAGGCAGAGTATTTTGTAGTGGCATTGGGAATCAGTAGTTGGCTGATGTACATTAAGTTGTTCTGACACTAACTGACGTTGAGCTTTACCCTAGAAATACTAGCTGGTTTCTTATTTCTATGTATATAAATGATTCCTAATCTATAAAATATATGAAATTTTATATCCATTTAACAGTCCCGTTTCTCCATTATCTTAGCCTTATTTTTCCTTTGTTTTCCTTTCTTTTTTTTTAGTATTTCAAAAAAGAAATGTTAAATGTTGTAGCTTATTTTCCTGCTGATGGCTTTGATACAAAAAAGTTCTTTTGTGTGAGGGTAGTAGCACAACGATGGGCTGAACAAATGGGTTAAAACTGCTGATTGACATGCTGTGGAGCCAGCTTGTAACCCTGCGCTTTCCCACCATGCAGTCTTAGCGTGTCTGGGATAATTGGTTGTCCTGTCTCATCAGCATCAATGGGGTGAGGAGAGGGACATGTAACATCTAAGCTGTGAGTGGTTGATTTCCTTACCCTTCCTTTCTTTGTCCTCTTCTTAATGATAAAAGAACAATGAAAGAGGAGGGGGACTTGAGACTGTGATCAATAGAATACGATGAGAAAATCTTCTCTTGAATACATAACCACTGTATTTAAGGAAATTAAATATATTTTACTTTGAAATATCATTGCTGTCCAATGAAAGTTTTTACCCCCTTGTCTCTAAATGTTGCTAGCATTAAAATTAATACACGACTGCTCGTTCATTGCTCTCTCACTCCATCCCTCTACCCCCTTGACCATTCCATTCCATCATATACTTATCTCCCATTCCCTCTCCTTTACCGTCCCCCTTGTCCTCAGTTTACCCAGGAAATCTCATTTAATTCCCCTTCCCTGGGTGATGCATGTGTCCCACTTAGGATCTTCCTTGTTACCTAACCTCTCTGGAGCTGTGAATTGTAGTTTGGTTATCTTTGCTTTACATCTAATATCCACTATGAGTGAGCATATTCCATGTTTGTTTTTCTGAGTCTGGGTTACCCCACTTGTGATGATTTTTTTCTAGGTCTATCCATTTACATGCAAATTTCATGATGTCATTTTTTTTACAGCTGAGTAACACTCCATTATGTATATGTACCTCATTTTCTTCACACACTCTTTAGGTTGTTTCTAGGTTTTAGCTATTATAATTAAAGCTGTTATGATTATTGTTGAGCAAGTGTCCTTGTGGTATGATTGATTATCTTTTGGGTATTTGCCCAAGAGTGACATCGCTGGTTCTTGAGGTAGATGCATTCACAGTTTTCTGAGAAAGCACCATACTACTTTCCAAAGTGGCTGCATAAATTTGCACTCCTACTAGCAGTGGAGGAGAGATGCCCTGACTCCACCTCCTCTCCAACATAAGCTGTTCCCCGTACATTTGATCTTAGCCACTCTGACAGGTTAAAGATGGTATCTCAGTATTGTTTTGATGTGCATTTCTCTGATAATTAAGGATGATAAGCAATTCTTGAAATCTCTTTCAGCTATTTGAGAGTCTTCGGATGAGAGTTCTCTATTTAGCTCTGTACCCCATTTTTACTTGGATTAGTTTGTATTTTGGTGTCTAGTTTCTTGAGTTCTTCATATAGTTTGAAGATCAGTCCTCTGTCAGATGTGGGATTAGTGAAGAACTTTTCCATTTCTGTGGGCTATTATTTTGTCATATTTATGGTGTCCTTTGATTTACAGAGCTATTCAGTTTCAAGAAGCATCATTTATTGATTGTGTCTCCCCACTGCTGTTATATTTAGGAAGTACTCTCCTGTGCCAATGCATTCACGGCTTCTTTTACTATGTGTTTAGGGAGAAACCTGGTGCTAGGGAAATTCCTGAGAATCTACAATAACCCCAGCTAAGACTTCTAGCAGTAGTGGAGAGGAAGTCCAAACTGGTCTTCCCCAGTAATCAGATTGGTGAACACCTTAACTATCATCATAGAGTTAGCCAGGTGGTGGTGGCACACACCTTTAATCTCAGTACTCAGGAAGCAGAGGCAGGTGGATCTTTATAAGTTTGAGGCCAGCCTGGTCTACAAGAGCTAGTTTCAAGACAGGCACCAAAGCTACACAAAGAAAGACTGTCTTAAAAAACCAAAAGTAAAGAAAAGAAAGAAAGAACAAAAAACTAGCATCATAGAGCCATCATCCAGCAACTGAAAGAACCAGATACAGAGTTTCACAACCAAACAGCAGGCTGAGCTCCAGGAATCTAATCTCAGAGAGCGAGGAGAGAATATAATGAGCAAGGGAGGTCAAGATCATTATGGAGGAATCTATACAGACTGCCGAAGCAAGCTAGTGGAAACCCATGAACTCTAAACTGACAGCTGTGGAGCCTACATGGGAACAAACTAGGCCGTCGATAAGGGGCAGACAGTGGTGAAGCTTAGACTATCTATGAGTCACCTGGTATTAGTACCAGGTGCATGAGCTAGCTTATTGAAGCCCATTCCTTATGGTGGGATGCCATCCTCAGCCTTAATACAGGTGGGTAGGGCTTGGTCCTGCCCCAACTTAATGTGGTAGCCTTCGTTGAATCTCCATGGGAGCCCTTACCCCTTCGGTGGATTGGATGACACATGGGCTGGAGAGGAGGCAGGGGGAGAACTGTGGTTAGAAGATAAAATAAAATTAAAAAAAAAGTTAAAAAATTTATACAAGACCTATGTATTGGGAAAAGTTTTTATAAGATGCAAGCATATGAGTAATGAGAAAACATGTTTACTACGGATAACTTAGAAGCTTCCCCTTCCTTCCAAACTATACTCACCAGAAACACTTTCAGATATTCTCATGATCACTAATTAAGATAGAAAATTAGTTTGACTTTTGTGACTTTTTTCATTGGATACGTAGTTTAACTCTAGCGGTTTGATTTTTCAAAAGGTAATCAACATGTACAATCAATATTCATAACACATATTTGTAATTGCAAAAGGTATTCTGTGAAATTCAGCTTATCTGGGTGGTGTAAATAGTATGTAAATAGTATTCAAGGCTCACTCCTATTGTTACGACTTTCCTTGATTTATATGTTTCCATGATTTCTATGTGTAGAAAAGATAAATGATCTATTTTGAATAACACATTACTTACAAGGAAGATGCATTAGGATTGAAATTCTCTTACATTCCTGCCTCTCATCTAAGTTTCTCCTCGTCTGTGCATGCTCAGTTAAAGCTTGCAGTCCAAAGCAAGCCCTGTCACTTAATGCCCTGGGGTTGACGAGTAAAGAAACTCCTAACTCCAATAATGAAGGCAATGCTAGGCTGCACATGAAGACATACAGACATCATGAGCACTAAGTGAGAAAGTCTACAAACAGCAGTTAGAAGAATGCCTACAGTGGAGCAAGCACTGAGCTAGAACTGGTTTTGAATATTGCTTCAAAGAGATCTTCCCAGAAGGAGACAGGAGGGTGGAGATTTCTCTACTTTAGCATATGTATATGTATAACTGTGCTAGGTCAAGAGAATAGACTCAGAAACTGGACCCTCCTTGGTTTTCTCCCATTTTTGCCTGAAATATAAGCTTCAAGAAAAGAGCTCTAGGGAGGATAAACTTAAAAAGGCCTAGGAACATAGTTTAATAAAATAGAACAGTTGTCTATCAAGCAGAGAGAGTTTCTAGGTCCAACTCAATTATTGAAATTATATATATATATATATTCACATACATATATATCCTATTTTTTAATGGTTAAATGTATCACTAGGATAATGCAGACATGAATAATACAGAAGTTATCTAATTGTATTTTGATTAAAATTTTTAAAAAAGAAAGTAATACAGAAGTGAACATGAGATGTCATTTCCCTTAGATACATTTGCACAAGTATGATTCCTGTCCTTCTTTCTAGTTAAAATTGTAGTTCACATCAAGTTTCAAAATAAAATGTGTTTTTCCCGTGTCAAAGTACTGTCCTCAAAGAGAAAAAGAATAGCAGCCTTGTATCACTTAGCCCTTCTAATTTTATTTATATTTTTCATTACATTTCAATTTGTGAAACATTCAATGCAGTAAGAATTTTATGGACTGATTGCTTAATACAATGACAAGAAATCACTCTGGAAAATGGTTAGGCCTTTGTTTGGGACCTGAGTTCGTCACACTTTCCTGAAGAAGTAGGGCATTTCCTTACTTGCAAAACTGGTTGATTCAAATCACCAAATGAAATTCTTAGGAATTATCTCTCACAGAAGGTATCTTTCAAAGTAAATATCGTGCAGCCAATATTGTAGTATAGGGTGCTACAGCTGAACATAGATAGAAAAAAAGGAGAATTCAAGGAGCAATTTTGGCATATAATCCAGGTAATGTGCTTTGGAAGAGACTGGATTTCTCTATGCAGCGCTGGTTGTTCTGAAAGTAGCTATTTAGCTCAGGCTGCCTTTGAACTCTGCCTTTTTAGTGTTAGCATTACAGGTATGGGGTACCTTAGCCAATATTTGGTGGTGTGTTCACTTATTTGCATTATCTGAATATGTTTCTTTCATATTTCTGAAGATTTACTTTTTTTTCCTTTTAGAGATATAGAAACTGAGTCCCAGCTATTAGCTTACTAGTAACACAAGATGTCTCCTGGGTCCAAACATATTGTTTAGTCACATAATGATAGAAGAATAAGTTCTTTTCTTTTAATGTTCTTCACATATAAGACATTGTAATATTTTAAATTAAAATTGCAACAATTGTATTTGGAATACAAAAATTGAACTTCAATTTTATAGTTGAAGAAACACAGAAAGTTTAGTTCACATGTTGAGATTTCCTGTTAGAAAACAGAATAAACTCTATTCTGTCTCACAATGAAGCTGGCTTGATAACTTTTCTACGGATGCAAAATGTGTAAGAAGTATCTGATGCTTTTTAATATTAAAGCAAATGTCTTTTAATAGCATCATGAAGAGGGACGATTGCGTTTCTTGGTAAAGTTTCAGTCTCAAGACGGGCTGTCACTCGCTTTTGTTACTCATGGAAGTGTCTACATGATCAAACCCATGAAGATTTTCACTTTCCTTTTCCAAACATCATTTGGCCCATGTTAATATGATTTTGCTCATGTGCATCCTCTAGATTTCGATACTTATGATGGACCTGAGAGCAATACCCAGAACCACTGTTCAGCTTCAGTAAATTTTGGCTGACTGCACGAGCAGGAATTTTTAGCAGCCCAGTTGATCTCAACTGCATCTACCCTGTCTAAGACTATAGTTTCTCTCCCATGTGGGGATGACACAGAAAATCATAGTGTTAGAGTGGTCAGCACCCAAGCCTGCCAAGAACTGCCTATTTCAGGAAAGAATTCTTTCTGGTAAACCACTGGAGCTTTTCCAAATACACAGGGTTTCTTTGGATTCTGCTACATTCGCTAAATGTGTAGCCAGGCCACCAGAAGGTAGAGTTAAAGTTCAAGCTGAGAATAGTGATGGCTAGTTTTCAAGGGCAAATGGAGATGTTTTTGCTGGGAAGCTAGAGCCATTCTGCAGGGTTTCATGGAAGTTTGTACCCGCATCCTGTGACTGTCAGACAGATGGTAGACATGGAATGTTCCCACCACAAGGGTGATATTATATTTATATTTGAATCTTCATATCTATTAAAGTATCTGACTCACTTATGTCCTCCATAGCATATGAGTTTGATTGACTGGTTACTCTGAAGAAAATCCTGATCGAGATTTCAAAAAACAAAGGATCTTGCTGTCTTCATTCATTTGTTGAAGAACTAATACTACCTTTATGACAGAGTGAAATTCAACAGGCACTTTGTAGAGCAGATTTATATGGATTCTTTTTAACTGACCTAGGGAGCATTGCTGGGTGACATAATATTTTAGTGATATTGACACATACATACAGTTCACATTCACATTTATTAATAACCACAGTCTTTTTCTTGCCTCAGTATTTCCAACACCCTTGTTGGATGGTAATAAACATTTTCAGTATCTAGAAATGCATGTGCTCACGGGCACACCTCAAGGGAGCTAAGCATTTAGCCACCCACTCCTTGTCAGGAGTGGTTCAGACTATCAAGACAGACTGTCTTGATTACTCAAGACAGGTAAATCATCCAGGGAATCTCTCTGTCAGTTATATGTTTTACGTTCAAAATATTTTGCAGTTCCCACTGATTTGGCAGAAGCTGTTACTAGTCCAGGGTTTCCATAGACAACAGTAAAAGAGCTATCAGATGAGGGGTTGTCCCTTTAACCAGATTACATTTGTGCTCAAGTTTTACTCGGTAACTTAAAGCATAATTTGAGTATTCACTATATGCTACATTATTATAGGTATAAGCAAAATTGTTGAAAAACTCAATTCATTATTTGAAATTATAGATTTAAAATTTTTAAATACAGTTATATCATTTCCCTCATCTCTCTCCTCCATCCTATCCCTCCATGTCCATATCCTTCCTAAATTCACACCCTTCCAAATTCAACACCTTCTTTTTAAAATCATTGTTGTTACAGTGGATATAAATGAATAATAAATGACTACAAGCGGCTGAGTCCATTTAGTGTTCTCTGTTTGCATATGTTTCTAGTACTGACAACTCAGGATTAGATAACCAATCAAAGCAATCATCATTGGGGATTATTTTATCCCTGTCTTGGTAGTTTTTAACTGCTTATAGCTCTTTGTTTTGTAGTAAAGCCCCATAAAATTATCCCCATTCTTTTTTTTATATTTCAGCATTGTTGTTGTTCATGTGTGTGATTTAGGCAGCCCTATGGTTACAGTTTCAGAATAGTTTCCACGCTATGGTTAGATGGCACTTTCTTACAGAAAACGTACTGATCCTTTGGGCCTTACAATCTCGCTGGCCCCCAAGTCTTGGGTGCAAGAATTGTATTGTAGATGTATCAATGGGATGTGAGCATCTTGTGGTCAGCTATTCTATGCAATTTGACTAGTTGTGGATTTCTGTAGTGGAAATTTTCTGCTGCACAGAGAAATTTCCATGATGAGGATTGAGATCTGCATGGAAATCTAAATATTTGGAGCTACAAACCAAAGATGAAAGAGACTATGTGGTATCTCTCTGGGTCCGGGTCCACCTCAGTCAATGTACTTTCAATTTCATTCATTTATCTGCAATTTATTTGATTTTAGTTTTCTTTACTTCTAAATAGTATTCCATTGTGTATATGTGCCACATATTTTTGTTATTCATTCATCAGTTAGACATTTGCCTTTTAGCATTTCTAGCTATTGTGAATATGACAGTAATATACATGGCTAAACAAGTGCCTACGCAGTGGAAGGTCAAGTCCTTCGAGCACAGGCCAAGGAGCGGCAGAGCTGGGTCACATGGCAGATGTATTTTAGCTTGAGGATTCTCTCATTTCCAGAGTAAAATCACAAGTTTGCATTCCTATTAACAGTAAATAATGGTTCCCCTTTCCTCACATTTTACCTGAATTTGTTATCAATTGTTTTCTTGACCTTTGCAATTTTAACTGTGGTGAGGTGAAATCTCAAATTTGTCAAAATTATAATTGCAATATCCAAATAGCCAAGAACGATGAACACTTCTTTGAGATTCCATTTAGAGATTTTTATTTCTTCTTTTACAAATTCTCTTCTAACTTCCCTAGCTCAGTTTTTAATAGGAATGCTTGTTTTCCTTCCTCGTATGGTTTGTTTTTAAGGTTTTGTATGCTCTAAATATTACTTCTCTGTCAGGTGTGTAACTGGCAAATATTCCTATTCTATAGGTTATTCTTCACTTGATTGTTTCCTTAACTGTATAGCTTTAAGTTTTAAGTGGTTCCACTTGTTTTAATATCTTGAGAAGTTAAGGTTTTATGATAGGGTGTGTTATTTGCCCTATAATTTTTCGTGCAGAAAGAGTCAGTATGCATATTCACTTGTAGTGTCTTGAAGCAATGTTACTTAGGCTTCTTTTGTTATAATCTAGTTTAGGACTCAGAATTATAATTCACTTACTCTTGAGTCATGTACTATTCTTTTTCCTTTTACATTTCCCTAAGAATAAAGTGCTAATCTGCGGCCACAGTATTTCTGCCTACTTGAAAATAGTCTACTAGTTTGTTAAGGAGTCCCTTATCTGTATCAGTACACCAAAGAATCACCAGATTATTTACCTTAAGCAAACGCCCTTGAAAAAAATACATGTGCCACGGAAAACTGGAATGAAGTGTCTATGGAGTCATCGATGTAGATTGCTATGCTGCAGTGGAAACTTCTGTTGTATGATGCACTAATAAGGAAATGAGTACTCAATTGTGCCATAATGCCCTGCCCAATACCCAGAGAGCTTCATGCTATAGGCTATCTTTGGACATATATAGGTTTTTCAAAAATCAGTGCTTGTCCTGAGCAGATTGTTGATTTCCAGAGTAAATTTTAACTTCTTTATTGCCACCACAGTTTGAAGTAGGGTATAAATTTTAAAAAGGAAAAACATTAAGATTAGAAATGAAATTAAAAACTTTATAAGTAAAACAGGATGGTATTTCTGCTCTTTTGATTTTTCTGTACTTTTTACAAATATTAATAGATGACCTTTTCTAAAGCTTCTTGCATGTGTACAATATTTTGATTTATTTTAAAATCATTAAAATTGACAGACATAGCAAAAGATAAATTATAAAGCTTGATTCTCCCTTTCCATCATGTGAGTCTAATGGCCTGAATGCAGGTCACTTTCCCAGTGCATAAATGTGGTTTTTTAGTGTGCACTGTAGTCTATCTATAGGAAAGTGTACCTATTACAGATGCACAGTGTGCAAATTTCCTCTTACATGTACCCAAAAGGAACGCAAACAACAACACAATATTTCCCTTTGTATGCTTTCTCCCAGGGTCTGTTATACTTTTCCTTTTTAAGTAGAAATGAAATCATATAATGCATATTCTTATTTGAGCTGCAATTGTGTATGCCTGGATTATGTAAACATTGAGGTTGTGGAATCATATTTCTGTGTGGTTATATGTTGTTGACTCTCATTGTTATCATTTATTGTGATATTCTATACAGCCTTGAGTCAATTATATTAAATTCCCAGTCAAAATAAAATATGGAGCAATATTATTCATTTTTCATACATTATAGAATTGCAAACTAAAGGCTGAACTAATTTTTATGATCATTGTGCCTTTACTGAGTTAAAGAAAGTAAATTGTGCCTAGATTCACAGTTAATGTAGAATGGGGCTCCCTACTTTTCAGGATATTTACTGCTAAGTAGTTTCATACTTGCATGCTATTTTCCCTAGTTATCTTGCAGAACTGTTAGGGAGAGCATACATCATTGAGAGCATCACAAAATACTTTCACAATAAAAACCCATTTTTCCCTTTACTCCCTTCAAAAATAGTGAGTAGAGTCATGTGAAATAAAAGTTGTGCAAAGACAGCCATTCAATTAATGGTGAAGATAGGTTGAAATAAAAATAAAAACCCCAAAAACCCAAGTCATTTTCTCACAGCCACCTTCAACTTTGTCTGTTTTCATGTTTCATATGGAAGCTTTGTGATATAAGTTATCAAATTTAATAGACTTCAAATAAATCCATGAATGGCAACATCTTTCTTCCCTCTTTCCTCCTTAACTTTCTCCCATAGTTCTAGGCACAATGCCAACAATTATATTTGATGGCTACATTAAAATGCAATGACTTTAGGGATTGACAGATGTGTTACATTAAATAAGTCCATGAGAAGATATTCATTTCTGGGGCTAGAGAGGTGGTTCAGTGATTAAGAGCACATATTGCTCTTAAACTTCTTGCAAGATATCCAAAATGCTGTTTCCCAGCATTCCTATTGGACAGCTAAGAGCTGCTTTACTGACAGCTCTGGAGAATCTATCATCCTTTTCTGGCCTGATTAGGCACCTGCCCTAACATGAACATTCCCATACACAGAGACATATATGCACAGAATTTTTAAAAGTTAAAAAATATTCAAAGGAAAAATTCAAAGACTAGCGACCTATAGACAGTCCAAGTGTGTGAAAATGCCGTAGCTTGGGAAATTAAAGTAGTTTGATAGCCAACTGTTACATGGAGAGAGCCTTTTAGAATGTTCTAGTTGATCCAATGGAGTCATGCTGGACTTATTTAAAAGAGGAGACCAGAAGTAGAAGTCTGAAGACATTTTGATGGTGTTTTGGAAATGTTGCAAGAGAAGAAATCTGTTCGGGGTTTTCTTTTGCTTTGTGTTTTTGTTGTTATGGTTTTTCTCCATAAGGTTAGACAACAAGAACTTCTCAGATGGCACCTTGATTATAACTTAATGAGACTAATCATTAATTCCTGGCTACCTTAATGAAAAGATGACAAGTCTATTTTTTTTTAAAGGAATTTGACCATTGTTACAACAAGAATAGGAACCCTGCTCAAAAGCTATGAGTAAATAATTACCAAGTTCCTCCTATTTGGGATTCAGGAAAAAATAAGTGTGAAAAGGAGGAGGCAAAAAAACCTCTTCTTTCTCTGAATCTGATGAGTATTTTGCATTCCTCCTCAAGTCAGGGACAGATGATTGTGTAGCAAATCTTTGCTTTAATTCCCGACTAAGACGACATTTTGTCAAATGAATGCAAATCTACTTCTCTTTCAGCCAGGAAAAATATTTGCATTCCACTGAAGTGAAATGTGGATATGGTAGAAATGAAGCCCATTCTTCCTTGCTCTTGCCCCCAAATTAACGATTTTGGGTTCTGTTTACGAAGAACGTAAGGGTACATTCATAGGGGACAGAGTAAGATCCCTTTTGCCTTTGAAACCCCAAGGGGCTATAGTAGGATTTTCCTTCAAGACCACTTCCAGAATATATCCCACATAGTGTTAAAAAATAGTGTCACTACTTAAGTTTAATTATAATTGTTTTCTTCATGTTCCCATAAGAAACACTTCAGAATGTGAAAATCTGGCCCATATGGAAATAGGAAATTCATAGGGCTTCTGGATACCTTAGTTCACAGTAATGTAAGGAGGCTGTTTCATTTGCAATGCCAAAATTGCTCCAACAAATCTGGAGTTTTGTCACTGAGTGAGAAATTACAGTTAAATACTGAGAGCTGGTGCTGACTCTAAGACACAGAAGTGGAAGGAACCTGGGAGGACAGGAAGGTGGTCTTATACTTTTTAAAAGCAATAAACTCAAAAGCCTTAGGCTGTTAAGACAGAAAAAAAAATGAAATTTTTGGAATACCTGTCTCAGGGTCTAGCTAAGACTTTCTGAAAGGCCTACTACCGTATCATCTAATGCCAGCATCCACACAATTTGACTGTGCATGTATGTTAACACCAGGAGGAGGAGCAGGCAAAAGGTCTTTTCATCTTCCTGTGTACATTGATCATCACCTTGTCTTCTGGACAGTCTGTCTTCTGTCCCCTCCGACCTCTGCAAATAAAAGCTGTCATAATCAGGCTCAAATAATCCATGAATGGAAGTAATGGGGGGGATAAACAGAAGATTCCTAATAGAAATAACAAATAGTATGTTCTGAAAATCATAAAACAATCCTTTTTATCCAACACATGGGAAAAGCTATCTTCAACAAGAGAGGGGAGTCAAGCAAAATTAGTATTTGATGAGAACATACTATATATCAGTATTGTTGCTTGGTATATTTAATATTTTGGAAAAATCTTCTCAATATGTGTGATTATCTCATTTTCCAAATAAGAATTCAGACTTAGAAATATTTTCCTACCCTCTCCGTAGCTATGTCACTGAATTTTTTATTGAGCAAATAAACAGAGTAACAAACCTCCAGGCATCAGCTACTACACAGGCATATCATTTTTCATTTGCCACATAAACTTTCTATCCATACTGTGTTTTTCCTAGACTTTTATTATTTTGTGCGCTTTCTCCTATTCTTTATGTACTTATGTGCTATGTTTAAATACTTTAGAAGATATCTAGAGTCTCATTTAACGTTGAGAACAAAGCTTAGCTCTATGGTGTTGGCTACATTAGCTGACCAATACAAAACGCATCTTATTCACGTGTGAGACTTCACAGCCTTAAGCTATAGCTTTTCTACCATTTCATTTTCTGTTCTTAAAAGTGAATGTTTCAAAATGATGAGGCTTGTTAATCTCATTGTTCTGAAAGCCGCCTTTGATGGATTTAATGTGCTGAGGCTTTCTTGCTCATGGGAAAAATTTGCAGATTCCCAATTCAGTTTGCAGCACCCACATGGTGAGAAGGGAGAAGATTACATGTGTCTTTCTTTCTTCTCTTCCAGGCAACTTTCAAAACTGAGGCTCTCAATCTCATGAGGTCATCTGATATTAGCTATCCTTCAATGCCTACGTGAAGTAAATTACATAGGACTTTAATGATGAGTCCCTTTCAGCATAGATTTTAGGGTGACAATAATACACACCACAGCAGCTAAATTCCTCTCATCACACTCATAGAACTGAGAGTCTCAGTTCAGTTTATGATCAAACCCAGTGGCTCGAAGTGCTAGGCCTGAGTAAAAATATCCTTTACAATATTTATCAATTTTTTTTATTGAGAAAAAGAAAAAAGTTTCCACCTCCCCCCAGCCTCCCATTTCCCTCCCCCTCCTCCCACCCTTCTCCCCCTCCCCCCACTCCTCTCACCCTCCCTCTCCAGTCCAAAGAGTAGTCAGGGTTCCCTTCCCTGTGGAAAGTCCAAGGTCCTCCCCCCTCCGTCCATGCCTAGGAAGGTGAACATCCAAACTGGCTAGGCTCCCACAAAGCCAGAACTTGAAGTAGGATCTAAACCCAGGGCCATTGTCCTTGGCTTCTCATCAGCCCCCATTGTTCGCCATGTTCAGAGAGTCCTGTTTTATCCCATGCTTCTTCTGTCACAGTCCAGCTGGCCTTGATCAAGTAGGCTTTATCCCAGAGATGCAGGGCTGGTTCAATTTATCAATTTTTAAGACCGTAGCTGATATCCACAATCCCTCTCTGTCTTAGCTTCCCAAAGCATTAAGCAGAGCTCACAACAATACCTGCTACAGAAAGTTAATGTAGGGTCAAAGCAATTGCTCAGTAGTTAAAAGCACCTGATTGTCTCCCAGAGGACTCAGGTTTGAGTCCTACTGCCCATATAGCAACACACAACTCTATGTAACTTTACTTCCCCAGGATCTCACACACTGTTCTGGCCTTCATAGGAAAACATATGTCATGTTTTCACATAGACATACAGCAGGCAAAATAACCGTTGACCAAAATAAAAAAATTAAAAAGATGATTGTGGACATGAAATTAGAACAACCATATAATGTACTTAGAGTGGAGCAGAAGTGAAGAACCCTCGTTAGAGATCAAGAGATCAGCTTTGCAGTCTTGAGAGGAGTAGAGCAGCAGGTTGGGCTTGCATTGAAGCTGTTCAGAATTACTTGTATTATCAAAGAAACCATTCTCTACCTTGCTTGTTATGTAAAGGTATATGCTCCTTTGATGACATTCAGTTCTACTGGTTTTACTGGGTGCTTCACTGGTTTTATTAACTGGCTAGGTCAACCCTGATCACTCGGATAAGATTAGCTCTAACCTTTTGAGTGCACAGCTTTTAGTTTTTAACTACTATCCAATATCTTTACTGAGGATAGGGTAGTGATGAGATAATTTGAAATCTTATAAATATCAAAGCTTTTTTTTGAATAACTTTTTTGATATTGGAATGTGCTTTATTTAATTTTCTTTACAGGGGCCAAGTACAGGCCTCCTAAAGTAGTCCATTTCTTCTAATTCTATTAGGTGGTATTCTCTAACAACAAAAAAAAATCTGTTTCTTCATTTGCATAGTCATTCATGTATTGTTTACTTCAGTGTCTAAACTGGTTTAGAGTTGGCAGGATTCTAATGCATACTTCTTTACTGTATGCCTTTAACATTGAAAAAAAAAACTATGAAGCTCCCAGTTCTCCCTGGACACAAAAATAAAAAGGGTGCCATAATCTAAATGCTGGAATGACTTATATCTGAGAATGGATTTCATTTCTAGCCTGTTTCCTTTTGATGCCCTTATGCTATTAATGTATATTATACAAATGTGTGAGTAAAGATTCAAATGAAATTTAAATGGTAAAAAAATAGATTTTGGCCTATATACATTAGGTACTATTATTGTTAAGCAACTGAATAAGAGATTTTTCTACCATTCAATCCTGTAATGACTGATTTCACTGGAAATAGGGATGAAAAATAAGGCTGTCATTGCAGATGAAACAAATCAACAAGGCTTTTGGCGATTATGACAGGGTTTTCTTCTTTCCAAGAAGACGGGGGGGGGGTTAGTTCCACAAAGGGGTTTTTAAGTAGAGCTCATAAGATGGCAATGGTTTTTCAGTACGCTTAACAAAATTTGCAGGAAGTAAAGTAAATTTCTTATATTAGCATATCCCGTTCCTTAACAATGAGAATGCAGGCTTATTTCACTCCTACTTAGAATGTAAGATTCCATTCAGGATCCAAGGAAAATGGTAATCAATTTGGCTATGATGACTTTTCTGTGCCCATAGCAAACAGATCTGCCATTGTCACCCCAGATTTATGCTGAAGAATGCAATATGGTTAATTATGATTTCAGAACTTGACACAAGAGTGTGCAAATTGGACTTCTTCATTAGGCATGGAAGCAAATGATCTCTTTAACAATTCCAGAAAAAAGGGAAAAAAGGTAATCAACATTCCAAAAGAAAGGAAGGAAGGAAGGAAGGAAGGAAGGAAGGAAGGAAGGAAGGAAG
>JABTXL010001323.1:5060497-5073559 GCA_025134845.1 Neodon shergylaensis | reverse complement strand
GAAGGAAGGAAGGAAGGAAGGAAGGAAGGAAGGAAGGAAGGAAGGAAAAAATGAAGGAAAGAAGGAAGGAAAGAAGAGAAGGAAGGAAAGAATAAAACATTCAACTTGAGGTGGTTTATGGAAGTGAGATAAGGACATAAAATGAGATAAGAGGATCAGAAATATATTTATGAAGCCAGGGCACGGATTCCAGCTTTGAACATGGGCAACAAGCCTTAATTTAAACTTTTCTTAGTACCAGAGCTATGCCACTTGTCAAATTACATATATTTTCTATCAGGATGACTATCAGGATGATTCTCTCTCTCTCTCTCATCATGTTGTAACAGTTTAATCCATGTACACAAAGACCCAGTGACAAAGATTATGGTGGTCAATTAACAATGTCTGTCATGGTCATAGATGCAATAGTGGCATCCTTCTTCAGAGTTGTTTGAGCAAGCTCCAGAATGCAGTTCTTTCCATCACTCAATATTCTAAAACTCTATAATTAATCTTTTCTTACTATTGAATCAAAAACTTTTGCTACAGATTTAGAGAGACATCTCTAAATAGAAAATAAAACATTCTATATCATGTCAGAATATGAATCCTATACAAGCAAGACATGTCTTTTTAGCCACAGAGAGTAGCCAATTCTAAGCACGTAGTAGGTATTTTGTAAGGAAAATATGAGGCCATTGACTTATTCCACACCATTTCCGAAGACATCATTTGGTATATTCTATATTTCATGACTGGGGCAGAAATCAGAGTGCTTTGGATAACTTGTTACATTTAAGATAATCAATAGCAGCAGCAGTAGCAACACATACCCTAAAATGTTTAAACATATTTAATAGAACTGATGCATCTGAAGTCTTCCTATAAGTTAGGTGAGGGAAAAAAAAATAAAGGGGAAAGTAAAATTAATCTAATGATGTACCAATTTTCTCCGGTTTGATGTCTGTATTTCTCCTTTGTGTTTTCTAAAGAACTGACGGATCCATGCATTTGTTTATCACCCTGACATCTTCACCTGCAATGTTTTCTATCTCCAGCTCCCCGCTTATTTTAGTGGTCTCCCCACAGCTTAGGGTCATAAAGTTAACACATAGCAGATAAGTTTACAAAGGTAAAGAGAAAGACATTGAAATCATGTCAGCCTGTCAAATGCCTGGTTCAAAAGAACAAAAGAAGAGGTGTCCAACTATATCTGACCCTGGCCACCCTTAGGAAACAAAGTTCTTGGTTGTTGGCTTCTATTATTAAAAACATAAAAATGAGCATCAGCCATTTACTGAGGACTTGTGATGTGCGGGATCCTTTACATTTTTATTCTAATCTTCACAACCAGCCCTTTCTGAAGTATCTTCAAACTGCAGTCTATACATTCCTAAGTGTCTAAAAATGTCCCTGTGTCTCTATACTCATGAACTTCTATTGCAAGGCATTAGTTTTACATTAAGAACTATCAGGATCCTGTGGATGGACACATTACGACCACCTTCTGCCACTCACATTATAATCTGCAGGAGTCTGATGTGATCATAGCCAGAGCATGTCTGACTTTAACATCAAGGAGTGTTATCTTTTCCACTGAGTGGCTTTGACATATGGGATGTTTGTGGGATTCTTCGTGGTATTCATATAGTCCTATTTGAAAAACTTTGTAAAGAACATTGTTTTCGGAGTCAAATAGGTCAGCACTTTTATCTTTGTGACCTTCATGAAATTATATAGACCTCTTTTATTTCCTCATCTATAAAATGGTACTTAGCAGATTGGAAAAGGTTGAAGAAAACATATTGTGTAAAAATAAAATATAACACATAATTAGGATTTTATTTATATTAAGATAGAAATCAATAGATAATATATTTTTAAAATGTTCTAATTTTACCCAGACAGTATAGTACAATCTATATGTTACACAGAGAGGAACACTTTATGAATCAAACCTCCCAAAAGATGTTGGTGTTTATTTATATAAATGAATTTATAAACGTTTAGAAAAAAAAATCACTTTACAGTCCCTTGAATGACATTAAAGCTAAAGAATAAAGTAGCAAGGTTTGTACACTGGACCTCTGATCATAATCCATTTATATTCACCCACACTAATGAAGATTTGAAGAACTCTGTTTTCATTCTGATCTTAGTTTATTGGCTTATGCCATATCTGCACTTTTAAAAATAACCTTTCCATCTTTCATAAATTATAATGAAAGTTTATCACATGCTTAAATAGCTTCGGCAGTGAAAACTCATAAAATATTCATTAAGAAATATACAAGCACTGAAAACATTAAAATGTTGATATAGAACATTTAGATGTATTTGTTGGTGTTCTGTGTCTCACATGGTACCAATACATACATTGCAGCGTTCCATACTGAGAAAATCCCTAGGGAACTGTTATATTGTTAGAAATCACTTGAACTAATATTTGACATTTTGAGACTCTTTGTGATCCCATTATGATTCCCAGCTTTTTGAAGTTTCGCAGCCTTAGCTCCACCCTCATTAGCAGATGCTGTAACTGCTTCCATTCCAAAGCATGCTTTCACTGACTTGGAAAATGTTCTTCAATAACACCCATTGAAAGCGTTTACAACAATATTCCTCATTATATGTTGATGAGATATTAGCTCATGAAAACAGATTGAACCAAATGGAGAGGTTCTTCAAAATGAATTCATACAGTTCAGGAGTATCTCCAAAGAATGTATTTTGGGTATCTCTGCAATGACCCATATAATGATGGGCTATTTTCTTTCTATACTTTCTATTCATCCTTTCTATGCATACCTATTTACTAAAAGCATAGGTTTTTTTTTCATTGTAAAGTGAATTGGCAAAGAAAGAAGCAAAGGTATTCGATAAGTTTTAAAAGTATATTCAACTGTTAAATTCCAACTTCACACCACCATTGTGCAAAGGCATGAGGTTGCTTTCAAACTCCCTCTTTTCTTTGTATTGAACTGATTTAAAACAAATGAGGAACAAATTCCAATACTAGTTAGGTTTTGCACCATAGATAACAGAAATTCAAGACATACTATAGTATTAAGTGGGTTACTTTTATGTGAATCAAAAATTAGGTTAAGAGAAGTATACAAAGAAAGATGGGTAATACATGATCTTTGAAAAAGCAGGTATTCTATGTTCGTTTTAATATTACTATAGATAATTGAGTAATCATCATAAAATACCTCCATTACTTTCCACATTCATGAAAAGTCCATGAGAAAAATGTGAAAAATGTCTTCAGAACCTGGTTTCTTTTCAGTACATTTCCTCAATGTGTCAAAAACATTTACAATGTTCCTTGCATAAATGTTTTCATGTATCTGGACATGAAGTCTCATGAATTTTTGACCTCATGCATGAAGTTGTGAGGTTATGATACCCTGGTTAGCTAAAACAGAGTCACATGTTCTTTTGATTGAAGGCCAAATTTACTCTCAGGTTACATCATGAGGATTTGGGGATGACCAGAGAACCTAAAATACCTATGTTCCAAAACCATAGGTCTTTTCATTGTATAAATTTCAGTTCCTAGACAATTATTTTGACTTGATGTATAGAATATTACACTTACAAGAAATGAACTCCTTATATTAGATCGAAAACAACTTCTTGATTCATGCAATTTACTTGTCTCCTCAATAAGTTAGGTAGTGCAATGCTAATTAGTGGAATGATCAGCATTTCATTTGTCGTTTGATGGCTGTGGTGCTCCCTAAGAGCTATCACAGAATAAATGAGATCAGAATACTTTAAGATTTTTGTGCATCACATTTGCTCTGAAGTTGTATAAGATCACTAAACCACTACTTTCCATAAATGTCCTATGTTGGAACCATATAGCGAAGACATGAACATTTGCCTTGATTTCTTATAGTCAAAACTCCTGATTCCCAAGTGTCACTCACGGGGGTAAACTAACTTTGGTTATATCAGTGGGATAGAAACTTAAATAGAAAAGTCTGATGCATGATCCCCATAGAAGTGTATCGAGATTATTTTGGGGGTTAAGGTCACTAAACCTCTCAATTCTGAAAGATTCACTATAGCAGCCAAAAATCTGACTAATAGGGTCTGAGGGTAAACGAAGTAAATTAACTGAAACAATTTACCTCTATCTGTTCTTTATTCTTTGGGCAAAGAAGCAGAAAGAAGTGTGATCTTCACCCGGTTTTTAGATTTTACAGAGCTAGTTTTAAAAAATTTCTATCCTGAGTGAGGTAAGCCAGACCCAAAAAGAGGAACATGGGATGTACTCACTCATATTTGATTTCTAGCCATAAATAAAGAGCATTGAGCCTATAATTCGTGATCTTAGAGAAGCTAAATAAGAAGGAGAACCCAAGGAAAAACATATAGGCATCCTCCTGAATATTAACCTTCATCAGGCGATGAAAGGAGACAGAGACCCACATTGGAGCACCGGACTGAAATCTCAAGGTCCAAATCAGGAGCAGAAGGAGAGAGAGCACGAGCAAGGAACTCAGGACCGCGAGGGGCGCACCCACACACTGAGACAATGGGGATGTTCTATCGGGAACTCATCAAGGCCAGCTGGCCTGGGTCTGACGAAGCCTGGGATAAAACCGGACTCGCTGAACATAGCGGACAATGAGGACTACTGAGAACTCAAGAACAATGGCACTGGGTTTTGATCCTACTGCATGTACTGGCTTTGTGGGAGCCTAGGCAGTTTGGATGCTCACCTTACTAGACCTGGATGGAGGTGGGTGGTCCTTGGACTTACCACAGGGCAGGGAACCCTGATTGCTCTTTGGGCGGACGAGGGAGGGGGACTTGATTGGGGGAAGGGGAGGGAAATGGGAGGCGGCGGTGGGGAAGAGACAGAAATCTTTAATAAATAAATAAATAAATAAATAAATAATAAAAAAATAAAAAATTTCAAAGGCAAAAGCAATGATATCAGCAAGCATTTCAGAATCACAAAAACACAGGTAGAATCGGACAAATTAGTACCTCCGGAAAAAGTTACACCACCAAGAAAGAGCCAGCATCTAAGGGAAAATGCCTGACATCCCACACCATTCGATAAGATGCAGACAGTTAATTTCCTGGTCACCCAAACCCGAATAATCGCACAAAACTGTATTAATTTCAATACTGCTTGCCCAATGTCTCTAGTGTATTCTCAGCTAGCTTTTACATCTAAATTAAACCATTTCTTTCAATCTGTGTTTCACCATGAGGCTAAGGCTCCTAAGGTTCTGCCATGTAGTTCTCCTTCGACAGCTGCATGGCCTCTTTTTGATTCTGCCTACTCCCTGTCTATATTTCTTTCAGTCTGGCTATATATTCTTCCCTGTCAGTGGCCTAATCAGCTTCTTTATTAACCAATAGTAATAAAACATATTCACAGCATACCTAGGGGAATCCCACATCAATAAGATCACTAAAAGTCCCTGAGCCCTGGACTCAGACCCTCCCCTCATGCCGATCTCCACTGTGATAACCAGCTTTGGAAATGCCCAGACCTTTTAGTCAGTAGGGTCAAGCATATTGTCTTCCCATCTTTTTGAAATTCCAATGTAGTATATTAGCAAAAGTAATTATGTGGGATTAAAATTATGTAGATTTTATTAGAACTATTAGAACAAAGAGTGAATGTTATCGCTGTAAGCTTCCATGGAAGGTCATTCTCTTGCTCGTACAGGAGGAAGTTACACTGTTGAAGCATTTTTGGAAATGCGTCCCATTTTGAAGGGAGAAATGCCATGATTTTACAAGATTTCTAAAGAATTGTTAGTGATTTATCCAAAAGATAAGAGTTCCCGAATCTCTGCAATCAGGTCCCCCATAAGTTGTGCATTTGTGTGCCTATCTAGAAATCTGACAGCTGTACATTTACTGTGTAAACCTTGTGGCTCCAACAGGATTGTAATTGCATGGCCCATTCTTTCTCAAAAATTTCAAGAATGAACTCTAACATGTCCTTTAATAAAATAAATGAACCAGATTTGCATTGATGACATGGATGCAAAAGTTAGCTTCTACTTGGGCAGATAGACTATCAAGCATCTTTCTTTTTGACACCAGCTATAGATTATTATTAGAAAACTTAGAATCCTAGTATGTAACAAGAGTGGATACATGATAGATAAATAGACATATAAATCCATATAGTATATATATATGCATAGACACAGAAATTATATAATGATACATAGATATTGAAGTATTTAAATATCAAGCAGAAAGGATTAGCTTTTTTCTTTTATTTTAATATAACCTCCAAATTATTTGTCTAGCCACAAGTACATGTGTTTCTGTGAACGTCCAAATGAAAACAAATGACACTGAACCCATTTTACAAACCAAAAATCCCTGAAACTCTGTTTTTTGAAGATTTTCTTACTGTCTTTTGCATTGATAACTTTAGCTAAACTCTATGATAAAGTTCGGAGATAAAGAACGTGCGGCATATTGTTGCTAAGAGAAGCTTTCTCATTTTTAATATGTGAATTTTGTCTTCTCTGTCTCCAGAAGGCACATAAACTTTAAAAAGAGTCCAACAAGGTTTTTATTATCTTCCATTTACATGTAGTCCTCGTGCACAGAAATACTTCCACTCTATGACATCAGTTGCTTCAGAAATATAGCAGCAATTCATAATAGATTTTCCCAATTCACTGTGGCTGATTTATACGCACAACTGTGGATATTTTATGCGATAGCTCATGGATAAAGCCAGTCCTCTAGATGAGAAGTGTGGGACACGAAAGAAGGAATTATACGGTATTTTAATGACTCCTTTTATTGACACAATGCAATCATCAATATCTCCAGAGTACTTGGTGCCTGGCTTCCCTCGGTTTCATTGGCACCAAGGCACTTACTTTCTTTCTTCCTGCTCAGTTTAGTTCTTAGTTCTGCTAGACTATTCCGCTCATCCCACCCCAGAAATAGACATTGATGAACTTGGCTGCAATATATTAGTCACAGCATATTTTCTCTCAGTACAGTCGCAGAGACCAGAAGAAAAATAATCATATTATTTAGTGTGCTTTTCTAAAGTGTAAGTGGAATCTGGAAGTGACCATACTCTTGGTACCTAAGTTCAGTCATGAGGTTAGAACACTACCCTCAAGCCCTCAAGCCGGGCACAGAGCAGTGACAACTGTCCTTTGTTCTCCCTGTTTTTGTCATTTCTGCAGCAGGTCTCCTCAGCTGTTGGCTTTATATGAGTTTTAACTAAAGTCCCTTTTCTATTTCTGCACAGTGTAAAGGCAAATGGTATTTTTCAGTTTATCAAAGCCAATATTATAGAAATACAGGCATTTTCTTGTTGTTGTTTAATCCTGAAAAAAAATGACATGGTCCTTCTCATTCAATTTCTTTCTGACTATATTTCCTTGACTTCGAGGATCCTTGAAACACAATTTTAGTCTTCATTTCTGATAAGAGATGTAACTGAATACCAACTTTATTTATTTTTGTGTATACCTTATACCATGTGCTTGCATTATCCTGATGAATACTTTTTAAAAAGAATTTATTTTATTGATGACTATTGTATCTTCATTCATGTATGTGTACCATGTGAGTGCACGGTGCCTGTGTAGGTAAGAGGATGTTAGAGCACCTGGAACTGGAGTTATGTCTGGCTTTGTGTTCCCATGTGGATGTTGGGAATTGAACCCATGTCCTCTGCAAGAGCAACAAGTGCTCTTAAACCCTGAATATTCCTTTCTGACTCATAGATTAAAAACTCTATTAATTACTTTATTTAATTCTCAACCACATACTTTTGCCTTAAAAATAGATAGCAAAACAGAGAAAGAAACAAAAATCTCTGTTGCTAATGCATGCCCTTAATACTGACGCGAGCTCATGTAAGCATGATCATTTAATGCCTTTTACATATGCAAATATAAATGAAGAAAGATCGGTTTGTCAAACTAGCACTCCTACTACCCTTTTCTCTAACAGTGACAAAATTAGTGTGGATAGTCACACACTGCACTTTATTAACGTCAATTAAAATAACAAAACTTGAGACAATAACTGTATTTATGGACTCATAAGTAGTAGACAAAACACATAGATGGTCTGCGTACTTGTCCATCACAAATGTCCCTTTCGCATGCTAAGACTGTAAGTTTGAAGGTATGTCTGCCTGTTAGATGTTTTAAAGATTAAAATCTGTTACTTATATTCAGCTACTTTTTGCTGTTTTATTGCTTTTAGATTCAGATAATTTTTTATCAAATATCCTTTAGCTGTTCATCACCTTGATTGACAAAAGAATCAATATAAGAGTCTGAGAATATTCGTTACTTAATATTTGATTTTGAGAATACTTAGTTTTCATTTTCATTGGTTTAATCACATTTTTGTCAAGATACAAGCATGTTAAAGTTTACTTTTAAGTGATGTTCATATAAGAAAATAATTGATGATGTGATTCTTCTTTTTATTTAATTTGGATATATTTGTTTGTTGACATTTCCATGCATGTCTAAAGTCAGTATTGATTACTAATGTCCCCTACTCTCTCTTGTATCCATTACATCCTTCAATCCTTCCACTCCCTACAAATCCATTTTCCATATTCAAGTATCTGTGTTTTGTTTTGAGAGCCACTTAGTTTAATCTGAAACTTCTGTGTGGTCAGAAGTTTAAAAGTCTTCTTTGCACCCTACTGACCTCACATATAATGCTGGGATTTTTTTTCCTGCAGGCCAGAAGAGGGCACCAGACCTCATTACAGATGGCTGTTAGCCACCAAGTGGTTGCTGGGAATCGAACTCAGGACCAATAACAACAAATAAGCAAGCGACTGGCTTCCTAAAGCAACATATAAAAACACTAAACAAGCTTGCATACTTTACTTCACATTACAAGATGGACTTTTTCAGAAAAAAATACATTTCTAAAATACTTCTGATTTCTGCATTTCAGATCTGGAAGATGGTAAACATCCCACACAAGTTTAATAAGAATATCAACATGAATGAAATCTGAGAAATCAATGAATAACAGAAATAATTTCAATGCTATAACCTTCAGATTCTTCCAATCTTCTCCCTTATGCAGTCTGCCAAGACTTGACCTTTTCATGATTTGAAGCATTTAGTTCCATGAAGATTATTTTACTCTTCAAATTTTTATGTAAGCCATCCAAAAAGTTATTTTTCTTCAAAGAGTGCTAAGATTAAAAAAAAGAGATTATATATCAGGGCAAACCAAAAATATACATAATCAGTCAAAAAAAGTATATTAAGATTAAAATTGAAAAGTGATGAGAAATTATAAAAGATTAATAATGATAAGTATTTTCTAAAATGTATAAAATTATATCATCAGATAACCCCAGAATTATATTTTATTACTCAACAGTAAATGCCAACGATTTCAAATATGCCAAATATTTAAAAAGTAGAATACATTAGAAGAGCATTCCTGTCTATCTCCCTTGTTATTTTTAAAGACAATTTTTGAAAAATTCAAAGATCAGTAAGTACACTTAGCATTGTATTATGAGGCAGCATATTGTAGTGTCTTTGACAACTATAAATTATTACGAAGGATAACGTTTCTAGTCACTATTCTTTTTATTGTTTTTGTTGAGCTATACATTTTTCTTTTCTCCCCTCCCATTATGCCCTCTCCCATGATGAATACAGTCCCAGTTTACTCAGGAGATCTTGTCTTTTTCAGTTAAAGAAATTGAATTTGTGAGCAATGCTTTTGTAAACACAAGTCAATATACTGACATAATATCATTCCATAGAATCTTTATTGCCTTGGGTATTATGGTAGTTTGAATATGGACCCCCTATGCTTATATATTTAAATGTTTATTTACCAGAGAGTAGAACTCTGATAGGATTAGAAGGGTTAGGAGTTATGTTGGAGAAAAAGTGTCATTGGTGATGGGCTTTGAGGTTCAAAAGCTTATGTCTGTCCCACCTTTCTCTTCAGAATGTAGTTCTCAAATACTTCTCCATCACCATGCCTGCCAGCATGCTACCATGCTCCCTTCCATGATGATAATGGAATAAGCCTCTGAAACTGTAAGCAATCCCCCGTTTAAATGCTTTCTCTTATCAGAGTTGCCTTGGTAATGGGGTGTCTCTTTCAGCAACAGAACAGAGACTAAAACAGCTATGTGTATTAAACTCTTGCAAGTTTCATTATTCTGGTATGAAAATGGAAGAAAATAACACTCACAGCGTTTATTCTGATGTCACAGTAAATGAGAATATACTCAGGTGAAGGGTACAGACACACACAGAAAGCAGATTTTAAAAAGCGATTTAATTCATTACAAATGCATATTTATGCTATAAGAAATTTTCCATTGGAATTGTGAACACCCAAATAATTTCTCCTGTTCATTTTTTTTATTTTTAAAATAAATCCAGATGTAGGATCCGGGGATTTGATAAAGACCATACAAAATATGTTTTCTTTGGCCTCCTGCTGAGAACTTGCTTCATTTCTGATCTCGTTCACAGCTTGTATTGTTCATCTTGGTAGCAGCAAAAGAAACCAAGGATTAGCCATTATCCAGCAAATAGTGCAGTCTCGTCACAGCATTTGGTGATGCCAACATGAAGTACGCATAATCACAAACGACCCATGCCCAGGGGAGGAAAGCATGGCCTTGGTCAATGAGGTGAAAATAGGACAGAGTGTGATGAGTGCAGCATCTTGCCTCTTTCTTTTTATCTCCATAATGTGAGCCAGGTTAGGACTGTATGGTATTTTTTGCAGTTAGCTTCCATTTAAAATTGTACCATAATTTCCATTATGATAATATTAAGAAATTTATTTATTTTTCATCTATCTTTCAACTCAATTATCTTGAATAATTTTTTATCTTTCAATTCAATTATCTTTAATAATTATCAAGTACGTTTTTTGTGTCAAGTCAGGTAGCATCCAGCCAATATACACATTCAACTTTGGCTCTTGATCTCAGGGAGTCCATATAATAGATAGGTTATAGACACAAAAACATGTAGTTTCTTCTCCAATCATTATTTTTTGATCCCCAAACTTGTAAGTGAATGGCATAATGAATATTAAAAATTAAGGATCAAAGCAGAATGAAGCCATATAGAATTTAAGATATGAATTCCTGTATAATGAACATCACATTGAATCTGTTCTTGACCCTCGATTAATGATGCTCACTTTCTTCAGAGACTTTAAACCTGCTGCCCTCTATATCTCAAACATTATTACTCTATTCTTAACCTTACAACCAATGCTGATCTTTTTCACCCAGAAAGGAATTTCCTGAACCCTTTACTGTATAGTAGACTTCTGCCTTTTTCTACTAATACTCTAACTTCCCAATCACCTGATATCAAAGTATCATGATAATGTGTTTATGAATTTTTCCTGATCTGAGAATATATACTTTATTTTGTTTACCAATGGATTTCCATAAATGTTTTTTTTTCAATTAAATGAATGAACAAGGAAGATGCACAACCAGAACTTCCTAGCTATAAACATTAGAAAGTTTTGTGCAGTGTAGATCGAAAGATCTATGTGAAAGCAGAAACTGGGCACAGAGGAGGCATATCATGGGTGAGGAAGTACACTGTTTAATGCCATAGACCCTAGGTAGTGCATCTTATACTTGCAGTAATGCCAGGTCTACTTGGTGCTCTGCAGTCATTTCTGTGAAGCAAGAAAGGGTTGAGGATCTACGGGCTGTGTGGAAACCATGACTTCATCAGTAAGTGAAGGAGCTTGGGCTTTATCCTGAGATGGGCAGTGAGAACAAACCATTTCAAATGAGGAAACCACACAAATCTTGGTTTTACAAATTATTTCACAGAAGGTTGGAAATAGAAATCTTGTGAAATTGAATGCAAGCCCCCATTTTACTTTAATTTTTTTCCTTTTGCTTGTTTTCCTACACTTGAGATAACACTGTGTGCCAAATAATTTGAGAAGGCACCCTACAAAGTCAGGCAGTGGTGGCACACGCCTTTAATCCCAGCACTCAGAAAGCTGAGGCAGGTGGATCTTGTAAGTTTGAGGCCAGCCAGGCCTACAAACGGAGTTCCAGGACAGCTGGGACTGTTTCACAGAGAAATCCTGTCTTGAGAAACAAACAAACATAAAGAAAATAGCCACCCTACTAACAATGCTAAACCCAGCTCTCTTTAAATTGATTAGGCAAAGAAAGGAGCAATTCTGAGGAAATTATATCCTGAAATATTGCCTACTATAAAACCAGCATATAGAAGTCTATAAGAATGTTGTCAAAATGACAAATAGTACCTAACTGGCTGTGGAAGTGAGAATAGTGATGATCAGGATGCTACCTGGACATCTCTGTAGTTGGTGTCATGCCTAAAATTAAAACAAAAGGAAGCTTGCTTAGGGCTAAGAAAAGGGAATAACTCTATGAAAACTTGCCTTTGCAGTGTGCTTATTGTATCAATAAATAGTCTAGAAAAGAGTTATTTGTTGGAAATAAGTATTTCAAGAAATTTGCAAAGTTGATACCAATGTACATGAAGCATTTGTTTAGAAAAATGGATTCATGCTGGGTGCTGGCACAGCCCTTTAATCCCAGCACTTGAGAGACAGAGGCAAGCAGATTTCTGTGAGTTCAAGGCCAGCCCAGTCTGCAAGGGCCAGTTCCAAGACAGGCTCCAAAGGTATAGAGAAACCCTGTCTTGAAAAACCAAAAGAAAAAAAATAAAGTAAACAAAAAGAAAAATGGATTCATTATCACAGAAGGAAGAGAGGAAGGGAGGAAGAAAAGAAGGAAGGGAGAGGGGAAGGAATGCAAAGAGGGAGGTGGA
This sequence comes from Neodon shergylaensis, assembly GCA_025134845.1. Taxonomy (NCBI): domain Eukaryota; kingdom Metazoa; phylum Chordata; class Mammalia; order Rodentia; family Cricetidae; genus Neodon; species Neodon shergylaensis. The sequence goes on along the minus strand of JABTXL010001323.1, from coordinate 5,060,756 downwards.
TGGGGGAAGAAAACAGCGTGGGTGTACTCATTTAGTTTACCTGTTAAAAATTAAAGGTTTCAGCAGGTGCTTTGGGTTTCTTACTAACCATTCTGTGTAACATGGCACAAACAACATTTGTGTTTTTCTAAATACTCTGTAAGATAAACCCATCACGGTTTCTGGAATGATGTACTTGATGAACCAGTTCACCTATGTATGATCTAAAGTCAGTAACAGAGAAGATGGTTTCATGTCTGTGCTAATAATGGCGACGTGG
>JABTXL010001323.1:4974651-5060487 GCA_025134845.1 Neodon shergylaensis | reverse complement strand
ACACCTACTCAGGAATGATTTCTATCTGAGGATATTTTCTTCATCTTAGCACAAGTGGGATAATATCAAATCCATAAGGTTGCTATGAGGATCCATGATAACATGCTGTACCTGTAGCTGAAGATGAAGAAGACAATGATGATGCATGGTTAATGTTATGTCTGTGAACACAGAAAAGGCCAATTTTGTTCTTTGTATAGAAAATAACAGTCCTGACTTTTAACATACATGCAAGATTGCGTTTGTACCTCAGTTCCTGCTCAGCACAAGGAGACCCCTTTGCCTCTTGCGTGTAGAATGCCAGAATGAAAGGGTTTGGAAGGAGTTTTGTTTTCCTGTTTCTGTGCCACAGGAATGGTGGCAATGCTATCACCCGAGATACTACTGCCTAGAAATAGCTCTGAGTGAATTTGCTTGGCAAAATCGCAGGAGAAGATTGACAGGATCTTAAACAGCAGTAGTCAGGGAGGCCGTGGCTGGAGTATTGACAGCCAGTGATTTCGTGAGTAATGAAGAGGGTTATATGATTAAGTTTCCTGAAGCGTGGAGCGCCTGCCGTGTGCACTTGCTGCCGATCGCCACCCTTCTGTGTTGTGGACCAGCCTCGCTGCTTTCCAGGCAGGATCAATAGGATTAGAGGATTTAAGCAGAAAGCTTGCCCATGGCTTCTTGTTAAGGGTGTAGGGTGCCTTGCAGCTCTCCTCTCGTGCGTTTTGCACCATGCCATGCATTAATCATATAAAAAGCCACCCCTTGCTTTATTCCTGGGCCATTTCCCCAATGCCTTTTTTTTGAAACCTCCGATTTAGATTTTATTTTTGTGATAGAAAATTACAGAAATAAGATAATGCGGAAGACAGTATCCTTCATGGCCAATTCTGCACATTCTGCAGGATCTGACTGGATATGACCTACAACATGAGCCTTCCAGATGGCCTGGTCTGTATGGGGCTGCTTCTGTGGTTTCCTAGTTTTTATTACTATTATCACCACTGCTGTTATTATTCAGTGTACAAAATAACAAGCTTCCCTAAAGCATTTGAGTACTTGTGTATCATAGTACTCTGCTCTTTACTCATGCCCATTCCAGTTCATGGTTGTTATATGGTAAATTGCCTACACTAGTTTTCCCTGATAGATCATTAATTTGTATAGGACAGAAACTCTGTTCCATTCATGTTTATGAACCCCATATCTCATTACATATATGTGCATACACGTATCGATAAGTTCATCCCACAATACTTAAATTTTTTTTGTTTATTTACTTATTTTTGCCATCTGCTACAGCAGTTTGACCGTGAGTTTCCCAAGTCATTCTCTTGAAAATCAAGATTGACTTTTGGAGTTGATGCCAAGATTAAGGACGCTTCATGGAGATTTAATTACTCAAGTCAAGACAAAGGGAGTGACTAGTTTTAAGATGCACACCCATCTGATTTTAGGCCTGTAAAAGTGGCCATTTTCTTTTAGTCTTTCTAGAAATAACACTTTTTATATGTTAGATAAATTATATATATAACGATATATATATAATATATAATGATAAATATGTATATGGATGCACAAAAGAATTTGGCTTTATGAGTAAACCCTAATTTTAATATTCATTAAATTAACTATAGATTTCTATGAAACCTGATTTAACTTCATTAAAAGTCATACAAGGACAATGGCCTGGTGTTCTGTGCACTTTTGAAGCTAAATGCCATGTTCAGGGTCAGGTGAGCAGAGCCAGACAAGGTTTCAAGAAAAATGAGGGAGGTTTGGACCATCCCACTCATTCCACCTTGGGAAGTGTCGTCTCCAGGCCAGCACAGACTCCTTACAACTAGCAATCCTGGGTGTACCCGAGGTAAACACTGCACTTCCCTCTCTCCTTGCCTGTCCTCAGCTATTAGCAGCCCTTGTGCTTAAGTGTCCTAGACCTGCCTGATTACTTTCTCAGCCTCACCTCCCCAGACAAATTTCCCAGCCCAGCTGCCTCCACTCGCCCTGGCTGCTTGCAGAGTTCTCCACTGTCTTCCTATGAATCTGGTAGGTAGTCACAGGTGCGCAGGGAGTGGAGGCATTCCTATTTTTTTAATTCATACAGCTGTATTAAGATGTCTTAGAGCTTTAGTTACAAAGAAAAAGAAAAAGAAGGCATTTATAATCCAAGCGCCCGCTTTGCTCCCACTGCCTAATCTCATTTATATTTTGGTTTACCATGCTTCTCCCAATATGAAGCTTTTTCACATTGCTCTGACCAGTAATTGCATCATCAGAATAATCAGTTAATTAAAAAAGGCAAATGATTACTACGAGAAAGATTAAATGGGCTTTGTTAACAAATCCCTCTTATATGTGTTTGTTATAAATGTATAACCACCCTATATCCTCTGAAATTATTTGGACTTAATGAAACAGTTTCTGCCATGACTCTGAAAATTCAATTTGGAAAACTTGGTGTGAAAGAGAGGTTTCATGGTGTTATTGTTGTTGTTATTATGCATTCTAAAGTGCATATTTACTTTTTCTTCCCTGAACCACTTTGCTTCCCTCTCTCTCCTTCTATCTCTTTCTGTTTCTCTGTCTTTCTCCTCCCCTCTCTCTCTCTCTAATATATATATATACATATATATATATATTACATGTGTAATACATTTACAATTTAGCATAATATAATTTGTAAATTTATTTTATACCTGTAAGCAAATGTTTATAAAATAAATGTCTAATATTTTGATGCATTATTTGTTTTATGTGTGCCTATTTAACTACTTACATATATTTTGGTTTGGTTTGGTTTGGTTTGGTGATATGGAGTTTCACATGACACAGACTGGTGTTCAGCATCTCATCTTCCTTCCTTGGTTTCCCAAGTGCATGGATTATGTGTGTGTGCCATATTCCATTTCAAAAGCTGAATTCTTTTGGAGCAAATTGATACTATATAAGTTATGCATATGTATATAATATATATATGTATACAGTCCTAATATAATGTTCTATATTTTAACATTAACAAATTAATAAAAAATAAAATTTGAAGTAAATATACTTTGGCATGGTCAGTAAAATTAATTGATCACAAGCATGAATAAATCAAAAAAAGTAGGCTGTGAATATTTTTGGAGAAAATTAGCCATTGTAAACAGTAGATAAATGGTACAATCACAGTGTAAATTAGAGAGTAAAATTCCATTTTCATGGCTTGGCTTGGCTTCTGAGTTTCTAAGTGGGATTATAAAATAGTATTAAAACCTAAGAAAAAAGTGTTTGTCCAACGGCAAGGATAGCTTTATCTCTAATGTCTTTTATTCCCAATATCTTTTATATTAAATGATTTTAAAACTCGTGAAAAAGAAAGGATTTCTGTTTTTCTCACTTCATCTGCCTTCCAATTTTAATATGTTGTGCCTTGTTCTTTATAAACATTCTGATTGGGATCAATGGTGTGTCAGTGGCTGAGTATTCATTTTCTTTGTTGGGGCTGGAAAGTAACAGCTGGTATAACTGGAATATTTTCATTCCTGCAAGATTATTATGAACATGATATTTTGATTATTTTTTAGAATCCTCTCTACTGAGCCCTTCTGGGATTCCATTCTCCATGTAAACTTTTCCTCTTTCTTGTCCTCTACTTCAATATCTTCTATTGAAGATAATGTCACAAGTATATATCCCATTTCATTATTTTTCCCTTTGCTTAGATTTATTCTTTAGTTTATTTTTGTACATTTAATTTTTCCTGATGGTATTTTTGCATCTTTTCCAGAGAATTATTTTTAAGACTTATAAATCCATGTTTTGAAGTGTAAGTCATATATATATGTATATATATATACATATATATATTTTTTTACATGTCTGTTGTGAAATATTATTCCATTATGCAGTATTCATGAGATGTTAATCCTCTAATATATTATGTCTGTTTATATCACTTATGGCAGGTGGTTACCTTGACAGTTTTGTAATAGGCAATTCTGTCCTCAAATATGCAGCAAAGTGAATGTGACTTAACTTTTTTTGTAAGAACAAACTTCAAAGAGATTGTATTTTCTTTGTTGGGAATCCTAAAATTGTCTTTCTTCCAGGACTAGGCTTTATGTTAATTTCTCAACTTCTGCATCCTGGGCCATATGGAGCGCATACATTTGGCCTGTGTGAATGATAAACCCACTCAGCTTTTCAAGTGAGGTTTATGTATATGCTTGAAAGCGTGTGTGTGTGTGTGTGTGTGTGTGTGTGTGTGTGTGTGTGTGCCTGTGTGCGAGCACTCGTGAACTTTGTTACTCAAGTCAAAACTGACAGATTTGCCTTACCATCATTCTGTATGTTAGGTACAAATACTTACATTTATAAGCAAGGCAATTTAAAGTTTTTGACACTAAACGTAAAGACAAATAAAGCTGCTTCACTCTTTTCCATAAAACACGTTCTTTTTTTCTTATCCTTTTTCTTCCTTCTCTCACTCCTTCACATCTTACACCATGATGATCATCTTTTTTTTTTTTACTTCTTATATGAATAAACCGTTCTTAGACTGGTCATAATGCTAATTCACATGTTTCTTGCTTTTACTTCGAACTCTATTTTTACATTTACTTCCTAAGGATTTAATTTGCTATTCAACTCAGGCATTCACATTTTTTGGTAGTTGCTACATATCATCCAACATGTCTAAAGATCTTGTTTCTGGAAGGATTTAGGTTAGCTTAGTCTGTCATCCTGCCAAATTCTTGTGCTATTCATTTGAAATATTATTGTGTGTTTAATGTTCTCCAAAGAGATGGATAATGTGTCCCCAATTAAAGATTTGATTTTTAATCTTATGACAACAGAGAGTAAGTTTGAAACTAGAGAGAAGCAAATTTGAGATTGGGACTTAACAGATACTGAGCTCAGGGAGTCTCTCACACTGAAAGGTCGAACTATAGGCTCAAATTCTTGGGATATAAATCCAGGTGTCTTTTGGGCCATTCTGGTGTTGTATTGTGTGTATGAGGATACTGATATCCATAAAAGACCAATTTCGGACCCATGTCCAAAACCTCATAGTTCTAGGTTCCTGTTTTAAGTAGTTTTTTTTCAAGTGGTACGTTTTTCTCCACTCCATCTTGTTTGCAATTGACAAAATGTGGATTGCTATGCAACACTATTTAGACATTAGAGATTTATGCCATCTGCTTCTGCAGTCTCCAGATCAGTATTGAAAGGCATAGGGACAACCTCCCTAAGTGCATGTTTCAGCTCTCAGATGTCAACACTTGAAGTTCCCAACAGACAACAAAGGGGAAATTGTAGGCAAGAGAGTTTTTTATTTTTCTTGGAAGACACAGATTCTGTATCAATCTAAAGACCATATCTATGGGTATGCTTTCAAACATAAGTAAAAGAAACTGGCAGTCAAGAGGTTGAAAATAATAACATAGGCACCATTCACAACCTTAAATCCTGTGATTCGACTATGCGGATAGCAGCTAAGGCATTTTAATTGTACTTTGGGTAGGGCCATAGTTCATGGTTAACATGACAAATCCTTGTAGTATTTAAAAATAGAGAGCAAATGTCATCTGAAGTAGAGTGCTAAGCCATATAAAAACAACACACTGAGGAACAGCTGGTCAAAAAGATCAATTATGCTCAGAAAAGCAGGACTATGGCCTGACTGCTTGGTTAGTCTCAGCTGACCCTTATTTTTTTTTTTCAAAAAAAATAGGTGAAGAAAGTTTTTTTTTTTTTGTTTTGGGGGTGTTGTTGTTGTTATTTTTTCCCCATCATTGCTACTTTGTAAAATGGCACATCGAAGCCTTGAGATAGGGGCAGTAAACAAATTTACTCAAGGCCCAAACAGTCAAAGAAGAAATGTATTGACATAGAATGTAAGGAAAACTGAAGGCTGGTTCCCAGATAGGAGCCTGTATCAAGAAGGAGAGCATCAAACTGGACCTTCTGAATGTGGCTGACAATTGGGGCAGACTGAGAAGCCAATGATAATGGCACTGGCGTTTGTCTCTACTGCATGTACTGGCTTTTTGGGATCCTATTCTATTTGGATGCATACCTTCCTAAGTCTGGATGGAGGGGGGAGGGCCTTGGACTTCCCACAGGGCAGGGTACCCTTCCCTCTCTTAGGACTGGAGGGGAAGAAGGAGTGGGGGAGTGGGAGGGAAGTGGGAGAAGGGGAGGAAGTGGAAATTTTGAATTGTATTATTTATAAAATAATAAAAATTATTAGAAAAAAAGGAGAACAAGTACCTTCATAACAGTTGAATGGGTGTTATAGGCTTGATTTTTCTTTTCTCATGCATCATTGGTATTAGGGCCATATCTCTGAGGACAGACTGGAATTTTGTTACCTTGCTGAATAGTAAATTTTATAGCATGAATTGTTTTTCTTGAAAGTGACCACTTGTATAAGATGTCATGTGTCTTCAGGAGTCTAATACTTAATGTCTCTATAAGACATCGTGAGTATCTGATAGTGAAAGTGTGGATTTGATGTTATGTGGTGTCTTTTGTCTTTATGATTACCGTGAGGTTATCTGGAAGGCCTTGGGGCAGTTTCTCACTTCTAACCTGGACACCAACCAGGAAGTGAAGATGAAAAACTTGACCAGCAACAGGACTATAATGAGAAAAATGAATGTGATCTTTGAGATTCACCGAACTGAAAATCAACTTGTAATGAAGGGCTTAGGGTCAGAAGTATATCGTACGTCCAGCTGATAAGAGAAGGAATTCCCAATTTGTGATTACCTATCATTCACTGGAAGATGGGTAGCAACACCCCCAAACTGTGTTCATAAACCACTCCTAATTCAGCTTCCCAGCATGATGTGTTAGGCCCGAGTTCTTCATCATCTTCCTTGACAAGATTTTCTAATAAAGTCTTCTCCTTTGCTGCTACACCTTGCCTCTTCTTCTGACTGATATGACTACTGGAGGAGTCTGTTAACAGTAGCAATTCGTATAATGTCATTAAAGGACTAAAAGTATGAAAATTAAAAAAAATTGCAACTACTTTTTACCAAAGTAGGAGGTCAGAAAACAGTTTATTTTACTTCATAGATGGAAGAGTTAAGTTTCACAAAGCTTAGCATGAATTAATATGGACACAAACTTTGGAATTTTATTGATATTGTATAGTAGTTTGCACAATTTATACCTCCTATATTTCTAGAACCACAGAAACTCACATCTTCAAGACTGAACATATATCCATACTCCTATCCTTCCCCAAATGTAGATCCTTCAAATATCTATTTACTCATTGTTATATTTACTAAATGAGTGACTACTTCTGCCATATGGTGAGGATATATATATATATATATATATATATATATATATATATATATATATTTGTATTTAGCATGTGTTGCATTTATCTAGTTTTTACCTTTTTCTAGATGTTTCTATAGATATTTCTATTTTATTTTGGAGAACAGTGACTCAATGTGCTCTGAGTTCTCATTGCAGCTCATGAAGAAGTTTGAAAGGACATAGAATAATGTCACAGAGATTTAGGCACTTTTAATTTAAGCCACATTTGAGTGGATGCATGCAGATTGAAAGACAGTGCACATTTAACTTATCACTTCCTTACTCTTATAAAGCAGTTGCCAGAGCTTGTCTCCCTTATTCATTCTGATCCCTGTTTCCTATATTCAATTAGTAGCTTTATGCAATCATACCATACAAAAGTTAAAAGAGACATCATAAGTTCTACTTTAACAGACCAACATACATTTGAGATATTTTGCCAACAGCTAGATGTACGTAAAACGAGAAACTCTGGCACATAAATACATAGAAATTACAAGGATAAGAGGAGGGCACTTGAAAAAATGGCTCAACTCTTTAGAGTACTATCTGCTCTTCCATAATTATTCTAGTTCAGTTCCTAGCACCTATATTGGGTAGCTCATAACCACCCATTACTCCAGTTCTAGAGGATCTGTTGCTTTTTTTTTTAGTACCTCAAAAAGTCAGTACACATGTGGCACATATTAATTCAAACACAAACACATGAATAAAATAAAAATAAGTAAATAAATAAAATATGGCTCATCAGCAAGTATATCATTTTCTAGCCTTTTTCTATGTATTGTCAGCTCCACCACTAAATTACTTTACCTGAATCATTTTCTGAGCACAAAGATATTTTATAACTGATTGAAAGATGTATCACTTGTATTCAGAACACATTTGTATGTTTTATGTCTTGGTAACTTTAAAAGTATTCTTTTTAATGACTGTGTGTGTTATGATTTGTATGTGAAATGACCCCATGTAAAAGGAGACTGTACTTTTGGTTCCCAGCCTCTCAGACCTGGATAATCACACAGAAACTGTATTAATTGCAATACCGTTTAGTCAATGACTCAGGTGTATTCCTAGCTAGCAATTTTATCTTAAATTAACCCATATTTATTAGTCTATGAATTGTCACGTGGCCATGATGTTACCTCATTTTCTACATGTCTTGCTTTCTCAGTGGCTGTCAGATGTCTGCTTGACTCTGACTAGTCTCTCTATATATCTCTGTTTGGATTTCCTACATGGCTTTACTCTGCTAAACCATTGGCTGAAACAGTTTTATTCATCAACTAATATAAACAACGCATATTCAGAAGAACATCTCACATCATCTCCCTTTTTCTGTCTAATTAAAAAGGAAGGTTTAAATTTAACACAATAAAATTACATATACAAAAAAGTTATCAAGCAGGAATTATACTACTTAATATATTTACATTCAGTAAATTAAGGAAAATACTCTAAATCTATCCTATCTCTGTGAGTCTAAAGTTTTATATCTAATTAATCTTTTACTATAACTAGAAAACCTATAATTATAACTATCTATCTTCAACTCTATCAAAGACTGCAGAAGGATATAATATTACCTAAGTAAATTGAAGTGCACTATAAGCAACTTCCAGAACTCAAGAATTGAAAGAAATATCTTGCTACCTGAACAATCACCCAAAGTTTTTCTGTAATGTTGGGGTATCCATCTGCAATGTATAAGCCCATAATATCTAGAAGACTTTTTATTGAAGCAGGAAGTTTGAAGGTCTTGTACAGGCAAATTCGTCAATTTCATTCTTGTGTGTCCTGCAGAATGTCTGACAGTTTCTTCTGTGAAACAGGAACCTTGAAGGATCATCCCACCTTTTGGGAACTTCAGCAGTCAGTTTTCTGTGGGTCCTGCATGTCCAATTCATAAACATACCATCAAGCAGTCCAGGCAAGGGCAGTTTTTTCCCAAATATCTAGCCTTGTCAAATTGAAGGCAAATTTTATAATGAGTTTCTTTGATGCCCATCAACCACTCTAAAGTTGTTGGTACTTCCAGAAGCAGACATGTCTCACTGTTGAAGAAGTCTAAGTTCTTAAATACCTTTTAAATATAATATTGTGTAGTTATTTGAAAGGTTTGAAGAATACCTATCAATCTTAAATATTTCTCTGTACATCTAGAAAACATGTTACCTAAGTAACATGACTATAGTTTGACTATTATAGATGATTATCTATTAGTCCATAATTTTAAATTACACCTTACAATTCTAAATGAGTTGTATAAACATAATGCCTTAAACAAAAGTAGAAATACTCATGTAACAAAATTAACCTTAAATTTGTATCAACAAACCAAAGTGCTTACCAATGTGTTCATTTCTATATCATATACCCCCTTTTTTCAGAAAGAGATTGACTGTGATCATTAATTACTTATAATCAATTTCCTTTAAACGAAAACAAACATTTAGAAACAGTCATTTGGGGAATTTTGGTGTAGCTTTCTCCAAACTGCTTTCTGCTGTTTGTTGGGTGAAGTATCTTTAGGGTTCATGGAGAACTTTCTTGGGGTCTTATTACATCTAACCACATTAGCCTAAAAGGAATCCACAGGTTCCTATCTTCTGTGGAAACAAAAACAGAACCTCTGTACTAAAGTAACGTGTTCTTAGACTCAAATTTTGAAGTCAAGATACCTTTAATGTTGGTTTAACTTAGCATCCCCCACAATCAAATGTCTCTCTGAAGTTAGCTTATTAATAGTCTAAAAACAAAGTCTAAAGAAAACACAGTAATATACATAATCCAAACTCTCTGTTTATATTCCATCTTTACATGGCTTATTTTTTACTCTATTACTTTTTAATACTTATTTTATTATCTTTATTCCTTTAATCTATGACTGACTGTACTCTTTTTCCCTCTCTACTAAGCCCATGTACATTTATCCAATACTGTGACCCATCCAGAGGTCTTTTTCATCTACATCTGTTTTATTGTGTATCTGTGATAAATCCCTAACCAGGAAAAGTTTTTTGTTTTAATGCTAAACATACTTGGCTAGAACTAAAGCTGAAGCTCTGCCTGTTGCCCTCTCCCCTTCCAACATGGCAGAGTTATGTTCACTTTCTCTGTGAGCAATATTCATTTCCCCAGCTTCAGGGATACAGCAGGTCCATGTAATCATTAAGTAACTTGTAGCACTCTGCTCAAAAACCCTATTTAATTGCTCTGTAGCAGAACATCCCAAAATAGCCAAAACTTTTCATGCCACCAGTGGCCAGTGTGAACCAGGAAGCTGTCTTCTAAAGAAGCCACGCCTCTGTTTGTAGCTAGCAAATAGAGCCTATCTGAAAAGATGCTGCTACCCAGAAGCTCCAGTTGACTCCCATTTCTTGTGTGTCTAGAAGCCCCTTGATTTTTTTAAGCTTTCTTGGGCTTTATGTGGATGTATGTTGCTGAATTTTGGCCACCATAACATGATATAAACTCAAAATTTTATGTACAAGACCCTGGATATGGGTGTGGGATGCATCCATTAAATTTTCATTATTTCTTTGAATATATATATATATATATATATATATATGTATATCTTACATTGATATATATATATGTGTGTCCATACATATATATTTCTATATAATATATACATATAAAATATATATAGATATACCTTTTAAAAGGCTGATAATTTTTGAAAAAAAAGGTCTCAGGAGACCAAAGACAAGAATAGAAATTCAACAGCCTCAAGGAACTATCCATAATCCCTTATCTAACTGAATATCAGTTGATCAGAATTTATTAATAAATAGCACTGATAGCCATGCATATAAAACACATAACCAAAAACCTATTGAACTGATTATTTTTTTAACACTTTAGGTTAAATTCACATCCATGTAGATGTGAATTGAGTTTCATGAAATGAATACAGGCTCTTGCTATAGAATGCAAGTCTCCAGAATTAAAAATGCTCATTTTTCTACCTTGGCTTCTAAAAAGCATGCAGCTGCTCTTTCACTTCTGATTGTCCTTCTCCCTTTTTCCTGCATGTGATGATGGCTGCACAAGATGGGAAACAGATTCCTCTAAGCATTTTGCATTATTTAGTGTGAATTTACATACTGTTCTCTTTTAAGTGCTTTGCAACTAGACTATAAATACAGGGAGTTATATGAGTGTCTAGGCAGAGGAAAAACAAGTTTGGAAAAGTAATTTGCAAACACAAATTATCCTTCTTAGAATACTGAATTCTATAGTCTATGCACTGATTTGAACATTTTAAATGGATTAAAATTCTGTATCATTCAGATATTGGAAATATTTAGTGTTTTGCCTCACTAAAATAGTTATATTGAAATAGTTCATTCATGTTTATAGTCATACTCCCACTAAGTTTTGCTTTCACTATTTGACAAATAATACAATAAGACAATTTTACATAGAAATTATATAAGTGAACACACAGAAAAAGGAAAGGGATAAATATTTACTGAACAATAAAATGATGTTGTATTTTAAAGAGCTTTTTGATGCTGCCAGAATACAGATTGGTTATTTCCCATGCGAGCAAGGCTGTACTGAAAGGTTTCTGGGGAACGAATGACAAGGAAGAGGTTAGGTTCAGAAATAAGGCACAATGGGAATGTAGAGTTGAACAATAAAAGGACTCTATCAGTAAGGATGTTGTCATAAGAATCTAAGCCATATGTAGGAAGAACTTGACTTAAATAGTGAAACTGGATGAAGGAAACTAGGGAATGATAGAGATGTCAGCGGAAACATTTTGTTTTCCTCTGTGTGCCCTGGCCATCCTGGAACTCATTCAGCAGACCAGACTTGTCTCAAATTCAGGGAGATTCACCTGCATGCACCTCTTGTGTACTTGGAGGAAAGGCTTAAGCCACCGCCACATAGCAAAAAACATTTTGTTCCATGCAAAAAATCGTGAATTTAGGAGGAAACTTACACTTCACATATGAAGAGCTCTCTGAAGTCATCACTTTTACATTTCATTCAGTATTGAAGTGTCATCTTGTAGTTCTTGTCTTTTTTTTTTTTTTTTTTTTGGTTTTTCAAGACAGGGTTTCTCTGTGGTTTTGGAGCCTGTCCTGGAACTAGCTCTTGTAGACCAGGCTGGTTTCGAACTCACAGAGATCCGCCTGCCTCTGCCTCCCGAGTGCTGGGATTAAAGGCGTGCGCCACCACCGCCAGGTTTAGTTCTTGTCTTTTTAAATGCTTTTGTCTCTTTGCTCTTTTGGGAGACCCACTACCCAGCTACCAAATAAATACACATACACTGAGGTTTGTTGTTTCTGATAAATGATTTGCTTTAGGTTAGTTTCGATCCAGCTTTCCTTAAATTAAATTGTCCCATATATCTTTTGTCTCTGGACTTTTTCCTTTCTCTATTTCTGTATATTGTTCTTTACTTCTTACTCCGTGACTTGCTTTGTAGCTGGATAGCTGGCTCCAGTGTCTTCTTTCTTTTCTTCTCCTTGATCTCCTCCTCTCCCCTGTTTCTCTTCCTATTTATTCTGCATGCCAGCCCCACCTGTTTCTCTCTCCTTTCTTGCTAAGGGCCATTCAGCTCTTTATTAGACCAATCAGAAGTTTTAGACAGGCAAAGCTACCACAGCTTCACAGTGTTAAACAAATGCAACATAAAATAATACAACATATCTTTGGATCATGAAAACAAACGTTCCACAGCACAAACAAGTGAAACACCTCTTGAAATTATATTACACAACATCATCTCTCAGTTTATACTGTGGGAGAAAAAAAATTTCCTTTTGCCAGACTGTATGAGGCTCACAAGTACATACCCTGACCATTTTATAATGCAGTGCACCATCAAGATAGAAATAGTTCTTCAGTCAAATTTGCTTTCCTGACACTCTGGTTAGAATTCAAAAAGGAAACAGGTTCCTTTCCATAATGTAATCCCTTCATCTCTTCAACTCACCATCTCCCTGTCTGCTCCAGATTATGCACCCAATAGTTGTTAAATGTAGAATTATTCACCAATCCACCCAGTGATCTAATGAATAATCTACCCTTGGTCATTAACCTGAACTTCTTTTTTTAAACTACAGAATGTTTAGAATTTAACCTATAAATGAGGTTGAAATAGCGTAAATGTCCGCAAATTTGCAGCTGTGAGTACCTCAGTTCTTTACTCTCTCAGGTAGTGTAGGACATACAACATCCACCCAAATATTGGAAGGACAGATTTGAACGGAGTTGAATTAAATGCCATAGTTGGTAGATAATAGGAGCAATCTGAACTTCTGATGGCAGTCTTGTCTATGTGTATTATTGCTGTTTCTGAGTGCACAGAAGTTAGACAGTGATCAAAATAGTTTAATAGGACATAAAGAGACATGTGTCTTGGTGTCAAGCCCTCTGGGCTTCTAAGAGAATAAATTTGGGTAATTGTGGATGAGAGTTTTCTTGAAGACACTGGAGACTGTTCAGTTTAATTGTGTTGCATCTGGTGCCAACTGATTTATTTTTGTTTGGTTTGGTTTGATTTTTGTATTTTTATTCTTTTTGATATTGCTCTTTTTTATTTTGGTTCATTTTGTTTTGTTTTCCCAATAATTTCTACTTTTGTGTTGTATGCTTTGGGTAGGATCAACATATCTCTTGGTCTTTGTCACTGTTCCTTTCTCTGTCTCTGCCTCAGTCTGCAGTTTCTACCTCCAGCTATCCATGCTTAAGACATCTCTTACACACATAAAATACAAACTGTGGATTGGATTTATGATTGCAGTAAGGTGGCCTCCATTTTGCTAACATTCAATTGCTACAGTGTTAAATATTCAGGTTTGCTTTGCATTGATCTGCTATTCCCCCCTTTTATGTTTCAATTACATTTTCATAAACAAATTTTTAGTGATGTTGATAGGAGTTTAGGTTGGTCCCACTAAAGATGGCCAAATCATAGCTACCTAATACATAATGAACTGATATACTGCAACAAGAATAAAATCCCCTTAACTCTATTAGCTTTAAATCTTCCAACTTTCGTAGACATGTTGTGTGTGCTCTCTTTAGATCACACACAGGGATATTAACCTATTACAAGTGTTCTTCAGGCAGATGATGCAATCCTACACAACATACTTTAAACTGTTTAAAAATAGTTGAAATATTAGTTCCTTTATTGTTGTTACATGACCCTCTCAGTTCCAGCATTTTATGACATGTTTACTTTGTGTTGAGATTTCACAAGAATTCCTAATTTTGTTTTCCTTTGTTGCAAACCTTTTCTTTCTGGTTTATGTGAAATTTGTGATATCCTACTAATTCTCTAAACTCCATCTCAATCCTTGCTGCTATACAGAGGCAGAGTTTGATACCGTAATGCAGATCAAGTGTCTATGTATTTTACAGATATTCCTGGAAGAAGAAGAAATATTTATAAGGTAAACACAGTGGTTTTGTCACTAACATATTAGGTTTTAAATAATGGTAAAACGTGACATATTTGGAGAATGCTAGGTGAGACACAGGCAGATAGGTTCAAGCTGCGGTTTACTTATTTATTCTTTTTATTTATTTCCCTAGCAAGGTTGCACCTGTGAACTCTTCACGCTAATTAGTGTCACCTGGTCGTGATTGCTTACAGAGAGCCTATGAATTAAATTCTTGATTAGATGACTGCTCAGAATCGTTTTCTTTTTTTTTTTTTTTCAAACGTTCTTTCTCCATTGTAAATAATCTGTGATTTTCTTTTTGGCATTCTCTCTCTCTTTTTTTTCTCATTTAGAGAACTTGACAATCTGTCTTATGTTTTTTCTTTGAATCAGCACATCGCATGCTATCCGTCAAAATCATTTGGCAAAGCATAGTGTCTGCCATGGAACAGCGAGAAAGGTTTCAAGGTGACGGAAGGCAATCATGGGGTTGTAAGCCTGGGTGCTCTTCACTCCTATGCCCTTCACCATGCCTGAAGCTCCTTCCCAGCACCCCCTCTCACCAACTTGCAACTGGCTCGCGGCTTATCTCACATACCCATGTGTTTGGGACATGAGGTGAGGAGGTGGAGGAGGGGGAATGAGAATATAATAGTAGACTAGGGAGTGCAGGGAAACTGCAGAGCAAGAAAATAGATGAGAGCAGCAGGAGGTAGTGGGAAGGCCTGCTGAGAGCAGAGACAGGCAGCATTTATATCCCAACCTTATGTCTCCCAGGCCAGTTTTGGCTCTGTAGTCTTCCTTACCATGCTGGTGTTTCCTCTGTCTAGAATGTCCTTGTCACTTGAATGTTCATATTGCCCTGAAGACCCAACTTAAAAGTCAGCTCACACTTTCCTGTGAATTGGTTCCATTTTGTGTTTCATTCTGTTTTGACATGTTTGTGTACAGGCATCATTTCTATCTAAGTCGATGTGAAGGCTAAAAGTGAATGATGTGAGTTTATTTACATATGTGCTTTTGGTAAGTGAGAGGCTAACGGTAGGGATGGATGAAGCTTGATTAACTGAATGAATGAATATTATTTAAGCCCGATTTCATTAACCTCCCCCATAATATATTGACCCAAAATCATTTATATGTTTAGAAGGGTGGCTCAAGTGATATGTGTTTGGTGCATTTAATGTTTTTGTTACTTTTATAAATAGCCTCTACACTAAACATTGTATCAGTCACCACTGAAAGTGAATCACACATACATTCCAAGCTGCAATCTCTGCTGAATATGTTGATAATTCCATTATCTCCAACCCATCAGAAACTCTGGTGCCAGGCATCAGAAACCTCCCCCTTCAAGTTCTTATATTAGGGAGCCAAAGAGACCCCTCAACAGAATAGATTATTGCTGACACCCTAGGTTGCTTTTCAGAACTTGAAAACAACACCCTATTGTTGAACATACCAGAACCTTCAGACACAGAACTAAATTGAGCAGGAACTTAACTAAAATTCTCCTTCCCCAGAATGAGATCTGGTAGTATTGAAAGTTGTTATGCAAGCAGTCAAGGGAGAAAAATATTCAATAGCACTACCATGCTAAAAACACGACTATGACCATAGGGCAGCATACTCCTAAAAATGCAATAGAGGCACTTCAATTTTGAGAGTAACCAAGAGCTGTCTAAATAATTTTGGGAGTAACTAAGAGCTGTCTAAAGTAGGTCTACTCAATAGCAGGGAATTCGTGCCTAGTACTGTAAACCCAGCCTTATTTAGACAATACATAACTTCAAAACAAAGAAGGAATGGAATGATGAAAGGGTCAAAGTGCAAGTGAGAGAGAAAGTATACATGCTGGGTGGTTGAAGAACTGTTATAGATGTAAAAACATATAAGAGATTTTGTCTGTACACAAATGTAAGGAAAAACCATAGATAATATTTAAAAATATAGATTAAAACTTCAATAACTAAAAGTTTTAAAAAATAAAAGCAAACATTGACGTGAAGCAGAAGTTACTCCACTGGAGCTTTTCCTCTTCTTTGGGAGGCTGTGGCTTTCCTCCAAAGAGTGTCAATCTGCTCAGGTCGGAGGGAGAAGAAAGAGTCGGGAAGTCGCAGAAGTCAGCATGTCCATCTGCATGAGGAGGAATCCCCTATCTGCAGACTGCCTTCTGCCAGAAGTCATGACCTAGAACATGGACCCACCAATGCCATTTTCCCCAGATAATTACAATTTTTCTCCAAGTGAATAAATAATCTAACTTTCTCTACACAAGATTTTTTTTTTCTCTTTGCAGCTCAGGTTCTGAAGGCCTGTGGGAGAACAGTGCACCCGAGTGTCTGTATGTGCTTGATTTTAGCA
The DNA here is from genome assembly GCA_025134845.1 of Neodon shergylaensis. Classification (NCBI taxonomy): domain Eukaryota; kingdom Metazoa; phylum Chordata; class Mammalia; order Rodentia; family Cricetidae; genus Neodon; species Neodon shergylaensis. The sequence continues at coordinate 5,043,397 of JABTXL010001323.1, read as the reverse complement.
ATACCCTTCTAGGGTCCTGTGTAGTTGGTCTCTGGTGACGGTGGGAGAGGGGAGTTATTTCTTTCTCTCCCTGTTTTGGGCTTAGATTCCCAGGCCACATTTCTGCTTCTCCTGCTTCTTTCTGCTTCCCTACTCAGATCCAGCCTCTATGTTTGCTTTTCAGCTGCACAATACTCTCTCTGCAACTCCCCAGTGCAGATCATAGAAGCAGTTTCCTGGCAGACACTGTGATCAACATGTTATAAGTTGGGTGTGACTCTGGTGGTCAGTCGATTCACCAATATCAGTGGCAATGACTGGGTTAATAATGTCCAGGCTCTTTCATGGGTGCTCACTGGTGTTTGCGAGGGATTTCAGGAGTTCAGCTTGGTATACCCACCAGCCCCATTCATTCTTTTTGTTTTCTTCAAACACAGCTTCTAATCTGCCATCTTCCCACAAGCCCTCATAGTTTGAAAACATTTTTCCTTGTACTTTCCCTGACCCACATCGCTGAATGAACATTCCAGACATTGCGGGTTTAACAGTTTCTAAAACCTCACTGTTATGCTCTGATAAGCAGTTGAGCTGGTCTGTCATAGCTGGCATTGACTTTTGTGAATTTTGGAATATTTTTGACACTGTCTTCTTTTTGAGAAATTAGTCACAAAAATGAAACCATTGAGTTTAATTTCTAATTTACACATATCATGTGATGATAGACAATGGTTTTGCCTTTTTAAATGGGAATGCTAAAACATTATGTTAATTTTTTATATGAAGGGCCTCATCTGCTTCTTATTGTGTGTCATTTTGAGCAAGTTATTGTGAGAGTAATTCTGCTCCCGGGTGTCATGGTGAAATGTGTGTTCATTCAGCCAGGGCACAGGCATGACCCTCACACATCTCCTGTCTCAGCATGCATCACAGATGTCTGTTTCATAGGTTAGAAATTTCTATTGATCAAGCAGTAGGCTCTAAAATATATCCTTCTCTCTCTCCCCATTACTGACCCATACGCAAAGTATGCATGAGTGCAAGTGATCACTCCCTTTAAAAACTATCTTCTAAAACACATGTGATGGTTGAAGAAAGATCAAGAGGGAAAGAGAAAGAGGTAGGGAAAGAGAGAAATCGAGTTTTAAGGGCAGGAGGTGCAGAATTGATCAACTACCAAATGGTATTTGTCCCGTAGATTCCACATCACAACCCAGTGCTCAGCTTCCCAACTACAAGACAGAAAGCAGCTATATAAAAATAGTATGTAACAAAAGAACGAACTATCAAACTGTATGAATACGAAAATGGTGCAGTTTGTGCTGGTTCAGTTGTGATTATGCCAGTATACCAATCAGCAAAAGCAGCTGTTTGGGGACTGAATTTCATTGACTTCAGATTAGCAGAGACGTGAAAAGGTATTCACTGGCTGTGTCATTGCGCCTGTCTATTTCATCCCTGAAAGACTGCTCTGCGAGACACTGTTATGATTCAAATGTCATTCACACTAGAGTAGCAAGAACAAAGCAGGATTTCCAATGGAAGGAGATCTAATTAAGAGAATAATCTTTGCTTATTGTCAGCGCCTAATTAGTTTCCCCTATATTCATGTTTATAGAGGTGGTTCGGTTATAATTACAGTTCAACAAGGAGTAGTTGTGTAATGTGTCCCGGTGCAGAAAATGCAGCTAAGAGGCACGGAGGTCTTTCCCCTTCCTTCTTTATTCACACCAACACACCACTACAATAGAGATATCAGGTGGCTACATTTCACTCCTTTTCTTTACAGTGTGAGGAACACACTAATAAGCTCAGTGAAGGGAAGAAAGAACGTGCTATTATTTTACCATTCAATGACTCTGACTTCAGTATATTATTATAAGCTAGTGAATTTGAGACAGAGTACTAGAAGTTCATGGTATTTTTCTCTTGAATTTCAAAACTGGCATTTTTTGTCTTTTTTCCTTCTCATTCGTCTGATCCCTGCAGAGGGATAATAGGAGGCAGAGACCACATCATGGATTGTAAATGGATTCAAAATTATCAAATTATAATTGTGTTTTGTGCTAATGGGGGAGGGGAGACTAAACAAAACCCGTTAATGTTCTCTGGCATATTTGAGAAAAGCTGTTATCTTCGATCAGAAATTCAGAGGAACCTACACTGAGGTCTCTCCAAACTCTCAAGTCTTGTCTCATATGCCTTTGTTATTCTAACCGAAAGTTACTACAGGAAAAGCAGAGAATAAAACTGCAAGCTTTCATTGAATTTCAACATTGCTATGACTTAACCAAGTAGGATTTATTAATCTATGAGGATGTTCTTACCTGGCTGATTTTTTTTGAGTAATTTTCAAATGATGATACAGACCCCAGGCTGATGAGAATCTCAAAGCTCTCTAATTTTGTTTTCAACCAAAATAGAAACCAGAAACAATGAATATATATTTCCCAATATACTGCCCTATAAGTGAAATACATCACTTGTAAACACTTCCATTGATGCGAACTCAAAATGCATGTGTGAGAGCCATGGTTCCTGGCTGGGTAACCTTCTCCTGCTGTCGAGTACAAGTAATTGAGAAAACAAACTGCTACAACACCAAGCATCCTTTGGACATCATTTCGGGTAGCCTGCTGCTAGCTTTAGGCCATATCATTTGGCAACCTCAACTCAACATTGAAACGTTCTTTCCCTTTATAATTATCTATTGTCTTACAAGACAATAAATTGTCTCCTCCTTACTGTTGAAATGCTAGAAATAATTCAAGAAAAAATAGACATGTACATATATAGGTATGAAAATTTAACTGTTTGACTATTAAGGTTCTCACTTCTCTTCTATTCTCTCCATTCCTCCTTCCCTCCCCCCCTCCTCTGACTTTTACTTCCTGGGCAGTTCTTTTTACTAATGTTGCTTAGATTATTATTTACGAATTGATGACTTTTATTTCTGTATATCTGGCATAATACTTTCACTAGTTCTTTAGACATGTATAACCTATCTGGATAATACCATTAATTATTACATTTCAAGCTTCCCTAAAATTTAGTACAAAATCACTTTCGTTTACTTAGGTTCCTCCTTCCCTTCCTCCATTCTACTTCAGCTCTTTCTCTCCCTACTTCCTGTGTGTGCATCTGCCTGGTTGTCTGGCTGTTTATAAGGACATGGCCTATAAGATTAGCTCAGTTGTGACTGTCATCTTGCTTGTCAGTCAATCCTGTTACACATTCTAAGCCCTCAAACTTTACAAACAAAACAACACAAAACAAACAAGTATTCAAGGAAAAAATAAAAGCAATACCAAACAAACAAAAATAAAAACAAAAAAAATGCTGTTAAAATTGTCACTGTAGCCAAAATTCCCAAAAGCATTTTAGCGTTTGAAAAACACTTCAGCGAGTAAGGGTTTGATTAGTACTGAGAAAAAACTGAGTTCAGTTGCTAATATCCATATTGGGGTCTCGGAACTTCTTATAACTCCAGATTCAGGGTATTGGATACTTCATCTAGTCTCTGCAGGCTCTCTACACAGGAACAGATTCATACACAGACACATGAGGACAACACACAGAAAGAGACAGACAAACAATTGAAAATTAAAAAAAAGAAAATAAAAATGGTTTGTGCAACATTGTTAGATTTTATTCATTGAACCTTGTCTTAACTGATGATTGCTGTTTGCTTCTCTATTTATAAAGAATGTCATTTGGAGGCACATACAGCCAGATTTAGTACAGAAAACATTACAAAAGTCCAATCCTTCAGTCTCATTCTCTGTTCTGATTTGATTGTTCAATGTAGCTGGATAAGAATTCTTGAATTCTATCTTATATCACTATATGCATATTTCAGTTTCCGCACTGAGTCTGGATTTCCTTCTAACATTTTACAATAGTCAAAGAGATCTATTTGACTTCCTTGTTTGCCTTATCAAGGAGAAATTCCTCATTAGGGACTCTATAATCATAGGATACCATTACATTTGTATAATGATACAGGGAAGTAGATCATAAATGCTCAATATATTTTAACCCATCTGTGATGCTTAGGTGCACTGGCAAACAGGATATGGTCTCATGGGCTATTAATTTCAATGTCGTAGGTATATGTTTGCCCAGATGTAAACATTCACAGTCATAGAATTTGTCAAAGATATACTTAAATAGGTTGATCAAAGGATAATCCAAGTTACAAATGGAAGTAAAGAGAAAAAAGTTTCAACTATTGTAACAGTACTTGGGATCAGTCAGGAAGGTACCACAAGGTCAGGAAGAAGAAAATCATAAAATCAAAAAGGTGATATTTCAATCAAACAGATGAGCAAAACAGCAACATTGGGTCATGTGGTTCAGTACTTCTAACATATTAGATTTATGAGCCTGAGCTTTTAGGCATACAGGCTTCTTTGATTGATTTATGGCTTTCTCTAGTCACTAGAGTGCTTTTCGAGAGTCTTAACCTACAGCTAGTCTCTAAAGCATAAATGAAAAAGTGCAATGAACTCATTTCCATATATAAATGCAAATGTTATTTCATAATCACTTGTTGTTTTTCAAAGGCACATGGTTCCATGTGTGCACATACACAGGAACAGATAATACTCACTTACATTCAATCTCTGATTTGTGGGAGAGAGAGAGAGAGAGAGAGACAGAAAGAGTGAGAATTTAAAGATATCTTACAAAGCAATAGGGGTTTTCCAAATCAGAATCTCTCATCTTTTATTACAAACCCAACAAATCAACAAGGATAAAAAGTAAAATAAGCCTTCTTCCACACTTGTCATGGAACTACAAAGAGACTGACAAACTTAAAGCTAAAAGCAATAGAACATATATACAGAAAAGATGCAGATTGCTTCAGAGTCTACACTCAAAGAGTCAAGTAGAAAATCATGGAAACCGAAAACAGCAGATGCCCTTCAATGCATAGAACAGACGAGAGTTGCTTTAAGGAAAGATGCCGCACTGATTAGGGAATAATGCATACATACTTTCAGTCAAGGAGAGCATGACACTTTATGTTATGAAAATAAGAGGGAGAAGCTAGGAAATGTTGACAACAGGAGCAACAGAAAGAATTTTAGCACTTGGAAGGGAAATTTTTAAACACAGCAGAAATAATACAAGACAGACAGACAGAGACTTTGAAAAAATATAATTATATATAATTAAATATAATATATTTAAACCCATCTATGATTCTTAGGTGCATATAATAATTATATTATATCCCTTCCCACAAAGGATATAAATTTTTAAAAGATTTGAACTTTATTGTTCCCACAACTTAGACAGAGATGCTCAGAAACTATAGAATTCTTATAAGCAACGCAGTTTTCCACTTGTGTGTGCTATCAGTTATTATTACTTGAAGAATATAACATAGACATTTAAAAATAACTAAAGATTATCAATTATAATGAGACCATAGGTAGTAATATCCCTACAGTGAGGGATATTATCATTCTTAGAGTAAAATGGAAAAGCAAGTGCCTTGGCCCCTATTGACCAAAGACAAGCTTATCCACTTATGGGTCTCCCTGCTCCCTGCCTGGATCTTTTGTTTTACTAATTTTTATTGAGCTCTATATTTTCTCTGCTCCTTTCCCTGCCTCTCCCCTCCCCTTCAACCCTCCACCAAGGTCCCCATGCTCCCAATTTACTCAGGAGATCTTGTCTTTTTCTACTTCCCATGTAGATTAGATCTATGTAGGTCTCTCTTGTGTCCGCATTGTTGTCTAAGTTCTCTGCGATTGTGATTTGTGGACTGGTTTTCTTTGCTTTATATTTAAAATCCACTTACGAGTGAGTACATGTGATAATTGTCTTTCTGTGTCTGGGCTACCTCACTCAAAATGATATTTTCTAGCTCCATCCATTTTCTTGCAAAATTCAAGATGTCATTATTCTTTTCTGCTGTGTAGAACTCCATTGTGTAAATGTACCACTTTTTCCTTATCCATTCTTTGGTCGAGGGGCATTTAGGTTGTTTCCAGGTTCTGGCTATGACGAACAATGCTGCTATGAGCATAGTTGACTCTAACCAAACAAGTGGAAGTCTTGTATGACAAGGCCTGGATCTTACAGATATGTCTCAGTGAACATACTTTTATGTTTTTATTTCACCTTTTCATATGGTAAAGGTAATATAGAGAATTTCTCTTTCTTATGTTTTTAGAAAAACTAAAACACACACACACACATTTTTCTCTTGATATGAAGAAATGGTCACCCCCATCCCAGACCAGAAAGTCTGGGATCTCTTTTAATGTAATGAAACATTGTAACACTTCAGGAAAAAGGAAATTAAAAGGGTATTTATTTTTTTTAATTCCCCCTCATCATAAAAACACTCAGATTATGCATGGTACTCAGTTATATCATGATTTCTTAATTTGTACTAAGTATTTGTTTATATGACCTTAAACTAACTAAATAAATATAAAAAGTTGTGTCAGACGTTGAACAGTACAGAAGAGAAAGACCAAAGAATATAAATATGTAAAGTAAAAATTATACAAACTTGCAAAAGAAATTAATAACAAATGAAAATATTACTAGTAAATAAAAATTTATGACTTCATCTAGAAAAAATGTGGAATAAAGAATTTAAGAGAAAAAAAGAATTTAAGAGAGAAATGAAACTGGCAAAAACAGTGAGACAGTCCCTAAGATGTGCAACAATCAAGGATTATCCATCTCTGAACATAAAAATAATCTTACTTAAGCCGGGCGATGGTGGCTCACGCCTTTAATCCCAGCACTCGGGAGGCAGAGGCAGGCGGATCTCTGTAAGTTCGAGACCAGCCTGGTCTACAGAGCTAGTTCCAGGACAGGCTCCAAAGCCACAGAGAAACCCTGTCTCGAAAAAAACAAAAAAAAAAATAATCTTACTTAAAAAGTGATACATAAACCAGATTCAGAAGCATCTAAACACCATTAAAACAAATTCAAGCATGCATATTTTAAAATAAACTGTTATAATGAGAAAACTGATCTTGAATTATAAATTCTGACAGCTCTACTACAAAAATACACTAAACTTTAGGCGTTCTGAATAAAAGAGGCAATGGTGCCTATCAAACTTGTTTCTAAATTGTAATAAATCATCAAAAGGAAAGAAGAAGGAAATAGGGTTGGAAGTGAGGCAGAATAGAAATCATAAGGGTAACGGAAAGAAGTCCATCACTTGAGAGTCTAGTGTAAGGTTTTTGCCTGCAGACAACCAAGAATTTCAACATAACAATATGTCCTTATGCCTCCTTTCCAGCTGAAAAGCTCCAGCTTCATAAAACTCAGCAGAAAGCCCTTGATAACAAAGGCATATGGAACTTCTTGGGCGAATCTAGTAGCTTTTGGTTTATCTTATCAGACTATAAACCTACCAAGGCACCTTTAGCCATGCCACCCTATATTCTGATTTATCAACCCTTTGAGACATAAGTTAAGAGCCACCAACCCATTATATATAGCTAATGATAATACACTTACGTGTGAATCTCTTTTGAGAAGCTACCATCTTTGTGCTCAGGTATAACCATGGTCTTAATGTCTACGTAAAACAACAACAACAAAATATCTTTTACTGAACGCTGTTTCACACTGGCTCCTTCTGAATTTTTTTCTACAATGAATTCAAAGTTCTCTTTTACCTGAGTTAAAATCCCTAATGGATGAAGAGAACTTCCTGGGCTACTGTGGCCACAATGTGCAGTCATGCCACCGTCCTTGCCCCTCGGAAAGGAAATAAGTACAAACACAGCTATGGCCAACTCAGTCTTTAGCAACATCAAAGTGTTTTATGTGATATGCAGAATAAACAGAAATGGGGAACACATTACTCCATAAAGCAAGAAAGACTCAAGGAAAATAGATGTGTCCAGAGGACACAGATTAGCTTGAAGCTAATTATTATTCTATAATTATTCTATAATTGTCTAGTGCTTGAACAACATGACCTTAATCATAGTGATAGGTACACATAATCATTTTCAAATCAGTTGTCAAAAACAGTAAGGTCCTGGAAATGAGGAATCATCTGGATTTATAGGAAAGCCATTTAGGAATTCGGCAAGAATCCCATACTCCATTTCTACCCTTACACTAAGTCCCCTCATTGTAAACTTGTGAAAACTGAAAGCCTCACTATAGAACTTTATCATGTGAAAAGAAAAATAATCACAGCACAGAAATGCCTGACAGACATTACTTTTTAAAACCACTTATGGGAAATCTTGATGTCACAATATACATTGAGGATGATAAAATTATTTGTCAAAGTTTTGAGTTCTGCTATAGATAAAACATTTTATCAGTATTGGAGCTCAATGATGTTTAGATATTAAAAAAAAAGTCTCAATAGAAAGAGATCTTGGAAATAAACAGGAACTCCTCTTAGTTCCATGCAGAGTTTGCCTAGGTCAGATCTATTTCATGACTTTGTCAAGGCTACTGGTAGATGTGTTATTACTGATGCTCAAATGGTCTCTCAGGAAGTATAATTCAGATAAATAAAAATTGGGAAATGGTTTTTCCTAATTAGCCTGAGTAGTATAAACTTCGATTCAGGCGAAATTAACTGAAAATCATTTGTTCAATAAATAATTGCACCTAGCAGATTTCCTAACCTGCTATCTCTGTCCTAGAGGACTTAGGTTCTAAGCTTCAAGAGGCCAAGGGTCCTATTTCATATACCCTTTGACAACACTGAATAGATTTCACATTAAAGTATCTATTGGATCACTGAGGGCATGAATTTCACTCTATGAATAGATTCTTTGCACATATAGAGGAATATAAACCAAATCATCTCCTGCTCTCTCACCCAAACTTTGTTTCTATATTTTCACTTTTATAATGATTTTCAGGGTCCTAATTCAAAACATAACTGTTTTATGATGTCTATATATTCATAGCAACTTTTTTTTTTTTTTTTTTTTTTTTTTTTTTTTTTTTTTTTTTTTTTTTAGTTTTTCGAGACAGGGTTTCTCTGTAGCTTTGGAGCCTGTCCTGGCACTAGCTATTGTAGACCAGGCTGGCCTAGAACTCAGAGATCCACCTGCCTCTGCCTCCCGAGTGCTGGGATTAAAGGCGTGCGCCACCACTGCCCGGCCATAGCAACTTTTATTCTAGCTAGTAATCAACTTCTTTCTATATTCACTATGGGCTATTTATACTATAAAGTGTTTCTTCTTTGTATTTATCTAAATTTAGTTGGGAGTTAAGCATCTCCCACAAAATAACTAGTAATATTTTAAATATATTATATGTCAAAGTCTTTTTGTTTTATCTGTATTTAATGCTATAAATCTTAATCATAAGTAATACTGTTTCAGTTTCTAACTGTAGAAGCCAATAGGTAATCTGGGGAAGAATGCAAATGTGAAACCCATGTTTGACATAACGATAGCACCTCACCTTGATGAACATCATTAAATCTAATCTCTAAGATAGACGTATAACTATTAAAGACTGCTAAACATTTTATAAATCACTTCTTTATTTTTATTTATTCCTTCAAAATTCCACACATGTGTACAAACTACTTTAATAATATCTATCTCTCATACTCCTTCCAAATCCCTACAGGAAGACTGACTGTAGCATCTCTCTCTATGTTTCATCTCCTCCTTCATATATTTTATTTGCTTATTTTAGCCCATTGATCCAATTAGTGCTGCCCATATGTGCATAGGCATGGGGTCACTCACTTAGGCATGTAGTTCCCACCTGTGGCCACACTTCTAAAGATAAATGATTCTCATTCCTTGCTTTAGTTAGGGTTTCATTGTTGTAGTGGGACACCATGACGATAACAACCCTTGTGACGAAAAACTCTTAACTGTGGGTGACTTACAGTTCAGAGGTTTTGTCTATCATGTTCATAATGGAAGCATGACAGCAAGCAGTCAGACATGGTGCTAAAGAGGGGTAGCTGAGAGGTCTACATCTGGATCACCAGGCAGCAGGAAGAAATGAACAACACTGGGACTGGCTTGAGCTTCTGAAACCTCAGAGCCTAACCTCAGAAGGACACTCCTACTCCAACAAAGCCACACCTCCTAATAGTGCCACTCCCTATGAGCCTATGGGGGATATATTTATCCAAACCACCAGCACCCATCAACTCCCAATATAGTAACTCCTTTTTAATAAAGTGTAAAAGGAACTGCAAAATTTTCATTTTGTGACATCATCACTTATCTTTTCCTTCTTCTTTTTATTTTATTTTATTTTGGTTTTGCTCTGTTTTACTATATCAAACATTTTTCACAAGGCTGACAATGGGAATTTCTGACTGTACATTAGCTTTGTTCATACCTTCACCATTCCAAATTCACTCTTACATTCTTGACCTTGAGATGTCCATATGCATGCACCCCTGCCATGTTAAATGAATGAAATGCCTTGAGTTGTTTAAGTACCTTCTTCTGCTATGTGAAATTCTAGGGCACACACTAAAACAGATTCCCCTACCCCCGCTTGTTTCCTCATCCTCATCTCAGAGGATGGCTACCTTCCATTGTTAATCACTCTCCTCAGAATGGTTGTGAAGTCTCATCTGCAACTGCATCTCTAAATGTCTGGGTCACAGTGAAGAGCAGTTGATATAGATAAATTACTAAGATAACCTTTTGCTGAAGTTGTTAACGTGATTGATAGGAGTCATTATGTAAGTTAGAGATTATTACAATTGTACTGGTAAAATGAGATTTCCCCAAGCAGTCTCTAACTGAGATGACAAGAAGTCTCCTTAAGGTTACTAGTTAGTCTTGAATCTGAGCTCCTGGGAGTTTCTGCTTCTGATCCTAAAGTCAAAGATTCACGGACTGTGTCAAGAATTGTTTTCATAGAAGAGCCTTCTCAGATAGTAGTGGGCATTCCAACATCACCTGGAGGGTTCTCAAACCAGGAATCTGGACTCCCCTGACTCTGGAGGTGAACCTGAAAATGTGCATTCCTAGAAAATTAACAAGTACTGTTCATATGGGGATCCGAATCTGAACCCTGAGGAAGCTTCTTCAAATGATGTTTTGTTTACAGTGCTGATTCTAAAGCAACTCAAACTCGTCAAGCCAGCTCTTCCACCAAGCAATTCAAATGTGGTTTGTTCAGTACTTGGAGGTGAAACGCCTTCTTCTGATGATTAGGAATAAGAACAGGTATAAATGATGATAATCACAATGCCAGCTCCATGGATAGAATTTTCTATTCAATGGCCAGTGCTCTAATCTTCCCTGGGACCCCTTGATTTCTCTTACTTCCCCACACTTAAAAAAGCAATGCAATCACACACCACAATCTCAGTGTCTCTGACCAGCAATGCACCTACAAAATTTTCTTTTCACAGTCTCACCCAGCATCGGGGCATACACACTCTGTTTTCATCCTTCATAGAAGCGCAAACCCTTTGCTTTCAAACTCAATTTCTGTAAACCCAGAAAACAACAGCTAGCACATGCCATGCCGGCACCAGGTTCACAGCAATCATTAAGTCCTCTAACACAAGAGGCCTATATCTCTCAGATATTCCCAATAGGCCAAGATCAATTGCTTGCTTGGGCCACTTAGTAAGACATGCAAGAATACTGTAAGTTAGTTAGAGGCCAGAATAGTTCCTTTGTGTCTGAAGCCTTTCTTCCCACAACTCTCACTATCTGGATCACCACACAGATTAGCCCATGAACCTTTCTGCTTAAGAAATATAGGTCTTTTCCTAAGGAAAAAGTAAGAGTTAAAATACCACAATTGCATTGAATTAATAAAAGTTATAAAACCATCACATATCTTCAGTATTGGACTTTTTAAATGGATATATTCACAAGGTAGTGTCTGCTTTTAACCACTTTCTTGCCTTGGATATGAGGTCTTCTTTTCTATGAAAGGAACCATAAAGTGAGACATCCTGGGTCTGTGAGACAGCTCATTGAGTAAGGGAACTTTCTCTATGACTAAAGGCCAGAATTCAATTCCTGGATCCTTCATAACACAAAGAGAGAAACGACTCCTGCAAGCTGTGCTCTGACCTCCACAAGTGCAAATAAGTAAAAGAATAGAGAGATAGAAGAAGAAATAAATAAGTAAATAAATGTAAAGAACAATATTTTTAAAAAGACCTTACAGGAAATCTTGACCTACTTTTCAAGATTAAAGTTGAAAGATTTAGTGTTGTTTTCAGAGACATGGTAGGTGGCATATTGTTGAGGAATTTTTCCTCTTGAGGGGGTGAAGGCTACATAAAAAGGACAGTAAAACAAGACCATTAAAATAACAAGGAGCTAAGAGTTTTGATATAGTGAATGACCTGACCTCATTTCTGACTTGAATGCACTAAAATGATTGTAAAAGAAAAAAAATTATTAAAGCTGAGTGTATAATTTTGTCTTATAAGACTAATAAAATACTGATTTAGAGTATTTGTCACATCCTAAGCAAGTAAATCAGAAAACTTCTCATATATGCTTTTTTGGCATCCCTTAGAAATGTAAATTAGTGTCCCATTATGGCAAAAAGTTATTATTAAAAAGTATTTTATTTGCCAATTAATCCGTTTTTGAAGAAAATGGCATGGTTATCCCGCGTTTTACATTTTATCCATTGTTAGTGAAATATTTTCTCTCAATTAATCAAACTGCAACATTATCAAAATTTTTACATACAGAATGAGAAATTTCCACACATCTCAATAACTATTTTGGACACTTGCAGTTAAGCACATTAAGATGCTTATTAGTGGAGAGTTGTGGAATGAGCCTCAATTAGTGAATTAGACTGTATTCATTACACTTCACCAAATGCTCATTAACAGATTGTTTGATTTTTTTTCCTTTCTAAGCTAAGACAGAAAAAAAAAAAAGCAGTACTGGGGAGCAAGCCTGTCTTAGCAGCAATATGGAAATGAAGTCAAATGAAAGTCTTTTTGCTTACAGCTGCCTGGATTAGAGAAGAGTTTGGAGTTTTTATTAGTAAGACATTGTTTGAAATTTGACATTCAATGAATAGGCTAATTCTTCCATGTCACTAGAAGGGCTTTTTTATTGTTTTTATGAAACACCAATTTTTCTTCTATTAAAAACAGATCTAAAGGAAATCATCCTTATTTCTATGGAAAAGTAAAATCTCTTGTTTACGGATTTTAGTTCAAGGACACAGAAAATCTTCAGCAAACCGGTGTGTGGCATGAACTGCCATCTAGGGTGCTCCCTTTCTCCCTTCTCTGATTCCCCTTTATCTAGGTACAGAATCCTTTAAGCTCTGTGATCTTCTCACCTTACTTCTGTCTTTGGTGATGGTGACTGGAGAATGGGAAAAAAAATAGGTGCAAAAGTCCAAGTGATTGTTAGTACTTAGATTGAGTCATATCACAACGTGCTAACTCCTAGCTTCTCCTTATAAGTGGTAGCTTGGTCTTTGCTTCACATTCTTCATAGAGAACCTCCATCTATCATGCTACTATCGTCTAGTGAGCACTGCTATGCATACCTCTTTTCTCTGTTTTGAAGAAAAATCATGTTTAAGTCTAATTTTAGTTTTTAAGTAATTAAATTCTTTATCTTTGAAAAGTACTCTGTCAACATTAAATACCTTTCTGCTCATTCTCAATCCAACCAATAACGAGAATGCCTTTGAAATGTCAAATATAAATATGACAAAAATAAACCTACGCTATTAAAAGCCTATCCTGACAGAAACAAAAGCATTTGGAATCTCGTGCAACCACTTTGGAAATCAGTGTTTCGGTTTCTCAGGAAATTCGGGATCAACCTACCCCTGGACCCAGCAATACCACTATTGGGAATATACCCAAAAGATGCCCTATCACATGACAAAAGCATTTGTTCAACTATGTTCATAGCAGTATTATTTGTAATAGCCAGAACCTGGAAACAACCTAGATGCCCTTCAATGGAAGAATGGATGAAGAAAGTGTGGAATATATACACATTAGAGTACTACGCTGCAGTAAAAAAACAATGACTTCTCGAATTTTGCATGCAAATGGATGGAAATAGAAAACACTATCCTGAGTGAGGTATCCCAGACCCAAAGAGAGGAACATGGGATGTACTCACTCATAATTGGTTTCTAGCCATAAATAACGGTCACGGAGTATATAGTGGTGAACCAAAAGAAGCTAAATAAGAAGGTGAACCCAAAGAAAAACATATAATTATCCTCTTGGATACGGGAAGTAGGCAAAATTGAGGGGAGAAAATTTGGGACCTTGGGGGTGGGGTGGGATGGGAGTATCGGGGGATGGGGAGAGAAAAGTGAGAAGGGGAGGATGAGGGAAACTTGGGGAAACAGGATGATTGGGATAAAGGAAGGTTGGATAGGGGAGCACGGAAGCTCAATTCTTAGTTAAGGGAGCCACCTTAGGGTTGGCAAGAGACTTGAACCTAGAGTGGCTCCCAGGAGCCCAAGGCGAGGTCCCCAGTTAGTTCCTTGGGCAGCTGAGGATAGGGAACCTGAAATGACCCTATCCTACAGCAATGCTGACGAATATCTTGCATATCACCATAGAACCTTCAGCTGGTGATGGATGGAGATAGTCACAGAGACCCACACTGGAGCACCGGACTGAGCTCCCAAGTTCCCAATGAGGAGCGGAAGGAGGGAGAACATGAGCAAGGAAGTCAGGACCACGAGGGGTGCACCCAACCACTGAGACAGTGTGACTGATCTATTGGGAGCTCACCAAGGCCAGCTGGACTGTGACAGAAGAAGCATGGGATAAAACCAGACTCTCTGAACATGGCGAACAATGGGGGCTGATGAGAAGCCAAGGACAATGGCCCAGGGTTTTGATCCTACTTCAAGTTCGGGCTTTGTGGGAGCCTAGCCACCTTGGATGTTCACCTTCCTAGACATGGACAGAGGGGGGAGGGCCTTGGACTTTCCACAGGACAGGGAACCCTGACTGCTCTTTGGACTGGAGAGGGAGGGGGAGAGGAGAGGGGGGGAGGGGGAGAAGGGTGGGACGAGGGGGAGGGAAATGGGAGGCCAGGAGGAGGCGGAAACTTTTTTTTCTTTTCTTTTTCTCAATAAAAATAAAATAAAATAAAAAAAAGAAACAAAAGCATTAGTACTGCAGGCATATGTTATACATTTTGTAGCTGACCAACTGCGGGATGTGGGTATTTGTGTGTGTGTGTGTGTACATATATATGTATATATATTTACATATAATTTTACATGTACTGTCATTTCATTTTTTAAACTCTATTGATTGCTTCTGTTTTGTTAATCAGAAAACTAGAACAAGAGAATTTAAGCAACTTGCAGATCAACTCCAGAACTCATCTAGAATGGACCAACCCATATTGTCTTGATTTTCTAACAATAATAAAATCATCCAAGCTTATCTCAACCCACCCAAACATCCGGGTTTATTGTGATACGATTAACCAGTGTGTAATGTCAGAATTAGTCAATGTGCTGATGGCTAAATGAATGAGAAAATAATATATACATAATAAAATATCAGCCATAATGAAGAACAAAGCAGTCATTTAGAACAGGGATGGAACAGAAGCTATTCCTGTCAAACAAGCGAAAAACAATGAGTCTCAGAATGACATGTGTCACATGGTTTTTCTCATCTGTATGAGGTACAGAGGGACCATTTCCAAAGTAGGAGGATAGCATGAGCAAAGAAGATGAAGCAACATGGAGGAGGAAGGTACGGGGAGTAGGAGATAGTGCAATTTGAGTGTGAGTGTAGTATGTGTGTCACTGAGAATGCGGGTCTAAGGAACTGTCAGATTGAAGCCTATTGCTTTGAACATTTAATACGCGAGAACACAGTTTGAATAAAATGGCTTCAACTGACCATCCAAGTCAAGCTTCACTCCATTTCCTTATCATGTGGCACTTATACAGACACCATTGTGGTAGCATGTTTTATTTTCCGTACTTATCTACCTGCAGAATACCATTATCCAAACTATACTTCATAGCAATCCATATCCAAAAAAATCTTTAATATTAAAATAAACCATTCACCGCAATGCTGAATGGGGATGGCCCTTTTCACTGTTTAATTCATAACTCTGAATGCTCAGTGTTCAGGTTTAATGAACTAATGGATTATTACAAATTTACCAAATGGCTTTCTCCCTCTCTCTTAACCTAGTCACTGTTATGTCAAAGGTATTGTATTAGTAAATCAACACTCAAAAACATTCTGCAATAAAGTTGTGCTGATTGGAATTGATTTCTAGAGACTTGCGATTTTTAAAAGAGTGTCTTCAGGAACTCCCTTGTCTTCTTCTCATCACTCCACCTGTGTATTAACTAGGTATTTGATGAGAAGATTTCATTAAGGGAAGTCACAGGGGTCTGGAAATTCCATCTCCAACTACCACTAATTAAATTGTCTTAATCCTGTTGAAGCTGTCAGTTGTACATGGAGCTATTTTCTTTGAAATCTATGAGCCTGCTATTTAAATATCATTCTTCTTTATTAATATTTAACTTTATCTAATATATTAGCTGGATGTGCTGCTGTAGCATCAGGATATGGGTATCTTTAAGTATAATTAAGAAACCCATTGAGTATTATCACTGCCAAATACATATGGAATTTGAGAATAAAAGAAAATAAACATGTACACAGACATGGGCACTCTTAGGTGATACAGTCACCAGCCAGTTCATAAACTCAGAGGAACTCGGAAAGACACATGACAGGAGTTCTTTAATTAAAAGATTGAGACCATGTCTACATGATTTTCTCCTGGTTGCTCTGGAATTTCCACAGCAACAAAACCATAATCCTAGTGGCTGTGACATTTATTTCTTTATACAGCTATCACTTCTGATGTAAGCAAAAACCCTATTCAAACACTAGAAGGAGATGAGTTGTGAACAAACTTATATTTTATGTATGTATATATGTATTAAAATTAAATTAATAATATTTAGGGATAATTGTGCAAGTCATGGAGATTGTTTTATAAAGGTTATCTTTTCAGCAGGTTCAATATGTGGTTCATTGAAAATTGCAATAATAGTCACGTCTAAAATGATGACCCCATTTTCATTATGGACTCCATTGATTCATGCTACATGTGGAGTTCAAAAGAACTTGAATAGCTACTGTCTCACCAGGTAGTCTTAAAAAGATTACATATTATCAAGGTGTTTCTTTGAGCCTGAGATGGAGGAAAACAGGAGTGTAGTTTACCAGCTAAATATCTTGTGTCAGTGAAGATGGGAAACCATCATTTAGAGTTTTCTTTGCTAGCCATTTAATAATCCTTATAACTTTACTTTGGAACGCTGGCAATAGGACTCATTTGCTACTTTTCAAAATTTATCCTCCTGTTGGGTTTTCTTGTGCAGCATAGATATGAAGTCGTTTGCCTTGTCTTATTGTATCTTGCTTTGTCCTATTTGGTTGCCCCTTCTTAGAGGCCTCATTTTTTTTTCTGAAGAGTAAATGTGGTGGGAGGTGGAGCTGGGAGAGACGGAAGATAGCGGGGGAGCAAAGAGTAGTGGAGAGACTGGGAAAATGTTGTTGGGATGTATTATATGAGACAAGAATCTATTTTTAATTTAAAAAGAAAGGAAAAATATTTACCCAAGTAGCTTTTATAGTTTTATAATATGTGATGTGATCATTAAGTCTAATAAGATAGCTTAATGCGTGAAACAATCCTACACCAGTTTGGATTCAAAGAGGTATTTATTTGAGGAGAAAAAAAAAAACTTACAGAACACTGAAGCCAGGAAAGGAGTCTAGTGGCTGGAGCAAGAATCGGAAGCAAGAGATTGAGCAGAGGGCTGCCGCTCTTTTTTAAAGAGAAATAGACCACGTCCAGTGGGCTGGTATTTCAGCAGCTATTGGCTGAAGGAGCAGAAGGGGCTCCCGCAGCAATAGCTAATAATCATTTTAATATAATTTCAATCCATGTTGATAGTTAATAAGGTTGGAGAGGAAACGTGTGTGAGGGAAGGGTATATTCGTTTTTGAGCCCAGAAGAGGACATTGATTTTCCTACTTTATTCCCTTGAGGAAGAGTGGCTCACTCAGTTTGAAGCTAGATGGGTAGCCACCAAGTCCTAGATCCCCTCCAGTCTTCATCCCCACAGCGCTGAGGTTACAGAAGGATATGGCCACACCCAGTCTTATATATGAGTGCTGATATCTGAACTCAGGCCCTGTTGCTTGCAAAACAGTCACTCTTACCACTGACTCATCTCTCTGGGGCCCCATGTTTGCATTTTTAAAAATTATATTTGTATTTATTGACTCATTCTGATACTAGAATCTCCACATTTACCTCATTTTGGAAAACTGCCAGCTCAATGGGCTCTATTTTAAAACAAGTAGTTTTATGTGCTATTTATAGTCAGTTTACTTCCCATTCCTTTAGATCAGGAACAGTGCAAACAAAGTGTCAATAGATTCAGAGGAATAAAAAGAACATCTGTTTCATGTGTTTTCCATCATAGGGCCATTTGAAGTGCGAGGTGCTTTTTCTGAACGATCAACACTTTAAAATTCCATCTGATGACAAACTGTGTCTACTTCCAGATCGTGTGGCAGGAAAACACTATTACATAGCTCATCACACCCGGGATGAAATGTCGGTGGCGGAACATTATGATTTATGTGTATATTCAACATTTGTTTGGGGAGTCAAACTGACTCCTCTCTTAATTCGTTGTGACTAAAATGGTCTCTACTTAATTCTCCATAGTCATCAACTCTTCATTCTGTCTAATGATGCTGTTTTATACAAAGCATTCCCTGCACCTTGTATTTCAGTAAAAGTCATCCTCAGTGCCTTTAATTGCCTACTGACATTGCTATGTTGTGGTTGTGGACTTTCACATGGTGCCTTGTACAGCATGGCTCATAGAACCTAATGAGATTAAGTTCATTAAATTAATCCCAATAATTAACAAATTTGCTGCCGGCTTCTCAGATGTCTAATTTCTGACACCAAGTTGGCAAACATTTTCAACTGTGGAAGAAGAGTTGAAGCCAAAAAGCCTTCCTGAATAATGAAAAGTCATCTTTATTGGAAGCTCTTCATCAAATATACAATGTGTTGATATAGCTTAAGAAAAAGTAACTAATTAGCAGTGAAGAAATACATAAAATAAAACCAAAATGTTGACAAAACGAGATGGGGTTCCTGGTCAGTTTTCCCTCATGTGAAGTTCTTAAGAGTGAGAAATAAACTTGTTTTTATCATATGTAGTCAATTTTTATGAAATGTGATTTAACCCTGTCTGTGCTCAATGAACATTAACTCTACATTGCTGTGCAAATATTTTTTAAAATGTTCTATGTTTTTATCCCAGGCATTTCTGATACTATCAACAGACATGGTAGTCGGCCTTTAATGGTCTATGCGCTCAATACTTGAGGGTAAATTATATACCTTTCATGATGCTAAAATTTGGTGAATTTCCTTGTATACAAAGCAGGTTCTGCAGATACACAACAGATATTCAGCCAAGCCGATTGGATGAATCAGGAAGTGTATCTGCAATGTTTATGAAGATGAATGTATACTACTAATTTATTATTATTTATTTTGAGGCAGAGTCTCAGTTATATCAGACTACCTTCCAACTACTAGGTAGTGATGGAACACCATGAACTTCTGATCTTTCTGCTTCCACTTCCTGAAATGGAATTTTAGTCTTGGAATTAGAATTAAAGGAATAAACACACAGCACCTAGTATATGTGGTTCTAGGAACCAAACCACACATGCACATTGTGTGTGTTAGGCAAACATTCTATAAATTAAACTACATCTGAATCATATATTTACTTCTTCAACAGCTATTTTTTCTTAAAATTTCTCTATCTATCCCCTCTCTCTAACACACACACACACACACACACACACACACACACAAAATCTTACATGTTTTATCATCCGCTAACCCACTACTCTCCTGTTTGTAATAGTAAGTGGGCTTAATGAAATTTTTTTAGAACCTCTTTCTTTCTGTCATGTTTTAGTGCATTGACTGTTGTTTTTCGTAATCCAGTAGGGATACATTTCAGACATACTTACAACAAAAAATTCTTAATAAATTTTGACTCTTTGTAGAGACCTACGAAACAAATAAATGAAAAATATCAAGTAATAGAGCAGCATAAAAATGTTTACAGTGATGTTATAAATATTATAAGCTCTTGTAAAGATAAAGCTATTGCATTTGTTTACTAATTTGCATTTTGAAATCTAGATTTGCATGACTACTTTAGATTTGACATTTCCCCTAAGGTCTTTATCTGATATTTGCCAGCAGAATTCCTATAAAACTTAATATGGGATGGTATTTTAAAATAGAGATTTTGTTATTGAAGATATCCAAGTTTGAATTCTGAATAGTATGTGTAGGATATGGGACAGGCAAGCAACACTCAGTACTTCAGATTTTTCATCAAAAAATGAGAATATGAAGAGTAACCAGGATTAATTCAAAAGTTACCATAATAATACTTACATGAAAGTGATCAAAATATTTTAGCAATTTTTATTAAAAGAGGGACTGTTTAAGAGTGAATCAGAGCTGATTTTAAAAGGATGAAGATGACAATGAGTTCTGGAGACAACTAATTCTGTCATTGATCCATATGTGAAAAAGAGATGGAAAGGCGTGTGGAATACAACGTTTGATGCTCTGATTTTAGTTTCATATTTATCAAGAAATTTTCTAACATAACATAGTGTGTCTTTTTAGACACACTATGGACAAACTGTAGAAACTTCTTGACCTGTGAGATTTGAGGAAATTGACTCTAAGGAAGCATAGGTTCAGATGTGATGCATGACTCACACAAGAAGGTGTTGTACAGGATATCAAGCATGAGCGTTGAAATTCCTATAACCTGGGTTAATAGTTTATATCTCGTGCAAAAATTCCACAACTGTATGTTAAGATCCATTATCTGAGATCCTAAGATATCATTCCTTGGCCATTAGAGTTGAGGACATCTATTCTGGTGAAATACTTAATAGCCACAAAGAAAAAAAAATGACTTCAACTTATAGGAACAGTTTTATTTGGTAAACCTTACTTATAACTCATTGCTAGTTCAAATATTAGATCACAGCTAATTCAAAGTTTCAAAAATCAAAAATTGTGAACAGCATTTTTCAAGCATTTTACCTGCCATATTTTAACCCTCATAAACTTTTTAAAACCAGAATAATTGTTCTTCAGGAAAATCCTAGCTCTAAGGACATTTGATAATGTCTAAGAGACAGGCCGTGGGATGTCACATTGTCAATGCATGGAGATCAGTGAGAGAAAGGGAGCCATGCTGTGAAACATTCCTCAATGAACAGGGGAGGTCAAAACAATGGGAAATTACTTAGACAATGCTGATACTGATTAAGTTGACAAACCTAGTCATATGAACAGCACTCTTCGAAATATTTTTGTGGTACATGCCTGTCATTGAAGAGAAAAATTTCCTTCCTCATTGTGTCACTTATCAGAATTGATAGCATAATAGTTATTGAGTTATTTTATTTATGGACTACAAGCTCTGGTAGTAGTGTGCCTGTTTTGGATTGACTGGGTTGCAACTTCCCAGATTAACCAGTGTTTCTGTATATATCTACCAAAGTTTTTCTGAATCACATTAGCCTTTAACTCTCGGTATTCAGTATAGTATTCTCCTGCATAATAATTCAATCATCTAAGCCATTTTAAGCCATGAAAAGCCAGAGAAAAGATGATTTCACCTCCTTTGATTTTCTTAACTGGGTTTTTGGTCTAGTCTTATCTTCAGAGTCATATTTATTCCATCGGCATCCCCAGATCCATACCTTCAGACATAGACTAGAATGATATCTCCAGTTGTCTTTAGCTTCAGCTGAAGGGAAGCAGAGTGTAGATTTTCTCAGCCTCCAGGATATTAGTCCGCACGCGCACATGTGTGTGTGTGTGTGAGAGAGAGAGAGAGAGAGAGAGATTTTCTACACTATACCCAGCAAACTGATATACAAATTAATCTAAATAAAATGTAGGGAGAGAGAGCCTCTGCAAGGAAATAAATAGAAAGTTGTATCTGAACAGGTGGACAGACTTAAAAAGCAACCAGAAGCACCAGCATATTGACACGCTATAGTACTACAAGAAGGCAGCCATTGTCTTAACTTATTGAGGAAAAAAAAGGGGGGGTGGTTATATAAAGGAGGAAGAACAAACACTGTTTGGACTCAGAGCTCTTTTGAAGGAAGAGTGATGGTATACATATTCAAAGCAGGTTTATTGCATAAGAACATTGCATGGGAAAGTCTACTGCTTTCAGAAATACAAAGGAAGTAAAGCGAAGCCAGAGCAGTGGAGAGGAGAAAATCAATCATCCTGAAATGTATTAATCTGTAACTCTTAGTAGGGAAGCAGATACTCTTTAATATAAAATGATTACATTCAAAGTAAATACTTCTATTGTTTCAGTACATCTGGAAGTTAGGCTTGAACCAGCCTTTGGAATTTCATTTTCAGTAATCATCGTTGATATTACTATCAAATGTCTAATAGTCACAAAGCAATTTTCTGGTTTTGCTTCAAAGATGCTAACAAATCTGGACTGCAAAGACATTTGAGACCTACCAGGCCTTCTTTTCACAGATGGTCAGTGATATGTGGGGTGACTACAGGGAAGGAGAAAATAAGCTTATGTATCTATAGGTTTGGCAAAGAGAGACAGCATTGATTAAATTCTTAAAGTTGAACAGAATATTAACAAAGATCCTCTGGCTCATTTAGAGTGTATGGAATGCGTTCGTAAAGGATAGAGTAGCTAAAGGCAAAATTCCATGGACAAAGAAACAAAATGCAGACACGGTTTTAAAAAAAATTAACTAGTGAATGGGATGTTAGCCTCCAACTGGGGAAGTAATTGTATTATAATGGTGATGGGAAAAACTATCAACCAAAGAAATGAACCTGAACTGAAATCCTTCTAGATGCCAGGGACTTGGGTTACCTTTTAGGATTTTTGTGTGTCTTGTTATTTATGACGGTGTCCTGTGCTTCAGGACCTTAGCTGAGCCTAACCCTGAAATTCTGAAAGATTTAGCCTGCACTGAATAAAAATTTATCTACAAAGAACTTAGAGATGTTCAAATGATGATTCTACTGCATAAGAAGTCATGTCTTCTGGGGTAATTTCAAACCTAAGTATGACACTTGTTGATTCAAGGATTAAAGAGAAAATTTTCCATCGACGAAGAAGTTATATACTGCACACACTTCAAAAGTATGTTGCCTCGCACACATGAAAATTTGCAAAGTATATCTTCTTTTCAATATTTCTGAGTTAGTGGAAGACAGTATTAGCTAATGAATCTGAAATACAAGAAACCTTTTGATAATAAGAAATGAAAAGAAAGAGGTTTCACAACTATAAAAGCAGTGATGTCATTAGGTGGCTAGATATTAGCAGGCTTGGAGGTCGCTAAGGTTGGAGCTCTTCTTCACAAGCAGCAACATCTAGAATGTAGCACAATAACTGTAGCTTCAAATCTTTGACCACTGGAAAAAGAATGAAATCTGAGTCTTTACCGTTGTCCTAAGTGAGACATGACATTCTAAATTTTCAAAGTATAGATTACTGTCTAGCAAGATTTCCAGTAAGAGGCAATGATATAGCTGAACATAGCGGACAATGAGGACTACTGAGAACTCAAGAACAATGGCAATGGGTTTTTGATCCTACTGCACGTACTGACTTTGTGGGAGCCTAGGCAGTTTGGATGCTCACCTTACTAGACCTGGATGGAGGTGGGTGGCCCTTGGACTTCCCACAGGGCAGGGAACCCTGATTGCTCTTTGGGCTGACGAGGGAGGGGGACTTGACTGGGGGAGGGGGAGGGATATGGGAGGCGGTGGCGGGGAGGAGGCAGAAATCTTTAATAAATAAATAAAAATAAATAAATAAAGCATTGCCTTTTCTCTAAGAATTATACTATTTGGTTGCCTATAATGTCCGGGAAAGGCATTAGTCCCCACCTAGTTTAGAGTAAGTTCATTTAAACATTTTATATTTGTGTGTCTGTCTGTCTCTCTGTGTGTGTGTGTGTTTAGTAAGCTTCTATCATAATAGATTTCTATATAGCTTTTTCAAAGGTATTTAGTGCTGGTTATTTTTCTTCATAGCCCCTCTACTGTTGTAACTTCCCATTCTTCATCTCTTTAAATCTTCTTGTCCCATAATTTCTCTTTCCCTCTTTGAACCACCTGTATTCTATTGCTCCTTCCTTGAACTCCCCCAGCACAGGTCCTTAATGATTTCCTCACATGAATGAGAACTCCAATTTTAACTCATGTATCTAAAATTGAAAGCTATTGTCTCTATATAAGGGAAGATACGGAACATTTGTCTTTCTGTGTCTTGATTACCTCACTCAGAATGAAGAATTCCAGCTTCATCAGTTTTCCTGCAAAGATCCTTTTTATTTAAAGCCAAATAAAAATCAATTGACTTTACATAGTACATTTAATTATTTATTCATCAGTATGTGGATATCCAGGGTGTTTTCATTTCCTGGATATTGTAAATATATCAGTGATTAATATGGATGAAAAAGTATCTCTATAGTAGGATTTAGGGCCTTTGAATACAAGCCTAGAAATAGTATAGTTGACCGTATGGTAAATCTATTTCTAACTTTGCAGAAAACCTTTACACTAATTATACAGTTTTTACTAACAGACCAGTCACTAAA
Source organism: Neodon shergylaensis (assembly GCA_025134845.1). NCBI lineage: Eukaryota > Metazoa > Chordata > Mammalia > Rodentia > Cricetidae > Neodon > Neodon shergylaensis. The sequence goes on along the minus strand of JABTXL010001323.1, from coordinate 5,018,694 downwards.
ATCAATGAATGAATATTGAAACATGATGAGTTTCAAAATCTTAGAAGATTTACTAATACAATTTAGTGTTTATTTCTGGGATCCTGATGCAATGTACATGTTTGTGAAATAATCAAAATCTGGATACAGAAAAAGTACAAGACTATGAGGTAATCCCTAAATTACTCTTTTTCTACTGTCCCCTCACAAATGCAGTCTGTTATAGTTAAACCCTGGCAATCACTGATATATTTACTACTATAATAATTTTGATCTTTCAAAAGGATAAAATATGTGGGATCACAGGAGTCAGAGGCAGCTGGATCTCTGTGAATTTGAGGCCAGCTTGGTCTACAAAAGCTAGTTCCAAGACAGCTAGGACAGTTACACAGAGAAACCCTTCTCCAAAAAAAGTATACTCTGTCAACATTAAATACCTTTCTGCTCATTCTCAATATATATATTTGATCACAAAGAATGAAACTTATCAATTAAACTTTATTTGTTATAATTTTTCTGTGACAAAAATGTTTTCTTTAATACTTAATGAATTTTAATACTAAGTTGTATTCTATTCGTCAAATAACATTTAAATTATTTCTTAATGGGGCATTTACCTTTAAAGCAACTGTGATTTACATGTTTCTATGTAGATAAATTCCCATTTCTCTTGGGTAAATAATCTGAATAATTGTTCCTGGAGAAGTAAGCTTCATTTTGTAGTGATGTGCAGCAGTTCCTGGTCTATGCCTTGCTAGAATCATAGACCTGAAAACAAAGAGATGCTTACACGGTGAAGAAGGCTTATATTTTCTTATCAGAGACAAAGGCAGCCAGATGGTGGTGGCACAGACCTTTAACCCCAGCACTTGGGAGGCAGAGGAAGTAGATCTCTATGAGATCAGGGTCAGCCTGATCTATAAGAGGTAGTTTCAGGCTCCAAAGCTACAGAGAAACCTAGACTTGAGAAACCCGAAAAAAAAAAATCCAAAAAATAAAGGGAGACAAAGGCATAGAGGAGAATAGCTTCTTGCAATTAGCTTCTAAAACACAATATATGTGCCTTTAAGTGTCAAAGAAGATATTGGGTGGGGGTGGGGAAGATCTTTGGGAATGAATAGGTGACTGTTATTCAATTTTAGTTATTGTTGATTAATGAAGAAATGAGTAGCATGTCTATATATATATATATTGTGTGTGTTTGTGTGTGTGTGCTTGCCTGGAACTGTTTTTTCCCTCTTTTCTTCCTGTAACATAAAATCATAACACAGTAATTATCTAAAAAAGAGAAAATGAAGGAAGCAATTTTCTAATACCTTAATGATTGAATGTTTTAAATGTATAAAAGAGAGAAGGTAAGTGAAATGTTTCTTGTTTTAAAATACGTATATAAAGGTGACTAATGTTTGTCATATGTTATCTTACAACAAAGACAATTCAGAATGAAAACCTTTGTATATTAATAAACAAACCCGTGATTTCTCAAAAGTATGGCAATAGATTAGAAATAAACACACGATGCTACTCAGTAATATAACAAAGAGGCAATTTGAAATTGACTTTATTTTATACAGTGAAAGTCACATTTAGAATACTTAAGCCATGTAATCATAAAGGCATGCACTGAATTGATTATTAGAAATTAAAAGACATAAAAATTTTACCTAGTACATTTTGTTAAAATCTTGCCTTTGTAAATATTCAAGAATACTTTGTGTTTTGATTTCCAGCAAACAGATGCAAAGGATTAACAACTCAACTGTCATTTACAACTTTACCCACTTCATTTCTGAAACAGGTAACAAAATTAAAGACCTTAGACACTACTAGTTACAGGATGTAAGTTCATTAACTTATATGTCTCTCCTAGGGGAGCATTCAAAGGGCTCTCCAAGCATCTAATCAAGCATGAGCACCTTGTGAAGGCAAACTGCATTGTGTTCTTGTACATCCATGATTCAGTCCATGGCTGCCTTGAACTAAACTTACTAGACTGTGCTAGCCTTTGACAATGGATGCTATTCAGAGGCTCTCCCAACTTCCTTGACTAAAGTGCTGTCTAGCAGGGATTACAGTCCATCTCTGACCAGCAAATAATCTGCAAATCCTTGTCGCTCTTTACTCTGAGAATGTTGAATGAATTAGTTAATTAAAAAGGCTTAGTGTGGGAACTTTACTGTGTTTGGTACTTTTTCTTTCAGGGCAATGTGACGCAGACATGTGATCTTACTTTTCACTACTATTCTTACACTTTTGTTTCCATGCTGCGTTAAAGTTTAATATTTCTATTTTACAATGCACCTGTTTCCGGAGCATGGGTATGAGCTGACACCTGGGACCATGTTGGTGACTGAGAGTCATGCCACAAGAAGCCGTGGCATCAGGTACACCAGTTGTGACCATGTTGGAGTCTGAGGGACATGACGTTGCTGGGACAGTGCCAAACTCAGTGGCCTGCACCTGTGGCCGTGGTACCCTCCAGATCGAAAGTGCTATTGAGGGCTACCTCTGTGTCCATGACACCAACAGAGCCAGGGGTTGCATCAATGTGTGACGCTCCAGTTACCACCAAAGGCAGTGCAGTTTCCCCTGACACTGGAAGCACGCAGGCTGGGGTAGTCTGCACTGACACCCGGGTCCATATTGACATTAGAAGGGCCACTTTCTGGGACTGTGGTCAAGCCTCAGTCAGAGTCTTTGTTGCCCTCCATCTCTTCTGTAGCCATCAGGGCCAAATGACTACCCAGAAGTCTCAAGAATCATATGGGTTCAGGCTGGAGTCCTGGGACCACACTGCTGCTGGGTGGGCCCATTTCGATCTGAGAGGCCTGTGCTGCCATCTGGGGCCATGGTGACAACAGGCCCCAAGATGCTGCTGCTGACTACATCTGGGTCCTTGTTTCTGAAGTAGCTGGGGACTGTGTCGAAGTCTGTTGCTCATGTTACCACAGAGGCCCTTGCAAAATATATGCTGAACCATGTGTTATAGTATGCAGGCCTTGCTGAACTGGACCCACCCCTCACTGTCTCAGAGTGACCTGCTACCCTATCACAGGAGATCTGATTCTGTACTTCCTCAGCCCTGGAATAATGGACCCTGATGATCCCACGAGGGAAAGTTGTTCCAGCTTTCTAAAAGAAGAGCTGGCCCCCAACACTCGGGAAAGCTTACCCACCCCTCACCTTGGTTCTGGGAGATCTGACTCTTCTGCTTACCACACCAATAGCCTGGACTGACCAACTCAGCTGCCACCCAGGCACAGATCTAGGACATGGAGTAGGCACACCCCAACATCAACCCTGTCTGTGACCTGCTGGACTGTGTGAAGGTACTGATGCTATGAAACCATAAGCACACAATTTCCATGACTCCAGCAATAGAAGGATATCAGAAGAAAATGTCGGTGGGGTTCCAGAATTGATGATGTACCAAATCCAGAGTCCTTGAACCTGAGCACCAGCTTATTATACAATGAACACTTGCAAGTGAAGCTGTTTTGATAAAGGGTACACTGCATGATACACAGCTGCTTAGGATCATCTTAGTAGTTTTTCTTTTATTTATATTATTGTTTATTTTTATCTTATTTGTATTCTTTTTAAGCTTTCTTTTGGGGGGACACTGCAAGAGGGAGGGCTCGATAGAGAGGGACTGGGAAATGAGTAGTATTGAGTTTATAATGTAAATTTCCCAAAGAATCAATAATAAACAATTGCACCTGTCACATATAATTAGTGTTGAATGTTTACAAACTTAAAACATTGATGTAATATCCAAATAAAGAGACAAAACATTGGTAGCACTGTGTGAGATTTCTTCAGATTTTTGTGCAAAATTTTCCCAAACCTCAGAGCAAACATTATCTGACTCACAGTTAGATCAAAGTCAGAGAGTATATGATTTCTTCTTTGCACCTGTCCAAGAATCACAAATGTTTTTGTATAGTTATGTATTATTAATACCTATTCTTTATCGAATAGTGTAACATTAATGCTTATATAATATTCAGCTGGAGATGGGTACACTAATGTAGATACATATACAGACATATGAACATTGAACTGTATTCATGTTTATATATATATCATATATATTGTATATATGCATGCCTATTTATCTAGTCTAGAGTTGATAGCAAGTTCAGCAATTTCCAACATTTAGCTGCTGTGAAGTTTTATGGTGAGCGTCACAATGCAGTTTTTAAATGAAAATGTCTGCTCATTTGCATTGGATGTACAAAGACCAAAATTTCTCCATCACAGAGCAAGCATATGCTTAGTCTTAGCAAGCATTGTAATTGACTTCCTTTGAAATTGACTTGTGTTCCGTAAAGACTAGAATTATTCTCCAGGCCTTCCTTCCTGTTTTGAGTGTAATGACTTTTTCTAACAGCCTGACTCTCAATTGCATACAATCCATTCCTTCTTGGCCAGGTTCACAGGTTTAGATTTTCAAAAGGTTTCAGTTCCACTACTTCCCATATTATTGAGTATTTTTCTTGTATTGCTTTGATTATATGTATACATAAGGAAATTTGCCTTCTCTTCCAATAATGTGGTTTGAACAGAAGGTATTGTGTGATTGAACAAGAGCAGTGAGACTAGAAAAAGTTAGTATCCTGAATTATGTACTCTTCTTTGCTTTAAAAATAACATCTACTCACTTCCCAGAATCTCTTGTGTCTTTATTCTTTGCTGCTCAGCAATCATTAAGTTGCATTAGAAATACAGCTTGCTAAGTAGACTACAAACTTCATACTGGGTTGTATCCCTACAGATTAAGATAAAAACAAACAAACAAACAAATCTCTGAGTATCATAAGTACCAGCTACTCAAATCTTCTCACAATTGAAATTGTGGAAAAATGTGTTTGAAAGCATGCAGTAAAAAGGAGCTTATTGGAAGTCACCATTTATCATGTTGAAGTAATAGATACATCTGGGAAGACAAGGAAGAGCACCACAAAGTAAATGAGTTGAATTTAAACTGTTCTGTGAATATAAGCAGTTGCAACTCATTTAAAGTTCTACTTTTTCTCATTCCATATCTTAGTAAGAAGGGGGAAGAAAACCTAAAGCAAGTATCTAGCCTTAGTAATTATAATTATATAAAGATGTAAAACTTTACTAAAAACCTGATAGTAGACACAGAGTAATGTAGCTAAAGTTACTTTTAAGGAAAATAGGGATGAAGTAAACACCTTCAGAGTCCTTAGATATGTAAGACTCCAGCTCTGTAAACTCAAAGATCAGGTGTTGATTTAACAAAGACTTTCTGATTAGAGGTGAAGTATAGATGAATAGTAAACAGTAAAGTAGCATTTCGCCCCATTTTAAAAGCCTTAGAGATGGAAACTCTAAAAATGAATCTAATTAATTAGCAGTCCTATATAAATCTATAAGCAGAATATTTTTGCCAGAGGTCTCATGTCATGTCTAGATTATAATTGTAGTTCTTTCAGTTTTTACCTCAGTTTGCTCATGTATACTGGGAAGATCATAATCTTTGTAATCCATGTGGTTTGTTGACACAGTATTGACTCGTTGGTTATATCAAAGTTATTGTACATTTCCATTCAACATTGGACATTGAGTTTTTTCATGTTTTGGATAAGTATGAGTAACTTTCCTCTCAAAATTCAAATAAAGATTTTTGTATGTACATAAATTTTATTTCTTTTGTGAATACATATTATAAACTAAGGAAATCTATATATGGTTAACTTAAATGACATTTTGGAATATACATGTTAATAAATAAAAGCAAATTGGTGATTGCTAAAGTATGAGAAAGGAATTGAATGCAAAGATGCAGAAACTAGTATAATTGGGAAATGGAACCATTAAGAATATTATTGGGTTATGGTAAGCGTTAAACTTGAATATGCACTTACTAAAATACTTAGAACTGAAGATGGAGAAGAATGAGTTTTATAATGTGTGTAAATTTTATAGCCAGTGAATAACTAAATGAATTTCTTAGCAAATATGCACCACTAGAAATGTCAAAGAAAGCTTGCAAATTTTAGAGATGAACCTTACTAGCCCATGTTCTTCCTATTGAGAATAAAATTCTTCCATCAGATGCTTTCTTGATGTATAGAGATTAAGATTACATGAGCTTTTGATAGAAGTTATCATTATTTGTGGTATGACATCTAAAGGGAAATATTTACCTTATGTATTATCCCATAGAACTTGTCTCAATAAGACACTGTATCTTCAAAGTCATTCTGTAATCCAAATTTATGGGTTAACTGAGATTGGTAGCAAGAAGCTGGATAAATCTATTCTTTAGATTTGTTGAATTGTTTTTAGAATTGGATTTTTAATACTTAGAAATATTAATCACGTCTATTCTAGTGTTTGTTCCCATCTGTCTCCCAACCATCATGTGCTTAAGATAGCAATGATAGCTCTAACTCCATAAGGCTTCTTTCCAAGAATACAGGTTGATATATGCACCCTCCTTCCTTACAGTCAATTAATCAATAAGCACACGCAGGCAGTAAAGCAACAGTGATGAGGAGTCCTGCCAATGCTAAAAAAGTTAATGGTCCTTTTCAACAAACGCTGGATAATCAGGAAATTATTCCTCCCTGTAATTGATAACTATTATTATAATTCCTTAGAGATATACTGAAATTAATAGAATGAAATTCTTCTATTATGCTGAACAGCAATTTCAGAACCTAAATGATAAAATCAAAACATGCGATCAGAATGTAGCAATGTTTTCTACCACAAATTGTTTAGAAAATGAACATGCAGATTATTCTGGGCTTACATTGCTTACTTGGATATTTAAAACCACTTAAAAATTCAGTACTTACAAATTATCTATAAATACATTAAACTCTCCGAGAACCTGAAATATTAATTGCTGGCTGGGGATTTCATCGGGCAAACAAATTATGCAGACAGAATAATGTGTGTCCTTGTTTTCTGTATTTCCCCAGGAGGTAAAACAATAAATTCCAAACCTTAAAGTCACCAGATTTATTTATCTTCTGCAATAAGTACTTTTTCTCCCCTGATCCACAATAAACCCACATGAACTGCACAAAATAAAGTGTTTTAGAGTATATTGTTTTAAACAAGAGAAAACTTTCCTCATTAACATTGGAATCTTACGGTACAGTGATCTAGAATGGGTCTAGAATGAAAAGAAAATGCTTATCATCTCCTGAATTTCTGCTGGTGAAAGCAGGGTGGGTTTCTAATCCACTGTTTGTGCTTTCTAGAGAGATGCTCTGAGCATACATTGTAAATAGGGTGCCTTCTACAGAGGCAAAGCTTCTGGGGCAAATGAGAGATCAACTGTCAACAGAAAATGAGAGGCAACAAAGGCACATTGTTCCCAAGTCCCTGGCCCTCTGATTGCTAATATGTAAACTGGGATTGGAACCCTTCCTTTTCATGCAGTGTTCTACACAGCATATTGTTGCCTCAAATGAGTAACTTTTTCATTCTAATAATGACAGTTTCTCCTAGAGTTCAGTGCATTAGCTAACAATTTGCTGACTACTAAATTTCTTTATGGGCTTAAATATCAAAGTTAACATTGTTAGCCTGTTTGGGACTAAGGGTTGCTACATCAAGAACCAAGTAAAGGCTTGAGTATTAGACAGAATAATTACAAAGAAGAGAGAGAAAAACACCAGAATTTTGCAATTTCAACAAGCATCGTGAGTGATGGTATTATTTGAATGGGTTCTATATTTTAATTCAAATTGGTTTGGAGCAAGTTATTTAGCATATATACATAGCTGCTCCTTTGCAGGTTGTTTTGTTTTGTGCTTTTGTCTGTCAACTTTAGGCAGCAAGAGACACATAGGCTGTGTTGCCTTCATCAAATTGACTTGAGGAAATGGCTGCGGGGCATTTTGTTGATGTGGGAGGGCGGAGCCCACACTAGGGTTGTACCATCCCTGGGCAGGTGGACCTAGGTTGTATAAGAAGGCAGACTGAGTAAGCCAAACTAACCAGGAAGTAGACTTCCACCATGTTGCCTCTGCTTCTACTTATGTTTCTGTCCCAACTTTCCTCAATGACCAGGATCTATAAGGTGAAGCCTTTCCTTCCCAGGTGTTTTGGGGTTAGTATTTTGTTCCCAGCAGACAACAACAAGCTAGGACAGATAGCTGTTCCACATATTAGAGTAGTGCTTTGATGGCAAGCACCATGTGGTTTTGTGGGAAGATGGTAGAAGCATTTAGAATGCTGGACTGGAAAATCCACTGAGTGTTAAAAGTTTAATAAGCTGTTTTGATAGCTTAAAAAATGGGAATATATCGAGCGATGTTGACAATTAAGTGGTGTTTCTGAAAGAAGCAAATTCTCATTGGGGCATTTGTGCAATATTTAGGATTTAGAATCTGTAATAGTGAAACATTTGCTTGACAGGTTAACTGTGGCTAAAACTAGCTGTTATTAAGACGAAACTAGCATCATGGAGGTGGCATCGTATGAGAAGGGTTCATTTAGGGTCACTACACCAAAGCTGTAGGTTAGAGGGTCTGGGCTGGCTACATCTAAGCTGACATCTGAACTTGGTCATTTATAAATATTGCCCACATATTGCAGGTTTGGGGGGCATGAAAGTTTTAAGATTGAATAAGTCATGAAGCATAGCATACCTGAGGCTAGGCACTGTGAGGGCTCATAAGAGGCCATTACTGAAAGCGCAGCCTCAGTTGCAGTTGAAACCTCAAGACTAAAGCCATCATGGAAAGAAACTTAGACTTGGCACTGCACTGTAAGGTCAGAGTTCCTGAAGAGTGCCCAAGAGTTCCTGAAGAGTGTCCAGGAGGCCACTGGTAAATGTGAAGTCTCTATTGCAGAGGAGACACCAGCATATCGGAAATGTCCAGCCAAGGGAGAAAGAAACAAGGCCAAATGTATGTGTGGAAGCAAGAATGAGCCTACAAAATAAGCAATGGCTTACAGATGGCAGAGCTGGGAAGTTTGGGCTGCCTAAGCCTCTCAAACCCCTACGTTAATGAATGAGTCACAAATATTGACCACTGAGCAATTCACAAAGTGGGATTTTAGTTTTGTTTGTTATTATTATCTTATTTTTTTTTCAATTTTTCCATGTTTTCTCTCTTGGAATAAAAAATATGAAAGTATATAATTTCTAATAAATTTTACAGGAGTTCACTGTTAAGAGAGTTTAGATGCTTAAAAAAAAAAACCTGTGCTTGTAAGTTGGAATTTTACAAAGACTATGGGATTTTCAAACTTAAGCTACATGTTATATTGTGATATTAAAATTGAATCTTGGAGATACACAGGAAATGAAAAATTAGTGTTTAATAGCGACATGCTTATTTGTAAAGTTGACACTGGTTACTGTCTGTCTATTTGACACAAACTAGAGACACCTATGAAAAGGGAAACTGAATTGAGGGATTACTGCCAACATATTGACCTGTTGGTATGTCTTTGAGGCATTTTCTTGATTAATGATTAGTGTGAGCAGGTGATGGTCATGTGCTACAGGTGGCCCTTAGTTATATGAAAACGCAAGCTAAGCAAGCCATGGAGAGGAAGCCAGAAAGCAGATTCCTTCCATGCTTCCTTTCCTATATTCCTTCAATAATGGTTCTGATCAGAATCAGTACAAAAGCCCAATAAACCTTGATCTCCCCAGTACATTTTGATCTATATTTCACTACAGAAACAGAGACCAAATCAGCACATCTCTCATCTCTAAAATGAGAGTAAGATAGTAGTAAAAGTTTCAGAAATGCTTTTCTACATGTTGGAGTGAAGACAAACATCTCTTATGAATTTTACATGTTCAGTAGATGCTGTCATTATTCCTCTGTTTTGTTTTTGATGTTGAAATGGACATAGAGAAGAGGATCTCTGTGAGGTCTTAAACAATAGAGGTAAGACTAGAAGCTAGGCCTCCTGAAACTGTAGACAAAAGTGTTATCCTGCAGAACAGAATACATAAAATGAGATAATTGGTAAAGCTCTCTAATAATACTCTTGTGATGTAGTGGACAGCAACTCGGTTGTATAATAAGATTAGCAATGCTGGTAGTCAGTCATCTGTAAGCATGGTGTAAAAGAAAGTGTAAATTTCGTTTTACAAATCAATAAACTGCAAAAGTGCCCGTGAGTGTTTAGGACTCCAGGGATCCTTTTTTTTTTCTTTTTTTCCATTTATATTACTGTTTCTCAGCAGGGAGAATTTTGTCCTCATCTGATGAGACATTTGATAGCATTCAGAGATAATCTTGACTGTCATGAGGATCAATCTCAAATGTGCAAATCCAGGTATCACTGCTCATGGCAAAAATCTACAAGTGAAATATGAGAAACACTGATGTTGAAAAACACTGCTCTATCTTGGACCATAGTTTTAATCTGTTGTGTTCATAAAGCAGGTACCGTTTAGAGAAAGGTTGGCTAGTATTTATGTTTATCAGGAATTCTGATTTGGAAGACACAAGTATATCCTCAATTTCTACAGCTTCAACAATTCTCACACAGCTAATCCTGATGTGATGGTGAGGAGAAGGTTCTTCATACTGTTATGTCACCACGAATATCTCCAGCTATACCAGCTACATCTGCTACTGCAGGCTAGAGAGCAGACAGATGCCAGCTTAGTAACTACCTATCGCCTTAAACACTTAGCATAGTATGTTCCATAGCTTGTTCTCAACCTGCTACCATATTAGCCTGGCACCCTGTGGCCAGGAGCAGAGACATATTACAGGCAAGGAAGTGTGAGATATAGCCTGACAAGGAGGTGCTAATAACTCTGCTGAGACTCCAAATTAGTCCCTTCTCCCTGTGCCCAAAGGGAAGGGGAGAGAGTGAAACAGGTGCTAAAAGAATTCAGTGGGAAGCCAAAGCCTGTGGGAAAGCCAAGACAATATGTGCCCAGCAAAGGAGGGACAGCAAAAACAGTGAAAGAAAAGTGGAGCTGGAATTTTATAGAGCATTTGCGAGTAAGAATTACATTTAGAGAAGGACTGCAATTCTGTGAATGGAGGGAGCATTCTCAGGTATTTGAAAGTCTCTAAGACAGACGTGATGCAAGTTAGAATCACCTGGAAGACTGAAATAGTTACCATTTCTGGCCCCTGATGGAGCTAGTTAATCCTAGATGTTGAGATGCCTACGGATTGCCAGCACTTTCTCACAGCCTTCATCTAATTCCAATATATAGCCTGGGATGAAAACCACTGGCTTCTTAGTAAGCGTGACTAATTTGTTAGCTGTTATTGCCATTATAATTATTACTTTTGTTTGAAATCACAACTAGAAGTTTAAGTAAAGACTAAGAAGGTCACATATGTTGAGCTAATTGTTTTCTTTAAGATATAGACATAAATAATTATTGTCTAATCTTAGCACTTTGGAGGCAGAAGGCAGATTTCTCTGAGTTTGAGGTCAGCCTAGTCTATGTATTGATTTCCTGGCTAGGCAATACATATTTCAAATTCTCTTAATCTCCATGCATCTGGGAGGCCATCTTCTCAATATTTGACACTGAGATGTCGTCTTTTTTTTTTTTAATTTGGAAAGCACTCTATAGATACCATCTCACAATCTAATCAAATTAAAATGATACTAATATTCAAAATGTTTCGAAATGGTACTATATTATTCTGATGTCATAAATAGCGTTCTCGTGTTAAATTCACAGATAATGTTATAAGACTTAGTAATAGAACAACTGTCCCAAGTTTCTCTCATACCAGCCAGTTACATGCATCTCCGCAATAAAGTTTCCCTCCTTTCTCTCTTTGGCGTAATTGCCTCTCTTCCTTTCATGCTTTCTTTTCAAGTGTGACCCACTAAGTGTAGCATTTCTTACCCAAGCATGGTGGCTATAATACTCATGAACTCAGTGCTTGACTTCCTAAGTGGGTCATGGGATCTGAATTGTGGTCCTCATGTTTCCCCAGCAAGAAGTTTAATGACTGGACTATCTGCCCAACCCTACCCTATGCATCACACAATGAAGCCCACAAAATCATAATATTAGATAGTACACCATGTCCAGCTTGCGTGTAAATTCTGGGAATCAGAACTCAGGTTTGTGCATCAAACTACCTTACCTACAAAATCACCTTTCCATCCTCCAAATGGAATTGTAATAGAGACATTCAAATTCCACCTTATTTTTCTTTATTTAGTTGTTGATTGAGACAGGGTCCCATTATGTGTTTACTACCCTTTATTTGAGGTCCAGGATATGAATCTATATGTAAGGCCTCTTTCATCAACAGTCCTTTGATTCTTGAAACGACACTTGTAGAAAGATAAGTCATAAACCCAATTCCTTAGACAATGGAAATTGAGGTTCCAAAAGGATAAGTGGTTTGTTGAAGTCATTGAACTCAAAGGAAAAGAAACACAAAAAATAGTGTTTACAAATGGAACATGCTTTCTAAAAGTGGCAAAGCAATGATATACCAACTGCATAATCCTTGGCTATTACTGTTATGAAATGGGAAATATGGATAACCTACTTCCCTTCCACCTAAGAGAAAGGTGGCAAAGGTTGCTTAGCTATATGCCGATCTATTATGTATTATTGCTTTTCCTTCAAAAAGAATTGCACATTATGTAAAATGAATAGAATCTCAGCATCCAGATGCAAAGATAAGATATTAAGTTTTGATACCTAGTATTTTGAAATTTTCCTGCCTGGCTCTAAATAGATGTATATATTTGCCTGTAATGTTTGCATTTGAAATCTTTCACTTTTTGAAAATGTTAGAATGTTATATTCATTTTAAACTGTCATAAGCATCTCTCAAAAAAAAATAAAAACCACCAAACCTCATAATTTCATCTTTACACCACACCTGAAAAAACAGTTATGTAATGGACCGTGTTGATTTCCAAGGACGATGAATGAGCCAACTTAATAAAACAACTGGGTCACAACATTAAAGTGGGGAGTAGGAAAAACAGGAAGTGAGCACAGGAGGAAGCAGCCTTTACTTTGAAATTGACATGTACATGATGCAGTTTTCTTAAGCAGCTGATAAGTATTATTTCTTTCATAGCATCTTAGAGTTTTCCTCATTAGCATCTCTGGTGGTTTTCGACTTACTTTGGATGTTCTTGTTTATTTTAATTTTCACAAGACACAGAAGTGAATAGCTTTCATAAATTGTGCTAGTACTAATAAGAACAAGGGAATCATAAATTGAGAAAATATATAAGTTCAAGTAACAACAGAGGGGTGATTTGTTGACCCTACTCTCCATGTTTTCCCAATTTAAAAAAAAAAGCTCCAGAAATCCCTCTCAATCCCTCCTTCTCCCTTCCTATCCCTCTCTCTCCAACTTCCTCAGTCCTCCAACAACTCTACAGCTAATGCAGGTCAGCCAAGCCACTGACTTCATCCTTGATTCAAGGTGGTTTTATTGGTACAACAGAGTGACCATGTGACCAAATCTCCAGTGGCATTTCTCTTTTGTTTAAATAAAAAGAAAGGGTTTAATTGTAATTGTGTATAAAAAGAACAATTTTCATGTATTGTCTAAATAGAAAGAAAAGGTATTAACTTTAACAAATGAAACTGTATACTATAAAACAATTATCAAGTAAGAAATACATTCATAATGTCCAATCCATTAGTATTGGCAAATTCAAATTCATTATCTATCCTATCTTGGAGAAGCTAAAGTTTTATACCTGATTTTCTTTGTATCAAAACTAAGAAAATCATAAACATATCTAATTTTAACCATATCAAAAACCAGATCAGAATATACTATTACCTGATTAAACAGGAAGTACAGAAAAAGAAATTTCCAAAATTAAGAAATAACAGAGATATCTAGCTGCCTAGATAGTTACCCCAAGGTTCCTCTGCAATGTTGGGGCATCCATCTTTGGCCTGTGGGCCTAGAATGTCTGAAAAACTTTACTGTGAGCAGGAATTTTAAATACCCTTACCTCATTGTGGCAGTCACCTTCTTTTGTGTCCTACTTGTCCAGTTTGGACCTCAGTAGCTAAGGCAAGGGCAGCTTCAGCTGAACCCAATCTTTGTAAAAAAAATCAGTGAAGGCTTCTTTCGGGCCTTAAATAATTTTAGTAAATGACTCAGTTCTCTTTTCTGATTATTCAGCCCTGTCCCAAGCATTCAAAACTGCTATACAACAGAGCACCAAGGTGTGATCATGAAATGTAGACTGCTGAGGCGATCCCATGAAAGCCCTCATTACAGAAGTGAGGGCACAGGCCAAGGGTGAGTGACTCACTGCAGACTCTTGGGGCCCAGGTTGATCAACAGCTAGAGGCTGCTGTAGATTGCAATGGAAAAAAAAAAGACAGAGCTGTCCATAGCATGGTTTAATAATGATACATGTTAGATGCCGGATGTATTGTTTATATAATATGTTTACTTAAGTTGTGCTAGTAATAGTAAAACCTCAGGAGTCATAAATTGAGATCTAACCTGATAAATCTAAGGAACAGCAGAGGGATGAAGAATGGAAGAAGGGTGATCTGCTGACCCTACTCTTCACGTTTTCCCAATCCAAAAGCCCTGAAAATTGCCCTCATCCCTTCCTTCTCCCTTCCTGTCCCTCTCTCTCCAACTTCTTCTGTCCTCCATTGACTCTATGAATCATCCTGGTCAGCAAATTGTTGACTCCAACCTTGATTCCATGTGGCTTTATTGGCACCAGAGAGTGGCCATGTGAGCAATTCTCCCACAGCACTGAAGTCATTGAGTTATTATCAGAGAATGAATATATGGAATTCACATTTTGCAGAGAAAGGAATATTTGGAACTCACAGTTGATAGTGTGGTATTTGCATTTTGTTCCTGGACCTACTGTTTATATAATAAACTGACCTACATTCAGGAAAGCTCAGTAGCTTGAATTCTTCATGTTGCTTGTGTTCTCTGCATATTAATGTATTTTATATGCTTTATTTCTCACACAAAGCTTCTAACTATGCATCTGGTTTAGATAGATAAATTATAAATAGATAGACAGATTTTAACCCATTTCAAAGACAGAACAAAAGTATTTGAAGATGCAGTTTTGTAGCCATTTTTATCTGTTCCTCATAAAATATTATTTTATTTACTTTAGTCAGTATATTGAGCTATGATAAAACTAAGCAAATGTATTTTTAATTTTCCTATTTATATAATCATCTCTGTTTAGAACATGAAACATCATTCACCCCATATATGAAGTACTAGATCATATATTGGGGCCAGTCCTGCAGATATAGACCTACAGCATCTCCATGACACAGGGCCAGAACAAAATATCCAAGAAGAGTCTCAGCGAGGACCCAGTATTAATACTGTAGCACAGGTCAAAGGCCTTGAACCAGAATAATAATTCATTACAACAAACATTTGCAAGTAAATTGTATGAACTAACGAATATACTGTGTGAGTCACTGCGTTACTACAGTTTCCATTAAAAGATTATTTTTTTTCTCCTAAGTTTTATTTAGGGGGCTTCAAAGGCAGAGGGAAGATACAAAGATATGGGGAGATGAATAAAATCAAGATGCTTGATGTAAAATTCACAAATAACCAATAAAATGTTAACACAAAACAAATAAAACATGCAACATGTAAAATATCTTTGAAAGAAACATCATTTATCTATCTAACACAAAAATGAATTTGGCTGTTTTATAGGTGAAAGTTGGATGTTATGTTTTCTTCCATGTGAATAGGCAGAGAAACATTTTATAATTATGTAGGTAGACAGAATGAAGACATAGGATAGTACAATATTATATTTCATGGGATAATTTATTTCTTAAAAGGTAATAGGAGGGAAGCACTGCAGATGAATCAGATGATGAGGTGATGAATGAAACAGAGGAACAGGGGTATTTCCAGGTACAGCAGGTTTTGTGAAAGAAAAGATAACTGCTAAGTTAACACGTTATTTTGAATAATGTCCTTCCCAGTGTGGCAAGCAATACAAGCATCAACTTGATATTCATGTTAGGGAAGTCATCTTTTCTCAAAATACTCATTTGAAAAGATCCTGAAATAGGTACCAGCAACTTTCACTTGAACATGTTTTTGGGTTTTTATACAGTTTCATGAGATCAGGTATTCATAGTTATTATGCTATACATTAGCTCTGGGAATATTGATGAGGAATTTTGGAATTAAATTCATAATTCTAATCAGTGGACTTAACAGCATACCTGCTCCAAAGATACTACTATCCATGGAGTTCCTAAAGAGAAAAGAAAAAAAAATAAAACAAAACAAAATGGAAAAATAATGGAAGAAGGGTCTATGTATGAAGCATTTTGTGTCCTTTTCTATTTGTGAAGGAGACTTCTGCCATCATCTTATATTTGTTCCTCAGGCTTACAACTTCACATTGAAATCTACAGCTGTTTTTCTGGGTCTCCAGTTTTCAAATGGCAGATGGTGGGAATTTTTCATGGGATGCCTCTATGGAAAAAAAATCTTTAGTGGCTTGAGATAAATTCCTGAATGTGAAAGTACAGGTGGTGCTTTGGTTCAGATGATTCAGGATACATAGAAAATAGGAATGGTGTTTGATTTAAAATAGAGGTCACATTATATCTTATCATTCACTGTTGACTGAGGATTCTGTCCTGCCTGGTTCCCCTCCAAAATCACAGAGAGGTCTATATTAATTATAAACTGATTGGCCTAGTATCTCAAGCTTCTTATTAACTCTTTCTTACATCTTATATTAACACATAATTTTTGTCTGTGTTAGCCTCGTGACTTGGTAACTTTTTCGGTGAAGCAGTCACATCTTGCTTGCTCTGTGTCTGGCTTCCTCTCTCTCTGGGTGATGACTGCAGACTGGCTCTTTCTCTTCCCAGAATTCTCATGTTCTCATGGCCCCACCTCTACTTCCTGCCTGGCTACTGGCCAATCAGCATTTATTTAAATACAAGTGACAGCAATTCGCTTTATGAAATGGCAATCATAGCAAAGAGTAGCTCTAAAAAAAGTGATTGTATGATCAGTATGGGAAGCTTGTTCTATGGCTTCTCATTGTTTTAGATATGTAGGACTGAAAAGAATAATACTCTGCTTTAATACAGTGTCAAATTATTATTTACATATTTTTCTAAGCCAAGATAAATATTTCTACATAACTGACCTTATACTCTCAAGAAACTGGGTGGTTCCTTCCATTTTAGTGTGTAAGGCAAGTCTTTGGGAGAATAATCTAATTAAAATAGATGAAGATTTTAATAGAAAGTTGTTAGTTTTCAAAACTTCTTTTTCCCTGTATAGAAATAACCCTTTCACAGGGAACAAACACTACTTGTTTTGTTTAAGTGGCTTTGTGTTTTATTGATTGAAAATGTGTATGTTTTCTCTGTGGTGACACTAAGAGTTACTTTGTGTTTATGAACTCAAGAGAAATGGCATTTTGCAATTTGCTTTGATGTCTGAAATAAGTAAGAACTGCAGAAAATGTAAAAAGATTTCTATAACTTTATTAACAGCATGACTGTTGTTAATAATCAAGGGGAAAACTTGCAGAAACACATTTGTAGAACCATTGAAAATATCTATTAGAATACTTTTTGAAATGTCTTTTGCAAAATCCTAAGTGTTTCTAATATTCTCATAATGTGGACTCTTCATTAGTCAAGTTCATACAAAAAATACATTGTTTGTGATATGAGTGAAAGGCAGATAGGAAGGAGAATAAGCATTGTGAAAAGAAGAGTTTATGGGTAAGCATTCTGAATCATATCAACTTTTGGGTTATGCTTTCAAACTGCTAGTACAACAAAGATTGCTATGAGGTGAAATTTACTCTGAGTGAATTTGAAGAGATGATGGAGCCTCATTTACTCCACCAGTCATTATTCTGGTATATTCGTGACTGTCCTTAAACATAGAACCCAATATTTATAGCAGTACACTGATTATCTCCCTATTGTAAGGGAGCCCATCACAATCAGCATGAAGAACATCAAAAACTGACATCCTCCAAGTCCTGCATCCTGTTGAATGAAGAGCTCAGCTGGGACAGAATTATGCATTGCTTTTAATTTTTTATGCCCTATTCTTTGCTAAATAATTGCTTTTTGTGTTATTTTAAACATGAAACCCTTGTTCTGATATGGTTTTGACTTAAGAAATTTTACAAGAAAGATCTAATGACTTTATTGCTCTCCCATGATTCAAAAACTTCAGTGATATAATGAATGAGTACCTATCTGATTTCATGGCTTCTTCAGCATATAATTTGACAGTGTGACCAAGTGCACGTATGTGTTGTGAGGTGGATTTTAACCTTTAGTATTTATTTTTTCTTGTACTTTTATCTCCCTTGAATCTGAAAATTTGAAGAACATAACACTGAAATGCACTTGCGTTGTCATTTCAGCAAGTTTTACCTGCTAATAACTCACTTTAATCCACAGGGAGGTTCTACTTTGAACTATTTTCATAGACACAAGACACATCGATCTTTGTCTATAATGTCACATATAAAAATTCTCATGGTGCTTGTAGTAGTTTGAATGTAATTGACCCTCATAAACTCATCAGAACTGACACTATTCTTTGTTGGGGCTTTGTTGGAATTGATGTGGCCTTGTTGGAGGAAGTGTGTCATTGTGGGGATGAGCTTTGATGTCTACTATGCTCGACCTACAGTGTGGACACAGACTCCTTCTGCTGTCTGCAGAGCAAGATTGTAGGACTCTCAGCTCCTTTTCCATCACCAAGTTGGCCTTTATGCTGCCATGTCCCACCATGAGGAAAATGGACTAAATCTCTCATACTGTAAGCCACCCCAAATAAATGTCTTACTTTATATGACTTGCCATGGTCGCAGTATCTCTTAACAGCAGGAGAAACTCTAACCAAAACAATGCAGAAGATGCCAGGAATGTTCAGGTCACTTCTTAAATTAGGAGAAAACATGTATTGAATAGATCAAAGATCTTATTATTCTGAGAATAATAAGACTATCAGGAATAATTCTACGCACTATCTTTAGTTGCTTTGAGACAGGCCACTTGAGTCTTCTGCATTACTGCCCACTTCACAGATTTTTAACTCTAATCTGCACTAATATTCTATCATGTAAGGGATAAGTATTATATAGTTAGAGAAGTTTAGTGGAAAATATCACATTGTGACTCTGTAGCCATAATTGGAGCAATTATTTCTACTTCTTTCATACTGTCTTTTGCTCAATCTCACAATTAAAAAAAATTGTAAGCACTCATTCTATTTTATAATCTAAATATCAATTTTATAAATAATGCTTTTCCATAATTTTCTGAGGAAAAATATTAATAGGTCATTTTTGTACATTCTGTTACTTATTACAGCATTAGAAGCATTTAGTATATCCTTTCGGGTTCTCTTAACCATTGCTCCAAAATTAAATAACCAATATCTGGTAACATTCAACTTCCATCACATTGAAGGTATTGTGTTCCAGACCCAGTGATATAATTTGCCTCTAGATTATCCATCTTCCAACTATTCTATGTTCAAATTTGAGATCAGAAAACAATAATATTTCACATGAGTTGTTATGTTTCTCTTCCCCTAAAATAATTACTTCATGACATATTTTATTGTAAAATTTCCCTTTCCTTTCTGGAAATATTTGGAGTTCTGACAACAGTAAGCTTTCCCTTATCTGCAAATCTTCTCTCCAGTTTAACATAATCTATACCACTCCCTATTTTCATCATATAGTAAAAGAGATAATGGGCAGGGAGTTAGTAGAGTGTGAGTCTTACATGCAGGAGGCTTTGGGCTCATCCACTAAATGTAGGGGGTACAGTATGGAACACTTGTCATGTCAGAACTTGGGGTGTGCAGAGAGGAAGACCTGATTTTAAGGGAAGTCTCAGCTATATAGTGTAACCTAGAATGGCCTGGTCTGTAGATTCCTGTCTCAAAAATAAAGAAAAATAAAGGAGAGATAGCTACCATTAAATATCATTAAATTCTTAGATCTAAAATGAACCTCTTTCTTGAGCTGATGAAAAGTGGAACACTGGCAAATAAACTAGAAACCACTCTCCTATTTAAATTATGTCAATTATCTGATCATCGCAGATATTTACACTGGGTGAGAGGCTTTGGTTCACCCATGCACCAGTATTTAACCGGGTCCATGAAATCTGTCCCTATTTCCAGTAAAATAATTTTGGAATGAGTTTCATATGAGAAGATCCAGGTGGATAAAGTAAGTCCTTATTCTCACATCCAGGTACTTGGAGAAGAAAAAAAAAATGTTTTCGAAATGTCCAAGTGTAGTTGTGCTTTAGTTTAGCAAATTTTCAACTCAACTTTAAATTTTAATGTTAAGCTTAAATTACTAAGAACTCACTTTCAAGTGAGTCTATGAGGATATTTTTCATTTCTTTTCATAATAACATTTTGTGTGGATTACTCAGCGCCCCTACGTACTTGCTTTTATTCAGAGCACTCGCATTTAATCATCTTTGCTTTGCTTCCTACAAAGCATTTGCTCGTGAAATTCAAGCCACATTTGGGGAAAACAGAACTAGTAACCCAGTGGAAATCAGTAGGCTTTATGCCTCAGGAGCCCACACGTTTGTGGTAGATAAATGTCTCCCTACCTGGTTTTTGTTCGGCTGTCCACCCAGACAAAGGCTCACAGCAGCCACATCTGTATTCAGCCACAACTCTTTGTGAAAGGGACAGCTTGAAAACCTATTAAAAATACATTGTTACTATGAGTATTTTGTTCCTTTTGCTATATAATAAGCTGAAAACTACAGTACGTGAGCATTCTATGGGGAAGACTGCTGTTCCTTTTATTGACTTTATAGCCACACAAACTAATAGAAAATGCAATTTATATCATACAGGTGAGCTCAATCACACTGGACTCAACAGGACGGAATATTTTCCCTGCATTTAAGTTGTAAATGGCAGATTGGTTTACAATAAATATCTGGGAAAATAAAATGTCACTTCTTTGTAGAATTTTATTATAAGAAATATCCCTGTTGAAAATGATATATTAAATTTCTGCCTACGAAGCTAATGTTCATTACAGGCATTTTGCAAGTTCCTAAGAAATAAGAAAAAGTAAATATGGGCCACAATTTCATCATTTAGAGATAGCTATCAGTATATGGGGGATGTAAATTTCTTATTTCATATTAACTTTGCAGAAGCAAAGGTATTTCTGCTATTATTACTTTTCCATACAAATTCACTGTCCATGAGCTCAAGTTTTAATGATGTGTTATAAATTTATTCAATAATTCTATTTGCAACAGTTTTATTTGTACTTCAGCAGATTCCTGTCTCTGTCTGGTCTCTTCTCTGGTTTTTGGTCTCTTCTTTTTTCTCCTTTCCTTTTAAGTCAGTATTTACTGTGGTTTACCCTAGCAAGCCTCAATTATCCTTGAGAAACTATGCATGGTTGCTAATTGCAGACTGTTATTATTATGAGTATTGATAATGTAGTAGCATTGCACCTCCTAAATAGTATCCCACATGTGGAGAAGTCCTAATGAAAGATTTACAAACATGCTGTTATATTGTAAGTATAACCACGCCTCTGAAACAAGGGAGTTTAAATGCATCATTTCTTCACCATGATGTCATGAAAATCTCCACAGTCCTGACCACAGGCCAACCATAGTCCAGCATAACAAGTCATATAAAACTGAACTAAGTGGAGCCTGGAGATATTACTCACTGTTTAGCTGTGTTCTTGTAGAAGATTCAAATTTGCTTTCCAGGAACCATGTCAGGTAGCTAACAACTATCTGAACTTCTATATAGTTCCAGGGTATCTGACACTTTTTCCTTGATTCCAAGGTAATCTGTAAACACACACACACACACTCATACATGCATGCACATACACACACATGCTTACATATGCACACACAATAGTAAAAGCTAAAAGCAAATTTTAAAAGTAAGTCTGTGTGTGTCTGTTTCTTAGGCTGAATTCCCTTGCATATTAGTTCTCCCAGCTTATACCTTAATGTGCCCAGGACACAGAGGTATATTAATTCAATACCGGACCCCAGTTGTTCATTCTGCTCCATGCTGGCCCTTCCTTCACAATTCAATTCCAGACTAAAACATACTAAATTATAATACATCTTACTGATAAGGCAAAATATGGTTTGTAGTGACAATGATAATGATGTGTGAGTTGAATTATATCAAACAATTTAGAGGCAATCATTCCATACAAAGTCAGTTGCAGAAATTAACTTCAAATTTAAGAGTCATTATGAATTTGAATTCTATGTATATACCTTTGTATATTTGGTGTTCTCAGATTTAACATTAAACCCATGTTATCACAAACATAGAATTTTTAGATTCCATTTTACCTCATATCAATCTTGGTATCTTTTTCTGTTCCTATGATAAAATACCCTAACAAAACAAACTTAAAGAAGAAAGAGTTCATGTTAGTTCACAATTCCGCATTATAGTCTGTTATACCAAGGAAGCTAAGGAAGCAGAAATTTTAAATAACCAGTCACATTACATCTATAATCAAGATCAGACAGAGAGAGGAGAGAGAGAGAGAGACAGACAGAGAGAGAGAGAGAGAGAGAGAGAGAGAGAGAGAGACTTTACGTGAACTAATGCTCAGCTCATTCTCCATTCATAAAATTCATGATCATTTGCATAGAGAGTGGTGTAGTGGATAGCAATAAAGTACAATAAAGTAGTCCCACACTAGCTCAGAATGGAGTATAATAAAGGGTTATTTATTCAGGGCTAGACTCACAGATCAACAGTCCTCTGCACAAGTGGAGAACAAGAACCGAATCCAGCATCCAGCAGCTAAGAGAGGATTTACACATTTCTACATATTTCTATGTCTGTTTTTATAGTACTCAAGACCACACATGGAGTAGTCCAGCATCTCAAATGCCATTGGCTGAAAGAATCCCCACAGCACATCCCCTTTTGTCTAAATGAGAGTTTTAAACCCAATATAAACTATATATGGTAAGAACAGATATCAAGCATAAAAAATCATAATTATAAGCAGCATAGACAATATTCAGCAAGAAATATATGCTAAATTTTTTTTTGGTTTTTCGAGACAGGGTTTCTCTATGGCTTTGGAGCCTGTCCTAGAACTAGCTCTGTAGACCAGGCTGATCTCGAACTCACAGAGATCCGCCTGCCTCTGCCTCCCGAGTGCTGGGATTAAAGGTGTGCGCCACCACCGCCCGGCTGCTAAATGTTTTAATAATTATCTTATCCTAAGGAGTCTGAGCCTTGTATTAGAAATGGTTTGGCTAAGTCATAAGAGGAAAGTAACTATGACTATCTTGTCTTTAACCCCATCAAAGAAGTGAAAAGGGAAATACTATTACTGAGTAAACAGGAAATGCAATCAAGCACCTCCCAATAATGTGAAATAAATGTCAGAGACACAGACTACCTAGGCAATCACTCAAAGTCTCATTTGCAACATTGGAGTAACCAACTTTGGTTGAGGCCTACAGTAACTGACAGACCATTTTTAGAGGCAGGAAGAATTTTTAAAATGATCTTACCCTGGCTTGGCAAGGTTTTGCAGTCATTTTCTTGTATCCTACTTGTCCAGTCTGGACATCATGCATTTTGTCAGTGGTCAAGGGATGGGCAGTTTTTGCCAAAAGGTCAGTTTTACCAAGAATAAAACAGGCTCCAAGTGGAGTGTCTTCAGTGCCCAACATTCTCTTGAGAATAGATCAGTGCTGCCATAATCAATCATGTCTCACATCAACAGAACTATAACTTATTTGAATTCTGTATTTTACAGTTCTTTGAAGAGGTTGAATATTACCTATCTATGCAGAATACAATCTCTATGTATTGAAAGAACATGATTGCTCTCACTATAAGTATTACAAACATGGATGACTATTGATCTATAATTTTTTAATACCTATATAGCTTAAAGGCTAAGATTCCATCCCATTCCAGAGTAATGCCAGCCACAATGTATAGGTTTTCACAACTCAGTTAATATAATCATATTATTCCACATAGACATTCTTCAAGATAATTCTCATTTGGCAATTTTCTCATTTTGAGGTGATTCTTAAGGGTGTTAATTTTTAAATTAAAACTAACAATCATAATTTTAAAATATTCTGAATAGTTGTTGAACTAGATGCTGGTGCAAATTTATCATTAGAGACATTTGAGAATGAGAGGAACCAATATTATCAATAACCCTATGGAAACACACATAAACCAGAACTAATCCAAGACAAACAATAAGGAGTCATAAGAAAAAAAAAATAATGTCATTGCAAAGCTTCTTTTTTTCATTGTAAGCAAATATGTATAACAAAACCTCATAAATAACCCTTTTGTAGGATCCACAGTTCTATCCTTTCTCCGGGGGCTCATATATAGGATAATTTGCAGTTTCTGGCAAAACATCCTGTTTGTTCCTGTGCTCCCTCTGTCCTCCACCTTTGGTGGTTAGCTATAGGGGAATTGTTTACTCCTTCTCGAGCCTAGTAATTTCCCACCTGCCTGGGATGATTTCCATTGTGCAGCAGTTAGGTATATAAGGTTTTCTCTAAGCTTGAATAAATGGTATTCAGCATTCTCTCTTTATGGATGACCCACGTCTCTTGTGTTCCTTACTCTCCAGGCTCTTGCCCAGCTTGTGAACCATCCTGTAGTGTAGGCATTACAGGTGGAGGCCACCAGCGAGATTGGGAAGGGGAAGTAAGGCCGCCTAATTGGAAGGCTGGCCAGCAGGTATTGATGGTGAGGGTGAATTGAAGATGGGTGCTAATAATTCTGTTCCAGTATTGATGGGCCAATTGATAGTTCTTTTGGAGAAGCAAGGCACCACTTTTAAAAATAAGACAGCAAAATAGTTTATTAAGACAGTTTTAACGTTTAGTCTTGGTTTCCACAAGCAGAGGGCTTTAACATTCCTGCTTGGGAGCAGGTATAAGCTGACCTTCAAAAGGCATTAAAAGAGTGAGGGCCAGAAGAATTTCCCATAGCAACGTTTTCACTCCGACATTTAGTCAAAGATGCTCTTCTCAGTGATGATGTAAAAGTAAAAGAACAATTAGAGAGTTTGGCCAAAACCTTTGAGGAGATTCAGGATGAAAAATCTGTGAAGTCTATTAAAAGTTTGGGTGATGGAGAAGTTAAAAGTACTAAAAGGGATATAGAAGAAAAAGCAGAGACTTTAGAAATGGAGATTTTGCATTCTGCTAAAAAGGAAGTTGGAAGAAAAAAGAAAAAGAAGGAAGCAAACAGAGATGTCTCCAGGAGACGCCCCGCAGCAGAATCCATTCCTTGCCACTTCAAACCCTTTTGTTGCTGCCTCTGCTCCATTGACTTAGAGGGGGAAAGCCGAGAAATCCAAGATAGACCAAATAATCCCAGTAGAGAGAGGCAAATTTGTCCTTTGGGGAGGTTATTGATCCACGAGGACAGCGGATCAAGAAGCATAATCTTTTGGGCTTTAAAGACATTAAACAACTAAAAGAAGCAGTTATGGCCTATGGGACTCATGCCTCCTTCACTGTGGCTTGAATGGAATCCTTTGTGGAACTTAACCTTACACCCTGTGATTGGATGCAGCTTTGCAGAGCCTGTCTTTTGGGAGGAGATTACTTGTTATGGGAAGGTGAAATGCAGGAAAATTGCAGATACCCTGTGGCATAACGCCACCATGGGTTTCCACCAGCATAACCTTGACTTGTTATCTGGTGCAGGACAGTACAAGGGCTTAGCATCACAGATTAATTGTGACCCCGCTGTTTATGCTCAGATAGATTCCATGGCTGTTAAAGTATGGAAAGCTCTACCTAATAAGGGACCAGGGGAAAACTGTCTAAGGTTCTTCAAGGACCCTCAAACCTTATCTGTAGTTTGTTGACTGCATGTTACAGCTGGGGGAGGGGTCACATTTTTATGGATGTGGACACACTATGCTTGTCATAAAGCAATTGGCCTAAATATCATTAGGAGGCTATATGCCCACATAGAAATAGGAGTTTTCTATGCAAGGACATTGATGGCACTCATGTTATGGGACAAATAATTGCATCTGCTCTTATGGTAACTCAAAGTTGAGCTAGATTAAAGACTTGTTTTCAATGCAGGGAACTGGGGCATTCAAAAGGAATCGCCCCAGAGGATCCTTCAACACAAATCTGGCTGAATAAGGTGAAGGCTGACTAGTGAGCGAATGACGGAAAAGGTCTTTGAGGGGCTGCCCCAACCTAAGACAGAAAATGTGTTTTGACCTGGACGCTTTTCCATGATGGGTAAGGGGTGTTGTCTGACGTCCAATGCCACCTAAAACAGGCCAAGTCATGCAATTTATTAAAAATGGGGACTTATGGGGCCCACAGGTCTCCTCCTCCTTTTGGAGCTCATATTGAGGATAGCTTGCAGTTTCTGGAAAGCACCTTGTTGCAGTTTCTGGGGAAAAAAATCCTGTTTGTTCCTGTGCTCCCTCTGCCCCCCACACCTGGTGGCTAGCTATAGGGGAGTTGTTTACTCCATCTTGAGCATGGGAATTTCTCACCTGCCTGGGGGAATTTCCATTTTGCAGCAGTTAGGTATATTAGATTTTCTCTAAGCTTGAATAAACGGAATTCAGCATTCTCTCTACACAGATGACCCTCGTCTCTTGTGTTCCTTAATCTCCAGGCCCTTACCCGGCTTGCGAGCTGTCCCATAGCACAGGCATTACACATTTTAGCCTCAAATTAGCGTTACCTATTCTAGCTCAAATCATAGAGCCTGACCTTCTTCATGAGAAAGGTGATTTTGGAAAAAAGGAAGTATGTATTCCATGCTCATGGCACAAATAATCCTTAACTTCATTATCATTTATTTCATCAAAATTATTTCAATAAATAAAATGTACTCATTTAAAAAATAAGCAATAACTGCTAAGTGACCTAAGGATAGCTCTTATAGTGTTATCTGATTTTAACCATAGAAATATGTCCGTGAAAGGTAGAGATGTTTGTCTTGCCAAGGTTGAAGGGTGGAGATGTTTAAAGCTCTGGACTAACGTAGCAACTGGCTTGTAGGTGAAGCACTTAAAACTCAAGCACCATAAAACCCAAAACCAAAACAAAATTAAACACGAAATATTAACAAACCAACAAACAAAAACCTTAAGTACCATCAATGTTTCCTAATGATCATTCATTTCTGAGAACTCAAATCTTAAATTCCAGTCAAATTATCTATACTTTTATGTGCTTCCTTTTGTCCCAATTTTCACTTTATAAGTAAATCCAAGTATTAGATGAAAATAAATTTCTCATTGGGACATTATACTCTTTCTTTAATTTCCTTCTATGATACCTCTGTACACAGACACAAGCAGACTAAAGCACGCTATCCAAAATAAAATATTTAGAGCTAACTGTAATTTCTGTACTTGCTAATTACAATATCTAAAATAAAATCACAATAATAATTTAACCTACTAATATATTTGCTTATTTTTTTTCTATTCTAAGCCATTTTTAGTAAATGGAATGGAAATAACTAGGTAGAAAAGTCAAAAAATCTATTCTCCCCCCCATAAACACTGTGATACATAATTCAGAAAGAATTGCTGGAAAGTCTTGGCATTTAGATTTTATTCATTCCCTCTAAAGACTTTAACAAAGCTGCTATGTCTTTTCTACTTTGTGTTATAGAGATCCTCTGCTAAGGAGCTCCAATCAAATATACAGTTTTTCTCCATTAACTCTAGATTAACATCTTAATTTCAAACAGCCTAAGTTGTCTGACATGATGTTTACGATCAGCAAGTCAACATGCTGTAACTAAAATGAATGTTAGCCTTTGAAAGGCTCATTATAAATGCTTTCTATGCACCACGTTTGTCCTTAACAGGATTGTCACTGTGTATTGTTATTCTGAAAAGATGAAACATAAGAAATGGGTGGCATCTATTATACTTGTGCTAAACTATGTGTAATACTGTGTAGCTCCAGCTTCCCTACTTCCTCCAGCTAGGCTCCATCACCTAAAGACTCCTCAGGCTCTCAAACAGGGCCAAGTGTGAAACATATAGCCCTTAGGGAATGTTTCACCTGTAACCCATAGCATCATTACTCTTTCAAAATGCACTACTGTGTTTCTAGCATTTAAAAATTACTCAAGGGTATGATTAAATAACTATAGTCACTCGTAACAACTTCATTTGAATCTGTAATCTCCGCAAATATTCGCTGTCCTGTATTAGACAAATCATCTTTTGAATAGTTGGATTTGCTACTTTTAATCATTGATGATTGGCTAGTTTTTGTTTGTTTTGTTTGTAAAGGGATCATTGCTGTGGTGGGGAAGCAATGGAGAGGGAAAGATTAGAGCATAGGTATCTAGAAGTAAAAATGTAAAAAAAAAATAAAGGGAAAGAGGTGACTAGGTAGAAAGACTATAAACACAGAAGGAGGAGGGAGGAGAGTAAAATCACAGTAAGGACATCTGAAATTGTCATAGCGAATCATGCTATTAACTATCTATGTAAAAATATCTATACTACATGTCAGTTGGTGTAGAAATATTTATTATATTTTTAATGATTTTTTTCATTTAGTGTGACAAAGTCCCCATTGCAGAAGACAACATGCACTTCAAAACACAGTCGAGATTCTTCTAGACTAGAACTTACCTAAGTACTCATCTCTGAGTACTAGCTTTCCTTGTTCTAGAAAGCATCATGCAAGCTTACAAAGGAGGAAGGCCACCAGCAATCCTCCCAGCTAAGATGCCTTTGAATCACATAGTATCAGCATAAACAGCATGGCATGATAACCCTCAGAGCACAGGATAGACACTTATAAATGGGGCTAACCAATAGCTCTTTTATACACATAAGACCTACCCAACCAAAGGGAAAGCCTGCCAGGTGCTGTATGTCTAGCTAACTAGTCAGTGCTAATGAATTCCGGTGATTAGATGAGACTCTACCACCTCTAATTTACTAAACCAGAACATTCCCCCAAAACAATCTAAAAATATTTGTGCTTATATTCACAGATAAGAGTTGTCTTCTCTCCTCACTAAGGAACTTTACAATAGATAACCACACAGACAACTACAGTCAATTAAATCCCAGAGAGATGGAGCCCAGTCCAAATGGATACATCTACAGAGCACCTATACTCCTAAGGCACAGCGTATATAATGGAAGAGAAGGCAAAAAGATTTTAAGAGCCAGAGGATAAGAGAGTTTGCTGTGATACCATGTCTCCTATTAATCTCAGAAGCTATGCCCACCTAGAGGTTCTCATCAACATACTGGCCAGACAGGAGCTGAACAAGTAGGACATCAATAGACATGCCAAACCAAACTTGGAAAACCTTGTGAAGCTTCAACACTGCACAAAGGAGTATAGGTAACTGAAGAAATCTGGGAGTGGGAAAGATGGTCTTTCCAAGTAAAGGGCATACTAATTGGTTGTCTGGTGGCAAAGAATCAACCCTGAAAGCATACATAGAAATAACACTATACGGACTGACGAGGTTATATTTAGGAACACACACAGTCATGCAATATTACTTAGTGAATAAAAGAGGCCATGTATTTGAGTAAGAGAGGAGATGTGTATATTAAAGGGAATGGAAAGTGAAGGGAGAAATATTATAACTACAATTACAAATCAACAATAATAAACCAAGAAAAGAGAACACTAGTCCTGAGAAGTCCTCTTTTGAATTGTTAATTGAGGTTGTCTAAGAGACTCCCCAAACTAAAAATCTTGCAGACTATTGCTATTTTCCTTGGTTGTGTTTCAAAGGTAGGTGGATGGTGAGCCCATATTGCTGAAGACACTAAGTATGAGGCCCAAAGGTGTCTGAGCTGGATATAGGCTGAAAGCTTCCTACCTGGGGACTAGCTGTCAGGCTACAAGATGTCACCAGGCAAACTTCCCAATGATGAAAGCAACCAACAGTCATACACAGCTAAAAACAATTATGAAACACAACAACCAGCATGAGATGATAACTCTAAGGATACAGTAGCTTCCCTTGTGTTTTGGTAGTAGCCAATAGATCTTTAAGCAGACTAAGATACACTCAGTGAGAAAGAAATCCTACCTGTTATCAAGAACCTAGCAATCAACCTAGGTTTTGTGAAGTAGTGGATTATGGAGGAGATCCTACAACCAAGACTTCTCTAAAATGGCATAATCTCTGCCTACATTCTAAATATGTATCTTTATACCAACAACCTAGTTCACTGTTCACTTCCCATCGAGGAAACTTCAATTTGCAACAAAAAGTGAGATCATTACAGAAAACAAATCCAAATGCAAAGTTGTGGAACCCTGTTCCAAATGATAAATCATAGCACAATACTATACCTAAGGCTGAGGTATCATTGTAGAAGACTGAGTAGAAAAAATGTAAGAATCACAAGAGCAAGAAGTGTGCTTAGAATCTGTGTCCTCTAGAAACAGAAAAGAAGCTATATTCATGCAATCTCAGCTAAAGGGATGTCCTAACCAATAATTAACAATTAAAGAAAAAAGGCCACACCCCATGCCCAGCAATAGATGGCCAACACATTTTTTTTTTTGTTTTTTAAGCTCTTTTTAATTTGTAGTTGTGGTTGGTTTTTTTTTTATGTTTTATTTTTACTTAACATTGCTTTGCTTGGTTCTTTTTGTTGTTGTTATTTTTTTCCTGATTTGTCTTTGATACTTAGTCATATATGATTGGTTTCTTATTTATGTGTTTTTGTGTTTCTGTTGTCTTTTTCCCTTTCTTATTCTGTTGTTGTTGTTATTTTATTTTTTGTTTCTTGTCATTTTGCTTATTTTCTCAATAAAGAAAGAAAGTAGTCATGGAGTTGGATAGGTAGGAAGGTGGGGGATAATTTGAGAGGAGATGGGCAGGGGAATCCATGATACATAGTGTGAATGTTCAATTAAAAAAAAAACTATAAAAAAGAAGAGGCCATGAATTTGAAAAAAAGCAAAGAGAGTTGGGTACATGGGGGTATTACTAGAGGATGGAAAGAGAAAGGGGAAATGACGTAATTATATAATATTTAAGATCCTGTCACAAGGTACTAGGATGTGAATCCAATCCCAGCCCCCACATAAAAATGTAAGGCATGGTGGTATGTCCTTATACACTTGGAACTAGGAAAATGGAGATAGATGGATATCTGGATCTCAATGGACAGCCTTCCTAGTCTAACTAGGGCGCTCTAAGTCCCAGAGAGAAACTGTCCTCATAAAATAAGGTGGATGGCTTCTGAGGAATGATAGCCAGGGTTGACCTCTGGCCTCATGTGCATACACGTAATAATGCCACCCCTCCCACGCACAGAAGGATCATGTAACATTTAAATTCATAGGTCATACTACACAAAGACTTGAATCATGTCTTCTAATTTCAACATGACTGTTAAATTAATATACAATCTAAAATCTAAAATAAGAACTATCTCCTCTATATCTCCTAACTTATAGACTAAGGACATTAATCTTCACCACTGATTAAATATTCATTGTTGTACTAGTCAGAACAATGACTATAGGAATCACAATAGCTGAGTAAATCTGCAATATGAGTTAGTGATATGTAGATAAGATGTTCATCAGTAAGAGCCTCAAATTGTTACAGATCAATCAGACAGAATGCTACATAGATAAATTTTGAAATAACTTGTACCTTATAATTTAAACATTATTGTGCATCACACATGCAGATAAAATAATATTAGTTTTATTTCAGTTTATGAGCAGTCCTATTAATCTTATACTGTCATAATGAAAATACATAAAATTACACATAGGATTTTCTTAGTTAATCTCTGCTTCTTTTTCTTTTTCCTTCTTTTTTTTTTTTTACATAGTTTTGCTGTTTTCCTGAACTTAACTCAAAGCCCTTCTGGCTCATCTCTCAAAGTGCCTATAGCACCATGACTAGTTAAGATTTGACTTCATAGCCGGGCGATGGTGGCACACGCCTTTAATCCCAGCACTCGGGAGGCAGAGGCAGGCGGATCTCTGTGAGTTCGAGACCAGCCTGGTCTACAGAGCTAGTTCCAGGACAGGTTCCAAAGCCACAGAGAAACCCTGTCTCGAAAAACAAACAAACAAAAAAAAAAAAAAACAAAAAAAAAAGATTTGACTTCATATCTATTAATGAGTTTTTTACGCAAACAGTATTATATTCCACAAAACTTCCCTCTAACCAATCTGGGAGAGAATTCATCTTTTATGCCAAAATATTAAAAGCACATTAGGTTTTCAAAAATGCTCTTAACTTCTGTGGTTAGTTTATATATAAATACCCAAGATCAGAAGCTCACATTTTCTCAGACTGGCTTAAGCCACTCGGGATTAGAAAATCCTACTCTACTGGCGATTCTAGTTTGCATAGTCCAGGACTTCTGTTGTTTCACTGTTTTGTCTTTTTGACATGCTGTATTATACATTTCTAGAACATCCCAGGGACTGTGCCTTTCTTAGTTGTCTGTGAACCACCAGTGTTTGCATATCAATTGTGCTTCAGATTGTCACACTGAATGGATGTGCTGCCTTTGAAAAAGAGATGCATATTTTCTTCATTCTATCTATTATCTCTGAGCTGCAGGTAGCGCTTTATAGTGAACCCCACTCATTTTGAAAGGGGATATTGGAGTTTTGAATAAAAACCGAGTAATTTACCATGTTCTGTGGAAAGGCAGTTTCTAGGGAATTTGGGCATATCACCTTACTTTTGTAGTTCTTTCTTTCTTTTTTTCTTTTTCTTGAGAAAAGACAAAACAGCTGTAGCAGATAATTTGAACTATTTCAATGTTTTTATAAGCCATTCTGGAGTTTGGCGAAACAACCATCAGTTAAAATGAGTGTGTCCACAGAACACCTATCTTTGTACTTAGCAGGTGAAACTCAGTATTCTTCAATTGTGGAGTTCTGTGCTGTCACGAACAATTGAAAACCATGGCAAACACTAATGCTTCTTCCTCAGTTAGCATGTATATCTCTGCACCCATCTTAGTCTCAAATTCACTTATACTTTGATACAAGAGAAGAGGTCATCGAACTAGACAATGAAAGATAAAGTTCTCAATTACCAAAAAACAACAAGAAAAGCATTTCAGGTGATTTTTAAATGCAAGCCATGTATTTCATTATCTTGACATTTTACTATGAGTATTTGTGTAATTTCAGTTGTGTGTAGGATTTTCTCATATTTTACAGAGATAAACGTATTTTTTTAATCTGTCTGATAGCACAGACATGATCAGAAAACATGGATAGTCATTTTTACAATATTAACCAAACTTTCAGATAATATATTTACTCTATCTTCCTTTTTATAATAGCTTTTGATTGTGTCACTACATATATTAGGTACAGGATCATTGATGTTTATAGATATTTTCTTATGAGGCATCATGTTGAAGCCTCAGAAATTCTATAAACTTAATGAATCATTTTGAATATGAAAGGTTACAGGAGCTCACAGTGAGATTTGATGACAGTCATTCAACTCATACAGGAAGGAAACTGGAAGCAGAGTCTGTTTCTCAGTAATTAATAACAATCAACATTTATGGAGTGCTTATATTTTATAAAGCCCTTGGTGAGTTCATTTCATTTACCTTAGACTCTCCTATGATAAATGGTTTGCTAATATCCCATTTTTTACAACAACGAAAGCTGAAGAAGGTTGCCTGGGGTTAGAGATTTAATAACTGCAGAACTAAGTGTTGAATCTCAGGCAACCTGTTTCCAAACCTCACATTCCATAAATGTTGACCTGTAAGCTTAATCTTAGACATATTCTCCTATTGAACTACGGCTATTAATGTTAGGAAAGAAACAAATACTTGACCAATGGGAATTCAGTATGATTATATTTTGAATGAAAAGATAAATCAATTGATAAAATCAAGTACAAATACTGGAACTAAAAGGAGGGGTATGGACTTTCAAGAATTATTACAAAGGGAAAATACCATATTAACTATCATTCCAATCAAAACTCAGGTCTCTATGTCTGTACGTGTTTCCTAAAATTTTTATCTGGCTTTTTCTTATGTTTGCGTGTTTTTGTGATATAATGGTCTGCATGATTTTATTTCATCTTATTCCATTTTATTATTATTAAGTTTTAGATGCCTGTTGTTATTGTAGTGGGATTTGTGCCCATGGGAAATAAGGAGGATCTGGGAGTAGGTAGGGGAGGGGAACCATAATCTGCATATATTGTATGAAGAAATTGCTTGTCAATAAAAATTGTTAAAAGGAAAACATCAGGGCATTTTCATTATCATCATACATTACACCCTCACCTTTATAGGATTACATCTCTCTTTAAAAGTAACTCATTTTCAGGTTCTGTACACCATGGACCTTTTTGACTTTATATTGAACCTGTTGTCCAACAGCTTATAATCCTTTTGATGTTATGTCTTGAATTTTACTTATGAAATTTATTCACATTTTTCCATATAATAGAGGTTTGTTTATTTCTTCTGTTTGTAGTAATCAAGTATGTAAACAGTCCCCAGTTGTATATCCATTAATTTGCTAATGAGCACTCTTAGAATCTAGTTTGGGCTTTGATGTGGGAGTCCCCTCTGTGTGCTATCATTACCCTTAATGAATAATACTACTACATGGATGACATTTTGTTATCTGATTCAAATGTAGATACTTTAGAAAGAATGTTTCAAGAAGTAAAGAAAGTTTTGCTTAAATGGAGAATACAAATTGTTCCTGAAAAAATACAGAGAGGAGATTCAGTCAATTACTTAGGTTATAAAATAGGTTTATAGAAAATTAGAACACAAAAGGCACAAATTAGGAGAGACAAGTTGCAGACTCTTAATGACTTTCAAAGATTGTTGGGAGATATTTACAATCTAGGACCAGCTGTTGTGACAATGCTTGATCTAATAATTCATTTAAACAAAACCTTAGATGGTGACAACTACTTAAATAGTCCCAGAAATTAAAGGCTGGAGCTGAGAAAGTATTAACTATGGTTGAAGAAAAATTACAGGAGGCATATATGGATCAAGTGAATCTAAATCTTAATTGTATTCTAGTCATATTGCCTTCCAGAATTTCCCTTACAGGAATACAGAGGGAAGATATTATCTTAGAATGAATTTTTTTTAACACACAAACCAAGTAAAAAATTTAAATGTGTTAAAGATCTCTGAATTAATTATAAAAGGAATATTGAGACTTTGTCAACTAGCAGGTATAGGCCCAGCAATGATTATAGTGTCTTTTACTACTGATGAAGTTAAAAAAAAATTATGGAAAGACAATGAACCATGGCAAAGAACTTGTGCTAATTTTTTAGGAGAGATTAACAGCAACTATCCCAAAAACTATATAATTAACCTTATAAAGAGAATTATTTGAATTCTTTCATTTTTTTTTTGAATTTTTGAGACAGGGTTTCTTCTCCGTAGCTTTTTGTTCCTGTCCTGGAACTCTCTCTTGTAGACCAGGCCGGCCTTGAACTCACAGAGATCTGCTTGCCTCTGCCTCCCGAGTGCTGGGATTAAAGGCGTGCGCCACCACCACCCGGCTTGAATTCTTTCCTGAATTGTATATGATGCACCAAACATTTTATACTAATGCAATTAAATCAGGAAAAGCAGGTTACAAATCAGAAGATTTAGGTAAGGCAGAACAAAGCATTTATAATTCTGACCAAAAGGCAGAGCTATATGCTATTTTCATGGTACTAAGGGATTTTACAGAACCGCTCAATATAGTTACTGATTCACAATATGCAGAAAGAGTTGTTTTTCATATTAAAAGAGCTGAATTTATACCAGGTAATACAGGATTTACTTTATTATTCACTCATGTTCAAGATATAATCAGGAATAGGCTTTGTTCCATATGCATAACACAATCTGATCCCATATGTTTCTGCCAGGTCCTCTAGCACAAGGTAATGCAGAAACTGACCAATTATTGATTGGAAGTATGCTGAAGGCCTCAGAATTTCTTAAAAAAAAAAAACATCGTGTCAATAGGAAAGATTTAAAGAAAGAGTTTTCTATTACATGGCCAACAAGTTAAGGAGATTATGAAGAGATGTCTTACTTGCTTTTTTTTTTAAATATTTATTTATTATGTATACAATATTCTGTCTGTGTGTATGTCTGCAGGCCAGAAGAGGGCACCAGACCTCATTCCAGATGGTTGTGAGCCACCATGTGGTTGCTGGGAATTGAACTCAGGACCTTTGGAAGAGCAGGCAATGCTCTTAACCACTGAGCCATCTCTCCAGCCCCCCTACTTGCTTTTTCTATAACCAAATACCATTACCTGTATGGAGTAACCCAAAGGATACTCAAAGGAATCAAATATGCCTGATGGATGTGTTCGACTTTACAGAATTTGTATAATTAAAATATATCCATCACATCATTGACAGTTATTCAGGTTTTCAATGGGCAACTGCCTTGATCTCAGAAAAGGCTGATTCAGTGATCACACATTTATGAGAAGTTATGGCCATCACAAATAAAGACAATGGCCAGCATATGTCTCTAAGAAAATGAAATAGTTTTTTGCTTACTATAATATAAATCATATTACAAGTATACCAAACAATTCTACAGTTCAGGCAGTTATAGAAAGATCAATTCAAACTATAAAGGACATGTTAAACAAACAGAAAAGGATAGAAAATGCCCCTAGAAATAGATCATGTAATGCTTTATTAACCTTGAATTTCTTAATACTCATGAGAAAGGTACGATAGCAGCTGAGAGACATTAGATAACAGAAAAAACTTCTGAATTAAATCAGCTGGTATATTTCAAGGATGTGTTGACCTCAGAATGGAAACCAGGTGATGTGCTATGTTGGGGAAGGGTTTTGCTCTTGTTTCCACAGAAAAAGAAAAGCTATGAATACCATCAAAATTAATAAAGATTCAATTTAAAAATGAAAAATCTTTTGAGACAGAGAAATGAGAGCTCTTCCACAGAGGTGACCATCATACAAGTGGTAAGGAAACCTCATAAGGGTTGGGGTAGGGTTCTATTTTTGTTTTTGCAGGAAAATACACATCTTCAGAAATCAAGAGACACTGGACATTTGGATGCCTAAAGAGGAAAAGATAGCAATCCAGAAAGGATCACTGAACTTAAAGGAATATGGCTTATGAGGACAGGTCATCTGCAGGGTAAAATTTCATATGTACATTCTTTGTATACACACACACACATACACACATACACACACACACACATACACACACACACACACACACATATATATTACCCAGTATAAATATAAACTCACTTAAAAATCAAAGCTGGTTTTGGAGTTGGTCAACAACTATCCTTCTCTAAATCTAAGCATGTTGTTAATAGAAAAATTCAGCATTTCTGTCTCATGTCAGGAGCCATCTGATATGAGACAGAATGAAGAAATTTCATAGGAAAAACTTTACTTTTCTTCATACTTATTTTGTCTATATCATATCTTTCATTGTATATATGTCTATATGAATAATGTTTAAGCTTTCCACCATAAACAAGAAAATGTCCTGCAGTATTCTTTGAAGTTTCCAAGAAGAAGATAGAGCCCTACAGCAATGACTCTATCTGGTTGTTAAGACATCATGATGCTGATAGTGCTACTTTAAGAGTGGTCTTGGTTACCAGCTGCTCAATATGGTTCCAACTTGGTTAGCTGAAATGATGCATCTTCTTCCAATTTTCTGACCAGAACTCCAAGTAGGAACCTCAGAAGAACCCTATCAACTATTCAGAGATTATTTGCAATTATACCAGACAGTAATCTTGAAACTTAACTATCATTTTACTTTTACAGGATCGCATAGAAAGAACATTGCAGTCCGTGTTTTTATGCTGGAGAGGTTGTAGAGAAAAGGGAACACTTCTGCATTGCTCATGGGAGTGCAAGCTGGTACAGTCCCTTTGGATGTCAATGTGGTGAATTCTCAGAAAATTAGGAAACAACCTTCCTCAAGACCCAGTAATACCACTTTTGGGTATATATCCAAGGATGCTCAATCATGCCACAAGAAAATGTGCTCAACTATGTTCATAGCAGCATTGTTTGCCATAGACAGAACCTGGAAACAACCTAAATGCCCCTCAACTGCTGTGTATTATATTTCTGTTGTTTCTTCTGCCCCATTGTCCTCGAAGACTGGTGGCCAACAACAGGTGGAGAGGGAAAAGGGAACCTAACTATTGCACTACATTGCTCTCTGTTGCCCTGCCTTCATCAGTATTTAGAATGTAAATTGAATAATAAAGACACAGAGTCAGTTATTAGGTGGGAAAACCCTGTCAGAAAAGCAAAGCAGTCAAGCCACTAGAGACTTATTACCTCTATGAAATCTTCAGACTGGAAAGAGAGAGTGTTCCTGACTCCTGTTTTATATTCCTCTCTAGTGCTAGGATTAAAGGTGTGCACCACCATTGCCCAGCCTCCATGACTAACCAGTGTGGCTACTGGGATTAAAGGTGTGTACCATCACTACGTGGCCCATATAGCTGACGAGTGTGGCTGGCTAGTTTTGCACTCCGATCTTCAGGCAATCTTTATTTATTAAAACAAAAATAAACAATTACTATATTAGGATTTCCTTTTTGTCTTTGATGCTTATCCATCTGATGAGGAACAGTCCTCCTGTTGACATTACTTAAATTATTTAAGTTTCCTAAACCAATCTTTAACCAGCCCATGAAAATTGTGTGTGTTACTTGTTAAAATTTGCCTTATTTATGTACTCTCCCCATACAGGCTTCCAACAATGTCTAATTGGGCTTTTTAACATGTATGCTAGCTGTCACATAAATTCCTGAAATTTAGTATTGTCTTTTATTTTTCTATCTTTTCACTTGTTCTGAAATTTTATCTATTTACATTATATAATTTCCCCCTCTAGTTCAAGCTCCCTCTTTATTTGGCTCCACTTTGCTGTTTTATTGATTTTTGTTATTGTGATGATGGTCCCTCATTTTAATACTAAGCTGTTTATTCC
Organism: Neodon shergylaensis; assembly: GCA_025134845.1. Lineage (NCBI taxonomy): Eukaryota > Metazoa > Chordata > Mammalia > Rodentia > Cricetidae > Neodon > Neodon shergylaensis. The sequence continues at coordinate 4,979,719 of JABTXL010001323.1, read as the reverse complement.
TAGTATTTCAATTTTATTCCTTATTACTCAAAGACTCCAGTTTCCTGCTAAACTTACCTCCACCTTCTCTCTTCCTTTTCTTCAGTATTTTAATTAATTTTAAAGTTCATTTGACAAGTTCATTATCTACGTTGTATGAGTACCTATCTTTCCCCTTTTTTCATCTCGGTCCTATTTTCGTTAAGCCTCGTAAGTTTTGATGGAGTGCCAGACATAGCGTTTAAAATATTGCACAGGCTGTGAATGATGTTGTCTTTCTCAAAGAGGATTCGATTATCCTCTGACTATCCTCTGGCAAGCAGGGGCAAATCAATACAGTCTAATGAGGGACTGAGTTGACTGGAGGCAGCATTTCAGACTTGAAATGAAAACATGTCTGTTAAATGCTGGTTTGCTCCATCTCTCTGAGTATTTGTCTGAGCTCCTCCTCATTGACAGATACCAAACTCCAATGATTGTCTTTTCAGTGCACGAAGACCACTACAGCCTATACCATAATTTCAGGGACTTTTGGCCTAATTTCTTGTCTAGCATAACCTCCATGTGAACCCTGTGTGAGCATCATTAACAAAAATGCAAATGGCTGTGTTCTGATCCTCATTCTGTGCCTTCCATCGCTCTTGGATTTTTACCTTTAAACATCCTAAGTGTGTCCGATATCGAAAGATGTTTTGGTGGATGTTACTGTTAAATGTGATCTATATTTACCAGATAAAAGCACTGATGTCCACTTCATACTCTGATAGTCAACTAAAGAAGCCCGTGGTGTAGTATTCATTAGAGATGTTAAGTGATTCTGTATTTATTTTTTTCTCTTTTTACGGATAAATGAGTATCTACTTGTTCCATTGGCTACTTCGTTGAGTTTGTGCTTTTCTCATAGAAATGTAAACTTCACGTAAGTATGCCTATTATATGAATAAGATTATGATTATAATCAGTGTTTTGCTGAATAGTCCACGCCCCCCTCCTTTTTTTTTTTTAAAAGCTGAGGCCGAACTGGGGACTTCTGAATGTAATTGTTAACTTTAGTTAAGTTCTAAAACACTGCCACTGTGTGGTAGCTCTTCGACATAGCAACACCTATATTTCTAGAACAAGGTTATCCTTAGCAAGTTGATTTTCTTTTCACGTCTGTTCAGGAGGCTGAAATGTCTCTTTTTACACAAAGAATTCATCTCTCTTTATTTAGCCCCTACACCTCCATTCTTGGTCAGTTTTTCAGAATTTGAGATCTGCACTTGCCTTTCCTACTGAGCCTGAAATAGAATGATAACATTCTCAACACAAAGGAGATCACACTTAAAGTCTGTCTGTTGTAGGTGGAGAAATTCTAAACTCATTATCCACCTTCTTGTGCCATGGGTTCATTATCTAAAGAAACTCTCAAAAATGTCTATGTACTTTGTAAATTTCTTGAGGTATAGAAACTTTACACAAATAGCTTGATGAAATTATTGGTAAGATTAATAATGCACATTTAAATGCACAGTTAGCAAATTATTCTGAGCATTTGTGCATATAATGTCCGTATTAAGAGAGTTTATACTGACATTAAAAAAATTTAAATCTTCCGTCTTCATCCCCCTCCTCCCATACTCACAAGCCCCATGTATTCTATCTACTGCATCCTGATTTCTATTGTTTTCATAATATCCCTAAGATAATTTGAAAATATAACTGACAGATGATAAATTTTGCCTCTTATTTTGTAAAACAAGATTTTTTTCAGGCGAGGGTCTTTTGTTATTATTATTTATTATGTTATTTTATTTTTATTTAAGACAAGAACTCCTGTGTAGTCTGGGCTGGCCTCAAATTGAGTGTATACTAAAAGATGGCCTTCTCTATCTTCTCTTTGTTAGGATTATAGACCTGTGTCTCCACATCCACCTTCAGAGAACTTGTTTTGGATCATCTGCTTTCAGGCACCTGGAACAGAACCATTGATTTGAACAGATGAAAACAGTAATTTAGTATTGCTGTTGGTACATAGTTCTCATGGATTTCTTATCTTGCAAAATGGCAGGTGAAATATTAAGAATCCAGAAAGTAAGAAAAAGAATTCTGAAGTCCAGAGTCATGGTGCCAACAGCAACATTAAAATGGAGTAAGTTCAAAGTTGAAAAGCCCTAAAAGGTGAAGCCCAGTGCAGTCAGACTCTGTCCGTATCAGAGAGTTTCACAGATACTGCAGATCTGTTAAGTATTCTAGAAAGGACAGCTCGAAGAGGATGTGATTACCTGCTGTCTATAGAACTACAAAGTAAACAAAGGAGTTTACTGATTGTGCACAAAATCAGTGGATAGGAATGATCGGTGTATTTGGTGCATAAGCATTATATAGCACATAGATATCATGCTACTGAAGATGTGATGTTTGAGTGGGAGCTGATAAACCCAGAACATAATGCCTGGCATCATATTTAAAAAAAAAAAAACTGAGACAATGCATCATTCCCTGTACCATTTTGGAGGTACTATTTGCACCAGAGAGGCAAGATGTGCCACCCAGGTTTGGGGCTACTTCATCAGCCAAGTCACTCTTTATAAAACATCTCAGAATCTGTTATTTCCACTTTTAGAAAAATTAGCATTGGTCTATGCCTGTATCTTGAAGTGTTTCCCTTGTATTTCTTTCAAGTAATTTCAAAATTTCAGGCCCTACATTAAGGTCTTTGATCAAGGTGGTTTTGATTCATGTATGGAATGCCTGATGAAACCCATTTAAAGTATGCAAATAAAAACATGATGTCAGCCACATGAAAATTCTAGAATACCTCACTGAGTTAGCTTGAAGAAAAGGGAAGCTAAGAAAGTGGAGGAAATATTGAGGTGAGAAATTCTAACATGGCAGATGAACACATTTCAAAAGGTGAGTAGAGCTGTTTTACCAAAAACTGAAGCTGTTCCACACACACAGGACTCGTGCTATCTATGTTCTCTTCCTTCTAACAAATGATATACAACATCACAAATGATATCTACTTTTTCCCAAGAACCTAATTAAACAGCAAATGCATTTAAGCAAAACAAAGAACACAGAGCATCATCTTGTTGTCATTGATACTTCTGTTGGAACCTTTTGTTCAAACATCTAAGCTGTGTCCTTTGGGAAAGTAGGATGCTGAGAAGTAGGTGTCAAACTCTTAGAAACTGCAAGGAAGGGAGAGTTAAAAATTTAAAAATTACTGAATTTTATGCTACAAGATACTGGGAAAGAATATTCTTTAAAAAGGTGGATTTGATGATATGTAAATTACGTCTCAAAAAAGAAAAGATGTTACTGCCAAAACTAAAAAGTAGATGATAAGTTCTTCAGAAGAAGAGAAAAAAAAATTGAACTCCTGGTAATGAAGCAAACTCATTTCTGATTTTGTAAGGCCATTTCCCTCTTGTTCTTAGTTCTATTCTCATATATAAATTAAATGTATTGATTAGCTCAATTCTAAAGTTCATCCCTGCTATAATGTTCTGCCTTTGAAAAAATAGATTTCTGTTTAGATAGACAAGAAAAAAGGACAAATGATTTTGCACTGCCACACTGTTCTGAGATGGCTTTGGTGGCTGTGCAATATTTACTTCTATAGAGGTATGTGCAAATGTGCAAATTCATATGGTCCACATGGGCATGCCAAATGATTAATTATCTTAAGTTTATTAATAAACAAGACAACATGTTTGGATGCCTTAGCTTCTAAAAAATCCTTCCAAGAAAATCTTTGGGCTTAGAAAGCCATGGGTTTCTTTCACTGCAGAGCTGGCTGTACCTTAGGGACCATTTAAAATCTCAATGCCAAAAAAAAAAAAAAATTAGTGTGGCATAATTTGACTGAGTTCGACAACTTCTGTCATAAGGATACAAAGTTCCTGTTACTTGATTAACAGGGATTAATCAAAGGCTTTTCGATAGTAAGGTCATTTTAATACCCAGTCAGGTATGTACAGATCAGGCAAAGCAGATCTCCTTGTCATTGTTAGTGGTTACTTTTCACTTCCTCCAATTTTCATGTAAGCCCACTCCAAAATATTTGCCCTCAGTTTTGAATGAGTTTTGTTCACGAGGAGCTGGAGAGACTTTCAGAAGCAGGGCCACCATGCCCTGGAGACATGCTTGCATCCAGTGGCTAACCCCTATTGCTACTTTTTCAGGTGCTTCTCTGTTGTCTCGTTTGACATTGCAAGTCACCTGATTGATATTGAGGCATTTCTCCTACAATATAATCTATGGAGCACCTGGCACTTTGTGCCGGTGTGATGCTATGATTAATCTTCAGCAGAAAACTCTCTTTTTCCAACAGGAAAGGAGAACATGTTTAAATCAAAAGGCAAGTTCTGGCTTAAGTGATATCCAAAGTCCATTCACATGCTATGTGAAAAATCATGCATGGATATTCCAAAATTATTACATAGTTACTTTTGGCCCCAGTTGCTGTGGCCTCTCTGTGTTCTGTGCTTTGGGAATAAAGCAGACACCAAGAAGACTCAAAGCTTTGAATATAAAGAGAATTAGATCACCTCTTTTTAAATTTAAACCTCATAATACAAGTTTATGTTTACCTTACGTTTGGTAATGTGAATGTGGTACACCTGATAACAAATGTCCAAGAGGTAGTTGTCATTCTTTATCCCGTTTGAATAGAGACGACTTGGTTTGTTCGAGCTGATCTCAAGCCATACTGATTTGGGGGTTCTATTAAGCATGCCAGCATCCTGCAATCCAAAGTACTGGGCTCACAGCATAGAGACAATAAATACTTTTATCAATGAGCACTTACGAAACATTGTTTTCTTACATAAATTATTTGTTCTTTGTTGGTTTAACAAATAAATGTTTGATGGAGTCAAATGAGAGAAAAGAATAGAAGGTGAAGGAAGATGCTCTGTGTTACAGATTTGGAGGACAAACTTCTTTGCCTACTAATTGCAACATGTCAGGAGACGGCATGGTAAAGGAAAATTGGTGTTTTCTAGTACTAGAGAGAGAGGAAACAGACAGATTCCCCCCCCACACACACACAAAGAGAGAGAGAGAGAGAGAGAGAGAGAGAGAGAGAGAGAGAGAGAGA